>VXBR01004660.1:0-33783 GCA_013400215.1 Cisticola juncidis
CCCAAATACACACCGCAACAATAGTGCAAGTGTGGAAGATGCAGATAAGGTTCCTTTTAGGTTTGGCACTTCTGTATGTGACAGCTAATGTCTGTGACAAATTTAATATGGCAACAGAGAGCACTGTGATCAGACAATGTCTCAAGTGTCCCAACTGTTTTACAAGCCAAAACCTCTCCATCTCTTACTGAGTAACATTTCACAGCCTGTTGGCTTGTCAGGGTCACTAGGCTACGTGCAGTTCTGTAAGGGAAAACCACTGAGCACCTCAGAAAAGGGAGTGTTCCCTGACTGAGAAAGACAGTGACAAAGTTATTAATTTCTTTGGTGGAATATTTCCCATCAAGTGTGGATATTCACACAGCAGATAATTACAGCTTTATCAGTTTGCTCTGTGAACAGTGAACTTCAGTAAATGTTGACAGAGGAACTTGGGATTTGAAACCAATCTCAACTTACCAATGATGCTGGAAATATGTCACAGAATTCCATAAAAGGCCCTGACTATTCATCAGCCAAAAGGGAATCTAAGATGACAGGGTTTGATCGCATGGAAACACACTGCAGAAAGCTCATACAAGATGAAACCAAACTTTGCTGATGATTATTGCATTTCCCAGCATCAATAAACATAAATAATCTGAAACTTTTTTACAAAGGAAACCCCTTTGTAGACAATCACTCTAAGATAAGCATGGAAATTTACTTATAGAAAATTGAGTGACTATTACAAATGTTTCTTAATAACTAAATCATTTCCATTTTCTCAACAAACACTGATAAAAGTCTGATAACATTGCTCTTATCAAGAAAATTCAAATTAAATTACTTGTATTGACACTGACTAGGTTATCCATTACATAAAAGAAGAAAAGCTACCTGAACAGATTGCACTATTAGGAAATATAGTTAAATGTGCTGTGGTTTCAGACTAAATAATTGATATGCACATCAAGCAACTAATTTGAAGAATTAGTTATTTGACACTTATTTGACAGATGACAATTGTGTATTTGAAAATTTTATTTCCTCTTCAAATACATTTTGATAACCTCCTCATTTATTTTTAAAAGCTCCTTTTATCCTCTCAAGACTAATTTGTTTATTAATAATAAATGATTTGATTATCAGTAGTAATCCTTCTTATAATTTTTCTCATTGAGATGTTGGTCATACTGTATTTAGTGCAATTCAAATGTGTTGAAAATTTCCCTAATCAGGATAAACAAAAGCATTTGTTAAGAATTATCATCACTTGTTTAAAATTTTTTGCAATATTTGTAGCATGATAACTTTTGCTGTGATGTATGACCTGCTATTCTAACTCTCCTCAGTTTCTAGGTCACAGGACAACATATAGTTCCTTACAGCCTTCAAAAGGTGAAACATTAATTTCCTTTTTCAATTTCAAAGGAAATGGAAAATTTCCTTTTTCCTTTTTAGTGTAATCACACATTTATTCAAGGGGCTAAAAAAGAGCACACATAACACAGAAACGTTGCTTCAGAATGGGCTATGAAATATGTCATTGTAGAGATAAGTCACCATTTACTGAACACAAAATCTTTGATAAGATCTAGCTAAACTGACAATGGCTCTAAGATAAAATACAAATACTTTTTCAAACTCAACATTTTTTTCTACCAAATCAAATCCATTCGAACCTAGAATGCGGATGTGGATGAGATATAGTAGAAAATCTCTGCTTTTGGATTACCCTGCACAAAAAAATCAGAGAATACAGAGAAATGAGAGGCTATCTGCTAGAAGCAAACATTCAATTTGCACTATTTTGTCACTCCATTTCAGCTAAAAAACGTGTTATTTAGTAAGCTCTCTTTCTGAATGCTCCAAGTGATATGGATGGCATTGAGCAAAAAGCACTTTTTCTAATACTAAAGATTTACTCTCTAAAGCTTTCAAGTGAGGAACTGACATTTGATCAATTTGGTACCAAATATCACTACAAGCAGTGTAAAATGAGATTGTGATATATTATGAAAAGAGCCACTTGATGGTGTAAGCATAAGAGCTTGCTTGTCAGAGCTGTGCTGCACTCTTACATCAGGTAGAACTTGACCCTAGGCTCTACAAAAGAAATGGAAAAGAGAACTTCCTTGTTCTTACCTTTTATGCAATAAAACTACATGTTATTTACAGAATATAATAATAAAGAATTCTTTAAATTACATAAAATTATATTGCGTACATCCATAAAGAAAGAAAGCAGTTTATTCTGCTATTAGGTCACAGGTACAGAGGAAAGAAAATGTTAGAAAACATTTCTTTGTCTCATGTTAGAGAGAAAAACACATGTGGCTGCCTAAAGTCTTTGGTTGCCGATATCACTAGTGATGCTTTCACAGTGTGAATTTGTTCAGTCAGTTAACCAGGATTCACTGGAAGTTATCTGCTGTTTGGCTGGAAAGAGAGCACAGCTGCTTTGATCACAGATGATGGTGCCATGACTCTACTTGGCAGAAATTCTTCTTTTGCCCCACTGAAAGTTGATGGAAGCAAACCCCCCAATGGATCAGTGTAAAACTCAGATGCTGTTGTACTCAGGTGAATATTGCACTTCAAACACACAGGTATTTTATGAAAGGCTGTGTGACAAGGCAGTATTTACACCTCTGTCTATATCCCCCAGACCAACCAACAAATATTTAGCAAGCTCATTTACTTAGATGAATAAAATAAAATTCAGAATGCCTTAAACATATTGATAAACTGCTGACAATAAAATTTTACAAGAATAATAGAAATTATTATTCTATTAATTAATGATCAATATTCATTTAGTAAACAGAATTCAATGAAAAAATATTTTATACAGAACAAGAATGAGAAAGATTATTCCAAATAGAGTGGTGCAGAAATCTATTTTATATCAGATTCTCTAAAGAAAAATAGTCCAGGCTGAAATGCGTATTTTCCTCTGCACAATTTCAGGAAAATTCATCAAAAAAAAAAAGTTTTAAGGAATTCACCACTTAAATGACTCATTAATAGTCCAAATAGAATTTAATTTCCTTTCAGAATGAAAACCTGTGACTAAATAGAAAAATTAAAAAGAAGATAGAAGTAGTAGAATGATATTACTAACTGAATTCACAGTGAAAAGCTTAAATTGATCATTATATAATACATATACATTAAAATCTAAGACCAAAAAGAATGTAGAAACGCAAAGAAGTAATTATTTTTTTTTTAATTATTCCTCCAAAGTTGGTCATCTATCCTGGTCTGGGCAAGCCACTATTTTTCTCCCAGTAAAAGTGAGAAAAAACAGCCACCTTCTTTCATTTTTGTCCACCCCATAAAGATATTTTGGAATCAAATGTCTAATACAGACACTTTTGTTCAACCTTATAATTAAAATATCGTTCAAAACCTCTTGAGTGTATTGCAGTAAAAGTTTAAAGGCTCAGTCTTGCAGACTTTGCTGAATAATCCAGAGGCTGCTGTAGCCCCTTTGAAGTCAGCATGACCACCTGAATGAGTAATAGCACTGGAACAGCTCCTAAGGGCTAATTCTGTGGGCTATTCTTAGTTACATGAATCAAATACCAGTTTTACCTGCAAGGTACTGAGAGGGACTCAGTCATTAGTGAAAAGAATTTCAACTGTTTTGTTCAAAGAAGTGGATAGTCAGCCTGCAGAATCGTGAACCTTTAGTAATCATTATTGTTCTCTCTCAGAAACTACTCCCACCCTATTGCTATAAAACAAAATGAGGTTGGTAGAAAAGCTAACAGACATCTGATAGTATCTCATATCTTCTTTCACTTAAAGGAAAGCTGTTTCATCTTCTTTGCTGGTGAACAGCATAAGATCTATTTCCAGTACAAAGATATAAAGTCTGAAGACAGGGCAACTATTAACTCCTATTGAATCACTGAGATTAATTTTTTTCACCCTTGTTAGATAGCAGTGACTTTGTCTTTCAGCAACATCAGTGAACCAATTTATTCTATAAAAACGAAGTGTTTTAAACAAACATTTCACTGACCTCCTCAAATTAGAAAAATGCCCAGTGTTCAAAGCAGGATATTTCTAAAAACATATACGTCCTTAGGGTAGAAAATTCACACATCACCATAACTACACAAAACAAGGATCTAAATACCAGTAAATATTTGGGTACAAGGGCAATACTTTGGGGCAGGGAACTTTCAAATACCAAAAATACACAGAAGTAGATAGATTTATTTCCTCAGATACAGAAAATAAAAAGGTTTTATAAAAACTGTTCACAAGGGTGAGTATGGGAAATTGCAAGGAGATTCAGAATTTTGTTAGCCTGTTAGGATTTCCAAGAGGAAAATTCAACAGCTTTTGCCAGTTTAACAGAAAAATTTTCTGTTCTCTCTGAGGAAGGACAGCAGTGTTACTGGGATAGAAAGTGACACAGTTGTTTTGGGCCCCTGCATACTTATGTCTGCGATCAGAAGATACTTAAGAGCCAAAAAATTAGTTTTCCAAATTCCATCAATGATGTAAACTTAATTTTGAATCAAGTAAAAGAGAATTCTCTGAGGAACACTTAGTGGAGTTTTGTTGCTTGTGACTTTTCCAGCTGATGGGTATTTATGCCTGCAGCTGAGATCCATGTTTGCACTGCCAGACAAAAGCAATTCCATTCAGTCTGATAAAGTGATCATGGCAGTGCTAAGAATTGTTAAAAATCAAACTCATAAATATAAGTGGTGTACAAAAATATTTAACTGAAATATAATGGGGAAGTAAAAATCAATACAGACAAATGTTGAAGAATATATTGCAGAAGAGATTGTTGAGGAGAAGAGGAAATAATGTAATAGCTTTATAGCTTAGAGAAGGTGAATCAGTAAGACAAGAACCCTTAGAGAAACCACAAATGAAGGGTCCCTCATGATTATTCTTAAATTTACCTATATATATATCTAAGCTGTAGAATCTGTCTTGCTAGGAATTAGCTGTAGGGTAAAAGAACCCAAAGGACAAGCATGACTGTAATAAAATATATATTAAAGGAAAAAAATTATTTGATCTGCTAGTCGTAATGCAAGAGACAATGAAATACATGAGTCATATGCTGATACTTGTAGTAACAAAATGACATACAGTTTCTTCAACATATGAAGAGAAAATAGCCAAGGATGAATCCAAATCTAGTACAGATGTATAGAGAGTAGAGATGTAGAAGAAAACATCACTGAAACAACCTGGATGTTCTTAAAATGCAGATGAGAAATATGCTCTGGATGAATATCGTCTGCACTAAATATTGCAATAGACTCCTAAGATATCAAGTAGTAAGGTATCAAGTCCTTATTAATATATAAACTAAAGGAAATCAAGTATGACAAAAATCACAGAATTCTAATGAATATGTCATAATTGAGAAGACAGCCTTGTAGAATCCTGTTTGAAACAGAAAGCCAAGAAGAATGGATTGAGGGAGAAAGTCCAAGACATGAGCATAAGTTTTCTATCACACTAAGAAACACTAAAATATTCTTCTTTTTTACCAATTTCATTTAGAAAAGGGAAGGAACTACAGACCAGAAATACATCTGGATTCTAATAATCTTTCTCATGGCAAAAATATGAAATGTAAGAAGAACAAAATCTGTATAATAGTTATCCACCACTGCCTTACTTTAGCTGAAATGTAAGACAAAGGTTGTTAGCAAAGAACTATCAACAGGATGCTAAATAACTTTAGCAAACAATGCAGAAAATCACTGTAAACAAGGGTTTCATAGCCAGTCAGTTTAGAAGGGAGGACAAATATGTGCTTCAGCAAATGAACACACCATGGGCCCAGCCCTGCTTCCCAAGCTCCATGCACACACACTGCCCCAAGGTGCCATATGTTACAGAACAGAATATACTCATCTACAGCCAGCAGGAACCATAAACCAGCTGGTTTAATCAGTTTCCTAGAGTCAATAGGGACACAACTGCACAGCTGTATAATGTGATGAATGAAAAACACCAATTAGGAGGGAGTAAAATGATACATCTCCGAGGCACCTGCCAGATTTGCCAGCAGAATAAACTAATAAAAGAAATTTGCGGGTCTCTGCCTACTTTGGCATCTATTACATATGTCTCACAATAAATATTGCAAACGATTACTTTACTATTGACTAAACATTTACTGAAAACCAAATCCCTCTCAGCATTCTTGCAATCTATTGTTAGTGTAATACAGGGTTTTTTCCCTTTTGTTTTAAGGTTTTTGTCCTCTCTTTTAAGGTGAAATACAAGACATACATTATATTCCCTTCTAATTTAAGAAGACAGCAGGCATATATGTACAGCTGGCAATAACAACTATTCACAGATAATGTGATAATATTGCATTTTGGATTATCCAAAGATATATGACTCTAGTTCCTAGGTCTCAGTCATTCCACTCTGTGACTATCTTTCTCTGTATGTCTCTATGCTCAATTTAATTTGATTAAATGACAAGTTCTGGATTATTTCATTTATTCCTTTACCAAGAGAAAATAGGCAATCCCTTTTATACTTCCAATGTACATTAACTCAGGGCTTTAAAATTTAAAGATTTTTATTTTATTTTTAATTTGGTTCATCAGTTTTCAGCTACAAAATTCTCTAAGCTTTTCTTTCCTGACATAAGACACTTTCAAATGATCAGTTTGACAGAGTTAATCAGTCAAACCAAACCATATTCCTAGACATAAAACATATTATCATAACACTTAGCCTTCCTGCAATGAGCAAATTTTTGCCAAGGTATTTTATAACAGCACTGTAACATAAGTTTTTGGATTCTTGCAGCCTGGAGTATTGTATCAATTCCACTCAAATCAAAAATGAATGCATATATTATATATGAAATGTACAAAAATACATCAAATAAAAAAAAATCCTTAAGCAAAATATGGCATTCCATTATCAAAGCAAAAATTCAATAGTTACTGAAGGAAAAAAATCATCTCCAACTTGTAGAAGTAAAGGAGTTTCAGCTTTGTTGCCTCTTGTCCAGAGAAACATATTCATTCAGTGCATCAATAGTGCCATCATATTTGAGGTGTTTGAAGTTGTGGAGAATGCAGATATTTGCATATATTATATTTTACTTCTTTGAAGTGGTTTCACAGAGGACACATCTGTAGGCAGAAATAACAGCTCATCTGAGAGCCTGAAATAAGGTAGTTAATAATCAATACTCTGAGATTTTTTTAATCGCTGTCATTTGAATTAACTTTGAGAATCATTTGGTACATTCAGATAACACAAAATGCAGATGGGCACCAGGGATATTGTCAGTGGGTTCAAAACTGCAATAGACCTGAAAGCTTAGGTCACAAGGAATTATTTGAATGAGTTAATTTTCAAACTAGCAAGTTTTGGTAAATTGGTTATACTAATAAGGTGAAATATCCAAGTTTACACATTCAAATATAATATCTTAACCTAAGATTGTGCTATACATCTGAAGATTTAAAAAAAAAAAAAAAAAAGAGTTTTTTTATAATTCAGGATCTGTTTTGAAGTGCAGTAAGAAAAAGGGGAAAGAAAGTAAGAAAGCGTGGAACAATGTCACACACATGGTCCATGCAAAATAAGACAATGGAGACCAAAGTATTTCTCTGGGAAAAGAAGCTAAATTTTGAGTAACCTCTTCTGTGATTTAGAACACAAGGTGCTGTTAAGTGTCTCAGGATCCTAATTGTCCTTAAAAACATCCTCTTGATTTTTGGTGGCCTTCTTCGCTGACAAGTCTGGCACCTTGGGGTTGATTGGATGTTAAAAGCTTCTTGCCTCCTAAAATCTTGACAGTAAAATATTAAATTTTAATTTAGAGGTGTGATTACCCTCAGTGGTACCATGCAGCTGCAGTTCTCTTAAACAATCAAACAACACGTGAAGGGAAAACTGTGGTGAGATCCAATTCTCAGCATCCTTTAAGGGGCCATGTAAGTTAGAGAAGGTTCTCCCTTCTGCCTGTCTTAAGATCTATGGAAAATTTTAACATATTGGCTAAAAGAAAAGCACATTTGACGGAGAGCTAACAAATCTTGTTGGAATATTTTTTTTACCATAAAACCACTGTGGTATTTTTTTAAGCTGCAGTAGTGAGTTTCCACAGACATCAGCCCAGGACACTGGACATTTGAAAACCTCACACAGCACAAACACAGGGCACACACAAAGCAAATTTCTTGTCAATGCAAAGCAGAGCTGATCTGCACTGATAAATAAGACTGTCAGGAACAGGAAGTGTCTGGCTTGTTATATCATTTTGGGATTTGCCAGTGTTGGCAGGATTGATGATGTAATTTGTAAAGCCATCAGATCCAAATTTGGAAGCAATTAAAAAAAATAAACAGGATTCCTGAAAACATTGAAGCAAAATAGAGGAGAAAAGCACATACCTGATTAAATCATTTCAGACAATGGCACTGTATACACAACACTTCTAAGACCTTTCCTAGAGTATTATACATAATTCTGGACACTTTGTTAAAGAAAGCAGACCAAATATCTGGAAACTGTACATGAGCAAAGACGGAAGAATTCTTCTGGAGGTTATAAATACTACTTGAAAGAGGCTAGAAAATTCAGATTTGTTGCCATTACAGAGAACTAAGATAAGATAAAATGATTAAGCAGTATAATATTTTGAAGGACATAGGGACAATTTGTATCATCAGCTACTGGAAGGGCAAAATTTCCTCAAAATAAAAATGGAAATTGAGAAGCTGAAAAGACCATGAGCACTGAAAGAAATCAAGAGACAAACACACTTTAAAAGCAAAAGCTCTATTCAGAATGGATTAGAAACTGCATTAGGAAAAGAAAAGGTGAGTATAAGTTTCTGTAGCAAGTGGGGTGTGGGGACAAAAGAAGGAAAGAAAATTCTACTCCTGTCCCCAAAGGTTGAGTGAGCTTGGAATCTCAATTACACTCTCAGCCCTTGAGATACTCCCTCAGATCAGTATTGAAGAGATAAACCATTCTGCTTCAGAGAAATGAGCAAAAGTTGTCTCTTCATGACCTAAGAGTGAAAAGTCACTACCTCTGGGTTTCACGCTAAATAAAAATTCTGTTCAAAAGGAGTATGAAGCTTCAGCATGAAATTTTAGTTCAAAATCTCACTCCTTTCCAAATTTTCACTTAGATTTTCGCATTCTTGCTGAAAATATACAAGCAGACAGCAGTAGTGATGATTAAGGATGCCCTCTGGGAACAGGGCTGAGCACTGACTCTCTGCACAGACCCTCGAAGAGCTCACAAACAGCAATAACTTTTGGTCACTGCTTTGGGAGTATCCAAACAATTATCAAGAAGCAAAAAACTTCATAGGCATTTCCTTTCCTTAAGTTTTCCAATTTATTAATTTTACTCTTTTCAGAAACAGTAAATTATTCCTTAAATTTGGATTTAAATTGTATGAAGGGATATGTGAGTCCTCAGTTCAGTGTTTTAAAAGCACTTCACATACATGTGAGAAGACAGACATATGTTAGGAATTTTTATAAATATCTTTCTGTTGTGGTCAAGAATAAGGGTTAGATCTCAGCCACTCCAGTCAAAGCATAGTTTGAAACAGTTAAAATTTTGAGTTAGATTTTGTACATTATGTAAATCCAAAGAAAAAGGAAGTCTGGTTTTGTGGTGCATAAATAAATTAATTCATGTTATTACTCTGTAACTAAAGTAATTTCTATAAGGCAGAATATGAGCCATAAAATCTAGCAGTTGTGGAGTTAATGTCCTATAAGTACCATTCTAATTATATTACAAGTTAAAGTACCATGTAATACCTGTTTTAATTGCCTATTGGTCTGTATGACTAACCCAAAAATGAAGACCCTCTTCTCTATAAGTATAGCTATAAGCTAATTATAACAATGTAAATAATGTTTAATAGTTTAGCACATACATCTAAACAACCACAGAAAATCAAAATATTAATTACAATCAGATTATACACAAATTTAGTCCCTCTATGGTTTCTAGAAGTTTTTACCTTATTTCAATTGACTAACAAATACTTTTCATAAACAAATCTAGAATAATTTCTTCATCATAAATTATTGTCAGCAGTAGTTCAACTATTTAGTAGAGAAAATGCCAACCAAGGTCTAATTAGTGAATTAATTTATAGAGTGCAATATATGCAATATCTATTTCCTGACCTGTTCTCTTGTAGAGAGGCAACAGAAAAGCTTTATGGATGGAATAGATAGGAATCTGAGGGTGCTCAGTGACAATATGCAAAGTTTCTACTCAGGCACATGATATGATATGATTGATATGATATGATATGATATGATATGATATGATATGATATGATATGATATGATATGATAGCCACATCTTTTAGGCCTAAACTCTGTAACAAAGTGGGGAGAGCTACTTTTATTTCTGGTCATATTAGTCCTTGACCAGCTGTTGCAAACCTTGTATTTTGAATTCTTTCTCCAGGCTTACTTCAGCCAAAGAGCATGTGCTTGTAAAGGAATGATCTATCCGGTGTTTTTCTCTCAAGGTGTTGTCCCCCACTTTTGCTACTGCTATTTTCTGCAAATGTCACCACTTTTCTCTTTTAAATCTATCTAACAACAGGACAACAAATGCATAATTCAGCCACTCCTGAGCTGATTCCTGGGGATGGGTTTTCCTCCACCCAAACACACAGAACTCACTAACAAAGAATTTGCAAAGGCTTTTCAGATGATGGGTTACTGGTAACCTGAACTCTACCTCAAATATCCCATCCAACCACTGTTCCTTAGTGCTGCAAGGTGCAATTACTTCTGAAGTTTTCTGTTCCTTGTGATACATGTTTATGATTTGGAAAGTAGTCATAAAAGACAGGTCTGGATATAGATGTAGCCAAATATCAGTATTTGAAAAAATAAAACTTTTCCCTCAGAAAGAAGCAATCATAAGCAAATTCATAAGTAACATTTAAATGTAGCCAAAGCGTTTTAAGATTTATATTAATATACAATTAGAGAACCTCCTCATATGATTCTATTTCAAATTATATTTATAGTCATTTTTGAATCGGGTGTTTTGTCAGTAGTTTTTTCACTAAAAACTATTTGAAACAATATTGTTGGTGGTTTTTGTTTTTTGTTTTGTTTTTTTTTTTTTTTCTTTATAAGTTATGGTTGTTGAAGGTCTATGCTGAAAATTGTAACTCCAATGTAATTTGGTTTTGAGGATGATTGGTATGGGAATAGATTTTGGGATCTGCCTCTTGAAATATGGTTGTTATGTGCCAAATAGAATTACACACAATAAGACAAGAAGGGAGGATTTTGGATCAGCAGTTTGGCATTCAGATGGCTTGCATAAACTAAAAACAGAATGTGGAATAATATTAAGTTTGCATATATGTGTTAGTCGTTGCATCTCGATTTAATTACAATATTTTGAACTGCTACATGAGCACTGTCCAGGAGGGTTGAAAATCTGGCTGCCTAGCAGCTACATTACAGATTTAATTAACACACATTGAGAACTGCTGCAAATCAGCTGTGCAGCCATTCCCTTGCTATTGATGATGACAACCTTATGGAGGCCAAGCTGCAAATCCTCCTTGCAGGCTGCAGTGCAGTTACCATTTTTCTATTGATCAGTTTAGTCTCAGATGTTATGTGGCAAAAACGTGGTAATCAGGATGACAGGCTTAAAAGATGTAAGCTATTCACAGAGCTAGTGAAGAAAACGAAGCTAAAGGCATCCAGTGCCACTGAGTACACTTTTTGAAAGAAAATACAGGCTTTTGTATAAAGCAGAATGCCAGAGACAAAATGTGGCCAATCATAAAACCTCAGTGAAAGAGTTGAGTTTAAAGGAAAGTGCAGTAGCAAATAAATACTGAGAACAAGCATCGAGGAAAATTCAGCGCTTGTAGGGACAGAAAGGACAGATGTGTTCTCCTTCTGGTCTCTGTATGGCAGTGGCAGCCTTTTACACTTCTACTGCACCCTTGTTAATGATATCACAAAAATGGAGTCAGAAAAAAGGTACAAAAGAAAAAAGGAGTTGTTACTAAACAATTCTGAGGCAATGAAAAAATGCTAAGGAATAGTACTTAGGGAAAAGGATCACAGTGAATTGCCATTGAAAGGAGATGCAAAAATATTTTGACCTTAGAAAGTTTCAGTTCATCTCTGCTCATTTTCATAAATATTCCCGTGGATGAACAGTTCAGAGACAGAACTGCTCCCCTGGGCTAATATGCTGTCCTTGAGGTAGAGTTACATCAGCATGGAAGAACTGAGTTAATAATAGTGCCACTCTGGGGAAAACACACACTTGGATGCATGTATTTTTAACAATTGTTAGATATTTGACAGAGACCTAGCAGCTGCTGAAACAAAACATGTAACCATTGGCACAGGGACAATTAGCAAGTGTTCTGCAATTAATTTAGAAATTGCAGGAAGGGGTAACCCTAATTAACAGCTCTGGAGGAGGTGAGAGGAATTATTTGAGAGCATTTGCAGAAATCAGCAATTAAATACAAAAGAGTCTAAGAAAACATGTTTAACAAAAAATTATGAAACGGGAGCTTAAAGAGGGTGTAACTGGTTTGCAGAATACTGACTAGAAAGAGCTTTGATAGCTACTACAGATAGTTCCCCAAGGCCCTCAGCAAATTGTATATCTGAGAAAAAGAATTAATATAGAGGCTGATAATGCTTGTCTGGTATACAAAAAAAAAAAAAAAAAGTTTAAATAAGAGTGCTGGAATTTCCTAACTCTTATGCTGTAAAATATTGATATGCCCAGCCTTCAAAGCAAGCCAATTTCATGAATCCAGTGGGCCTAGTTAAAATAGTATGTTGTGATAAAATCACATCAGGCACAGAATTCACAATTTAAGGCTGAAAAGCCTAACAGCCAGCACTCCAGACCAAAGGTACTGTAACCTATATGTAAAGTCATATTAACAATCTAGGAATATAAACTCTTATTTGTGAGAGTGTTATCTTCTTCATTCAGATCTCTATAATTATCTTCCACTATTATCTCTGACGTCTTGAGTCATGGGCTTGCCAAGCTTGTCAAGAGAGCTTTAAAATAAAGTTGCCAGAGGAAAGAAAACTCAATTCATCCCACTTCTACCAGCCTCATGGCAGTGCCAGAGCCTGGAATAGTAGGGCAGGTGTGCAGGAGAGCATGTGAAGAGCATCACAAAGGAATTCAGGCCATTCCAGCCAGTGGGGGGAAAACCCAATTCTGGGGGCCAAACCTAAATGCTTCTACACAAGTGAACAAAGCATGGGGAATATCACCTGCAGGGTTGTGATATAACTGGCCTCCCAGATGTGGTGAGATGGCCACTATGACTGGAATCTTGGAAGGACACTGGCTGTTTGGGAAGGACAGGCAGGAGAGATGAAGGAGCCGTGCTGCCCTGTATGCCAGTGGCCAGCTGGAGAGAATGGAGCTCCTCCTGGGCATGGATAAGAACCTGGATGAGAGCTTGTGGGTCAGGATTAAAGGGAGGGCAGGGAATAGTGATATTATAGTGGGGTCTTTTACAGGCTGCTCACCAGGAAGATTGACAAGGCGAGGCCTCTGTAGATAAAGCAGCTTCATGATCACAAGACCTTGGGAGTCTTCAACCACCCTGATATCTGTTGGAGAGACAGCACAGCAAGGCACAGGCAATCCAAGAGGATCCTGGAATGGATTGATTACATCTTCCTTCTGATAGAGTAGTGATGAGAAGAGATGCTGTGCTGGACCACATTTTCACCATCAAGGAGGGGCTGGTGGAGACTCTGAAACTCAAGGACAGCGGGGCTGCAGTGGCCGTGAAGTGGTGGAGATTGAAATCCTTATAGCAGTGAGAATTGTGCACAGCAGGATTGCTACTTTGCTTCAGGAAGAGCAGACTTTGGCCTCTTTGGGGATCTTCTTGGTATACCACTATCCACTAAAAAAAACCAAAACAAACTGCTTATTGAAGATACAAATACCAAGAATTTCTTTGAGAAAAAAAGTCTATCAGGGCATATAACAGTGTTTGTGGAACTGAAAGCCTGGAGATTTCACTCAGTTTGAGCTATATTAAACTTAAACTCATAAAGTTTATGTGCTGCTAGACCTGTCTGTAAAAATAATGTTAATGGTCACTAAAGCTTAACATAACTTTTTAATTAAATACTTGTCTTCTCAATATTATTCTACTTTCATTTAATTGTCGTTGCTTAAGGAAAGCAGCAAAATCTCCAGGTCAAAGCATTTTCTTTCATTTCCACTGCTTTTAAAAATCTCCTTTTTTTGCTAGTGATTTTGGTGCAGCTGTTCCTGCTCAGTTTTCTTGACAACTCAGTGTTGCTCTGACAGGCAAGAGACATCAAAGCTGTTTAAATAGTAGTAGTTCACCTTCTTTTGAACCATAAGGAACCAGTCACAGTTAGAAATGGGATACCTGACTTAAGACACCAAAAAACACACCTGAAAATCAATGCCACTGTAATAAGTTACAGCTTCAGAAAATTGGTAAAGGCATTGCAAAATGATTACCTAATCAGGAGTATTGCCTGCCAAGCTTGTAAGAAACTCATTACTCTGTTCTTTCTCTGCTATAATTTACACAGCTCTGGTATCTTTCTCCTTTCTGAACAACCACATGGATACAGGAATCACTATGAATATTACAACAGGATTAATTCACTTAAAATGCCTGCAGCAATTGTGACATTTGCACTTTGAAGACTCATGAAACATCTGAGCACTTTTGAATGCCTAATGCAAGCAGCAAAGTCAGCAACACAAAAATCATTCCCATTTTCTACCACTTGTCTGTGTGAGATTTTATATTTACATGATTTTAGATGAGAGTACTTGTGTGAAATATGATTAAAAAGTTACATTACAAAATACTTAATTGGTCCTAAATCAGCCATAACTGAGCATGATGTAGGGACATCTACACTGATGTAAAATAAGGGAAGATAGACATTACAAGAGTCAATGTAAGCATGGATTTGACTTACTTATGACACATACTTATTTTTCCAGGTTTATGTTTATTTTTAGTTTTTTTTCAACTATTCTTCAACTGAAGGAAGTTCTATACCTTTGGGTAAATATACATGTTCTCTGGTTCTTTCATACCTAGCCTCAGTTCACCCAACTTAAACATCAAAGCTATAAATCTTGAATTTAGTTCCTATCCAAGCCAGTGGCTGCCCTCAGGGGGGAAAAAACATGCCCCATTACAACTAGAATAGAACAGAACATAGCAGAAATAAATGCCTGACCACTTGTGGGGCTGACCAAAAGTTAAAGCATGTTATTAATGTCATTGTATATTTCCTTTTAAACACTGACACACTTAGGGCACCCACCACCTCTACATGAAGCTTGTTCCAGTGTTTGACCAACCTCTTCCTAGAGAAATGCTTCCTAATGTCCAGTCTAAACCTGCCCTGATGCAAATTTGAACCTTCCCCATGTGTCCTATCGCTGGACACAGGGAGAATGCTCAGCACCTCCCTCTCCAATTCCCCTCCTCAGGAAACTGCAGAGAGCAATCAGGTCACCTCTCAGCCTCCTTTTCTCAAGACTAGGCAGAGTCCTCATCCACTTCACATAACAAATCCTTTCTAATCCTTTCAGCAGCTTTCTTGCCCTATTCTGGACACCCTTCTTAAATTGTGGGGTCCAGAACACCACACAGGATTAAAGGTGAAGTTTCATTAACACCAAATACAACAGAAAAATCATATCTGTTAATAAGCTGGTGATGTTGTTTGGTGCATCTGGGGATGTGATTTGCCCTCTCAGATGCCAGGGACACAATTTTCATTCATGCTGAGCCTGCTGTTGACCAGCACCTCCAGATCCCTTTCTGCAAAGCTGCTCTCCAGCTGCTCCTCTTCCACCTTATACTTGTTCCCAGTATCATTGTTTTCCAGATACAGAATTTGGCATGGTTTTTGTTGCATATCTTGTATATTTTCCTACAAAATTTAAATGTTTGACCTTTGTGGATGGAAAAACTTTATTTCAAATATTTTAGTAGCATAATATAGGGGAGTTTAGTTACTGTATTAAGCCATCTATGCTACCCATTATCACCAAGGTGCATGAGGAAGACGTTCCTAATACATATAAGAGTAGGAAACACTGTAGTCACCCCTGACACTAATATATCTTGACTATGTACAAGTCACAGATAACAATATATTCAAAATCTGGTTAGATTTGTCCTATTGCAAGGAATAAAAGAGTAAGCAGAATTTTTAAAAAATATCAATGCTAATGCAAATTACTGTTCACTTTTTCTGCATAGTTAACACAATAAATTAAGCAAAACCTTGAAATCCAAAAGCCTCATATGGCAATATTCACAGGAGGAGCCCAAAAGTGATTAAGATGATTTCTTCCAAATTTGAACCAAGTTTTAAAATGTACCCTTGGGTACAGAAGAAGCAGAGTCAATTTCCCAGGCTAAATATCAAGATTGAAAATGTGAGATTTTTTACTGATCTCTGTCTAAAAGATGTACTCTCGAACACTGCCATCCAATCACATAAAAATGTGGATTACACTGTCAATTTGACTAGTGCATGTTTAATACTTCTGTAAAGATACTAATCTCTGTGACAGCAGAGCTGAGGGACCCTTAGAGGATTTGAAGACAAAACAATGCAGAGAAGATGATTACAGAAAGCTGTCTGTAGGAAAGACACTCAGAAGGAGATTTATGTTATATAAATTTGTACTTGCTCCCTAATTGCAAATGACATTCAGGAACAAATCTCTTCTGGGGGAAAGAATGTGACTTTAGCACAAGTTTGACTTTGCTATCAATACTGCTGATAGACTTTTCTGAACAAAAGAACTGTAAATGATTGTTTATTAGATAGATTCTTGTATTATTGAATCACAGAATGGTTTGGATTGGAAAAGGATCATCTAGTTCCAAACCCCCTGCCGTGGGCAGGGACACCTTTCAATAGAACAGGATGCTCAAAGCCCCATCCGAGTTAGCCTTGAACACTTTTTTGTACTTCTATTTTTTACTAAAGGATCAAGTAATTAGAGTTTTACATAACATTATTTGTGTCACCAGAAAATCCCAGGCTAAAACTGTGCCATATTAATTATCTTTTGAAAGTTAGACATTGTTGCAAACCATGCAGAAAACCACAAGGAAAAGCAATTAAGTAGTAAGACTAAAAGTAAATATGAATTTGTTATCCCAAAATCCATAACACATGAGAGTAAAGGGATAATTTGACAAATCTTATCACAGAACATTCCAGGTAGAAAACAGAGTATTTGAAAGTATGTTAAGAACTTATGCAATCACTGATCAGTTATGTTCTCAGTATAAAGCAGAAAATATTTTGAAACTTCATAATTAAATCATTCATCAATGTAGAAAAGGTAATGAATAATTAAGAGAAGCATGGATTTGATTATTCTTTGTTATTTTGCATGATAAAATTGTGAGAGATGTGAAAATTCATCAACTGCATCTATTTGTTCTCAGTCTGACTTTCAAAATAGAAGGTGAAGCTTATCAAAAAGAACACTAAACCTTAACTCAGAAAATTATTTCAGGCTTAAAAGGTGACACAATAAAGACTGACAGAAACCTTCAGGCATTACTTCATGAGGTGCTTTTATTTAACCAAGTTTTTGTAAAAAGTTAAAAATATAAACACTAGAATGGAAATTGCCCCTTAGACAAATGGTGTAGTACAAGTATATCCCAGGGCAAAATTTGCTGGATGATGCATATGTTATACAGAAACTCCCTGGCACCCTTGAAACCAGTGTCTATTTTAGTCCTTCTCTAGCATGGGTTGAAATACTGATAACCTTGTAAAATAGCCTTACATGAAGGCAAAAAATGAATGTCTAAGAAAAGCACAAGAGACATTGAACAATTGGAGAATCAGGAGCGCATTGATCACTAAGATGAATATAACTGCTATAAAATCTTTGACCCTTTATGCAACACAACGTATTTGAAAACTATGTTGAAAAACTGTTTTTCATTAGTACATTGCTTATATACTAACATCTCTTTAGACACTTTTGAATGAAGAGAATAAACTACTTTAATTGTGTGGAATTTTCAGCGTGTTTTCCCTGCATATTTCTAGTTAAAATGAATAAACATGTGCTCTTATAGTAATTTCATGGAAAGGATAGCAGAGATGCCATTCTAAGAGATAGTATTATATCATCAGTGAAATATCAGTCTTCTAGCATGAATAATGTAATCATCAAAGTCTCTTGGTAATACAGAAAAATATTTCTATAGGCTATGCAAGCATTACAAAGAAAATGATGCCTCCACAAAGTTGTTCTGTTAAAAAAATTAATTTGATGTTTATATGGATTTGATTGGAAAGCAAAAACAATCATTTGCTGCAGAGGGAGGTTTATGTTTCAGTGTTAGCAAAACTGGTTATTTGTCTCTAGCACAAGAAAACAAGTAGATAAAGCATTTTTTTTCTTTCTTTCTTTTTTAAGCATCCCTTTAAACACTTTAATGTTATGTATGTGTTATAAATACCATGCATTTCCACTCTTCACTGCTGCAAGCACTGTCTCCTATCTAGTAATTGAACTGCTAAAAGTGACAAAACCCCTGAGCATCAGAGAGGTTTTTCCACTCTTCTATCACTCACAGCTTTAAACTTCCAAAAATTTGTTATTGTTACTTTTTTAATAGATTTGCTTTTGTAACCAGATTCAGAGATATAAACAATAGGGTTTGCCTTATTAGGAACAAATATTTTTAATTGTATTTTTCCCTTGTCAAACTTGACTGGAAATCACTACCTTTGATGAGAAGCTGATTACAAACGCTATTATATCCTCATGGTGTTATGGTTAAACTTGAATCCTGGTTCAAAAGGAGAAATTTACTGCTTTAAGCAGTCATAAAGTATGGTCATAATGTATTAGAAAAAAGCTTTTCAGTTAGTTCATCAGATTCATTTAATAAAACTTGAGCCATGATAACCAAATCACTTGAGCTATGTTGATATCATAGATTTTGCAAGATCATGCACAATCCAAGAATTCAATAAAGTTTCCTTTGAGTTCCCTTTGTACTTAAATTCTGTTTCTCAGAAGCATTTCAGTGCTGTATGGGCTGGCTGCTCAGCAGATTCCTAGCATTAAGGAATTTTCTGGATCCACAAATCACAAGTTTTCAATGGGATTCTCATTGGTGACAGCACTCTGAACTCTGCCTGTCTAAGCAAGATTTACCTAAACCCTTGTGGCACAAGTGACTGAAAGAGCAGTTGCTGCACCACCAAATACAGGTTGGAACCAGGAGCTGGAAGACTAAGGTGAATGAGGTTTACACCCAGCTGTGTCTGAGACTTTCTAATCTGTTCCTCACACCTTCCAAATGTGCCCCATATCTAGTTTATGTACTTAGGGAAAAATAGAGACAGGTTTCTCTGCACCACTTCGACTGAAGCTGTTTCCTTCTGATTAGAATAACAGAAAAATCAATAGATCAAGGAAATGAGAGAATGTGTTTTTCAAGTCTGTTGATGAGATCACTTGTGGTTTAGGAATGGTACTCCCTAATTCAGTGCCCCCACCAAGACTCTCCCAAACCATATGCTGCTCTCACTCCCTCCCACTTCCCCTTCCCCTCCTTGCTGTAGCAGGAATTGGGAGCACAAGAGGCAAAGACCATGGGTTGAGACAGGAACAGTTTACTGGAAACAGCAATTCAATTAGAAAACAACCAGTGACAGCCACAATATTAATAACTAAAGGAGATAATTATTCACATGCAAAAATGCTCACTGCACAGCCTGAAACAATAAACAAATGTCTCCCCCCAGAAACTTTTCTTGACTGCAAGGAGGCCTTGGTCCTTGGAAGGGAGAGCCCCTTTCCCCCACACCCGGTAGTGACTGTGAGGTGGTACTGAAAAATCATCAGGTCCTGGCCACAGCCTCTTGGGGTACTGCAAAACAGAACCCTGTCTGGTCAGAACTAGGACAATCACTTAATAGAGAGACCTGAAGCTGGTCTCTTCTCAGGCTGTTTTCACTTACCTATAAGAAATCAAGTAGTTTATTGGAATAAATTTTGAAAGAAGATAGGAAGGCAAGTATCATTGAATCCCGACCCCTTTTACTGCAGGAAGTGCCATCATATACATTTACCAGTAAAACATACAGATAATTACCAATGATAGAAGCATAGAATGGACTGGGGAGAGGGACACCTTTCAGTAGACCAGGTTGTTCAGAATTCCTTGCAGCCTGATCTTGAGCACTTCCAGGGATGGGTCATCCTCAACTTTTCTGAGCAGCCTGTTCCACTGCCTCATCACACTCAGTAAAGAAGTTTTCCTAATATCTAATCCAATCTAATCCTACTCTCTTTCAGTTTGAAGCCATTTGCCTTTGTCCTGTCACTACATGCTCTTGTAAATAGTCTCTCTCCATCTTTGTTTAGGCTGTCTTCAGGTACTGGAAGGCTGCAATTGGGCCACCCCAAACTCTTGTCTTCCTCAAGATGAACAAATTCTCTGAGTCTTTTCTTCATAGGACAATTCCTTCCCTCTGGCCATCTTGGTGGCATCCTGTTGAAGAATGGATTGTGAGAGACTCTTCATAGGACAATTCCTTCCCTCTGGCCATCTTGGTGGCATCCTGTTGAAGAATGGATTGTGAGAGACTAGAGATGGTTCTGCAGGCAACCTCGCCCCTGATGAGCCAATTACCAGCTGTGCTAATTACCAAAGAGTGGAAGCAGCCTTGCCCTTCATNAAGCAGCCTTGCCCTTCATAGGTCATAGGTATGTCCAGTAAGAATGTGTGTGATAAAAGAGTGAGTTGGGAAGGGAGGGAGGAAGGAAAGGAGGTAGGGAGGAAGGGAGGAAGGAAGGAATGAAGGAAGAGAGGGAAGGGAGGAAAGAAAGAAGAGAGAGAGGGAAGGAAGGATGGATGGAGTGATGCTGCTGGTGAGAATTTGCAGGGAATAATAAAGGACTGGTTCTTGCCACCTTTTTTGGCTTGCCACCATTTTGCCACCATTTTGTCATTTGAGTCCACTGTCAGCCTCCTCTGGACTGGCTTCAACAAGTCTGTGTCCTTCCTGAGCTGGGGATCCTAGAGCTGGATGCAGTACTTCAGGTGAGGTCTCACTGTCAGTCAAAATCCTAACCAAGCTTGGACAGTACTGTCATCAAACTTTTAGGTTTCCTCTTGAAAGTAACTTCAAAAGAAAAAAGCAGCACCAGCTGGACTGTGTGTCTGTAGAAACAGAACAGAAAAGTTTGAATCAAAGTAACTTATTTCTTCTGATGTGGATAAATTATCTGATACCACTGAGCAGATCAGAAAAAATCCCATACTCACACTGCTGGCAGGAATCTATTCAGACTGCAATAAAAAGATCTGTGTGGCCATTATAAATTTATGTGGTATATTCCTCTTCAGTAAGATTTTGGACATTTCAGTCTCTGTGAATTATGAAGTTCAGGCAAAAACCTTTAGTATAACTAAAGCAGAGTCCTCTTAATCAAGTATACATTGGTACAAATAATTGCTCCCCATGTAGTCTAAACCACAGTACATTTATACTTGTACTGGCATTTCAAGCAGTGTTTATGTATATAAAAATTTAGAACTAAAATATACCATCCTCAAGTATGTAAATATGAAAGAAAAGCCCATATATAATAGTATTTAAACAACACATGTAATTTCTATTACTACATGAATTTCTTGAGATGAATCATGTAGTATTCTACTCTGTCTCCAATCATTTATTCACCAGTGAATACATCCTGTATTTACTGTGGGTCTGCCTACTGAATTGGTGGGAACCAAACTCTTAATTTTCTATTTATTTAAAACTGAAAGAAATTTACCATCTGGTTTGTCCTATGAATTGATAATCTTATATCCTTACATAGAAATTATTTAGGCATTTTTTTGTGGGAGGTGTGGATATAAGACAAGTGGTTAATATTTAGCCAATACACAGGATATGGATTGAAGTACTTATTTGCTAATCTGATCTAGAAATGTATGATATTTATCAATCTAACAGGAATAGAAGCACACTTTTGGACAAGGAAGATAGCAGTATTAATTTGGTAAGGAATATACTTTTTTGTGTGCTTGCAAACTTTGTTTTCTAGTCTTCATTTATTTGGCATCTGACAGGGCTTTGCACAACATGCACAGTTCTATAATTCTTTAGAAACCCCATATGAAGTTTAATTCCAGCTCCAAATGAGGCATTGATCATTTCAGCAGGAGGCAGATATGAGGAATACAGGTGTCTTGGCTAGCAATCTGCCCACTTGGAATGCTAAACTAAGATACCATTCTTAGTAAACCTTAATAGCAGTAGCCATTAGTTCCACAGAGGTAGGTTTTCCTCTGGGACTTGAAAACCACTTGCCTTTGTCTGCTGACTAGAAAGGGAACCTTGCCACACAGCATACAGAGTGACTGCTTTTATAGACCCCTACAATTAAGGGGAAAAGGTAGATAATATTAATTATGTCTCATACTAAAAGGAAACTTTTCAGAAAGCAAAGAAGTAATGACAGCAGAGCATCTGCCTTTTTTGACACCCAATGGTGATTAAAAAATTATAAATGGAGATTAATTAGACCAATTTTTTGTTTGAAAGTAATGTAGGTAAATGAGGAGCTATCAAAGAATATCTTAGCACATGCTAAATTTAATTTATTTTTGAATATACTTTTACTGTACTTTTGCTTTAGAACATGAACAAGATGTGGCAACTAACATACACGTTAAAAATTTTCATTTTGAAGTATGAATAATAAATTCTATTATCTGTGGTTTCTTGTCTGTTTTCCACCACATTATAATGTCTCTGCTCAGATTTGTTCGAAGAACAAGACATGTGTGGCAGAAGTTTCCTGTAAGGTTTCCCCTTGGATAGAAGAAGCTTTTACACAAAACTTATCTGTGAAGTGAATCAACAGAAAATTCTCTTGTGCACTTGAAACTGAATTTTGCATAATATTTGATACAAAAAGAACAGGGAATGCAAACATCCCATAGCAAAGTCTGATCACCATAAATTTCACATAAGAAGTTCTTCTTATATTTTAAGAAAGAATGTGTTCAGTAAAGGTCTGAACTGGTAACACCAGGGCTGGATAAGCTTTCTTTAAACAACTTCAGATTAATCCTGGCACAACTTTAGGGGGAAAAAGATTACTATATACTCTGCCACTTAATATTTGCTCCACTTCACTTTTATGTTAAAGCAAAAACATTTATAAAATGGTTATTTTCTTTAATGCTCAAATAAGTTAATTAATTTATACCTGTTCAATTTGATAAGAATGGAGATATAATTATATAATATTTCATTGCAATCCCTTTCACTTTAGAATTTAATGTTTGAAGACTTGAAGGGAAAAATTACTGTGCCCTTATTAACCATTTTTCCACCATTATGACACAACTAATGAAAAGTTTCTTGCAAATTTATAATTAGAAATCCCCAAGCACTGAGACTGAATGATTCTGAAGAAACAAAACAGAGGGCTTTCCATATAACTGGTATTCCTTCAGAAGCATGCTCTGACATTCAGTATATCTGCAGATATCCATAAATACATATTTACAAAAGAAAAAAAAAAGATACTACAGTTAAACCCAAACACTACTTCAAAGTTATCCATTTGGCTGATAATTTGCCTCAAATGTATTCATAATCAGGACTGCATCGATGACTGCTGGTATAATACACAAAAAAGGACCTGTGTAAGCCAAATTGACTGCCATCATCACTTGGTGAAAGTAATTATTCTTTTTTTTTTTTCTAACTATATTCTAGAGGAATAAGAATTAAGCATTATTGTTACTGAGATATTGCATGGAAATGCTAATGAAGCGGATCATTGATGTATTTTAATTTTTTATTGAAGCACATTAAAAAAAGAACAACCACTTAATCTGAAAAGTTAAATAATTTAAATGTCAATATGATAGCTGTCTTCACTGAACATCAGACATTAACACTTCCTCAACATGAGAAGCAGAAGCTCACAAATCTCTTTGCGACTGAAATCATAGACATTCCTCCATTTCATGATCTCAAGGCTCTCATTTGCAAGAACAAGAGGTTGCAACTAAGAAAAGATGTCAGCATGTGCAACTTTGGGTTAGCTTTTGGTGCTGGGTGTTTTTGTTAGATCCAAGATACCATTCCCCACTGATTAGGCACATCACCTCTTGGGAAACCCCACAGCAGTTCATGCAATTGTTTCTGCCTTAACCAGCACAAGATGCCTTTGTTGTATTATTCAAATTATAAATAAAGACAGTGTAGGTGACATTCTATAGTAAATCTCAAAACAGTGAAATTGGGCCTTTCCGAACTGAGACAAAAAACTATTTTAAAATTTCACTGATGTTTATGTTATTCCTGTTACAGAGAAGTTAATCTTGGTCTAAATTTTTCACTGCTGGCAATATTTTGGAACGCCAAAAATTCTTGTGATTTTCAAAATGGTTAGTTAATAAATTTTCATAAAATTAAATCACAATAGTTAGTGGGTTTTTTTCTAGTGTATTTTAAAGTAAAGATTAACACAGTGGCAGTGTCATTAATCTTTTGTCCTGGCTAATCTCCTCCGCTGAAGTAACAGACAATGACTATAAAGTTTTATACTTCAAACTTTTCATGCAGTGGCATATGGCTAATATATCACAGTTATATTTTAAATTATAAATAGCTTATGCATCTATTCTCTTATTGCACAGTGAGGGGATATATTTAGTGTTATGTCTTTTCTGCTTTACTTTCTAAATTAAAATCAGAGTATTCCACATCAGGCCTTTCCCACATGAAATGGAGAGTGCACTGCTCCAGGGATCCGCATGTACATTGCAAGAAATATCAGTGCATAGAAAAAATAACACTTTCCTTAAGTTCTCTTTGCTTTCCAATATCCAATATTCACTTAATGAGGTTAGGCAATGCAACTTGTTGGGGTAAAAATAATCAGTGTAATAATAGGGATGAAGCTGATAATGACATTAATAATATTTCCTCCAAATGCAACTGTCTGTATGAAGTTTTATTGTACATTCTGAATATTTTTGGGATTGGAAACTTGTGATAATGAACAATAGACATGAGAGTAAATTTAACTTTGTAAATATTCTTTCTTTCAAATTGTCTTACAAATATTTTCACTTTCAGTGCATATCTCAGATAAGGGTTACAACTATTAAAATAACTTGATCTCATTTTTATATTTAGGGTTTTTTTCATTTTCTTTCATTATATGTCCTGAAGTGCAACAGAGCCTGGAAAAATCATCTTACAAACCTTAAGCAGTTATGCCAGTGGCTTGAGAAGAAACACAGGTTTAACTGTCCATGTGAATAGCACAGTTATCTCTGTCTAGATATCTGTGCCCTATGTAAGGGCAATGGAAGCCCTTACATATTCACATCTAGATTTGTATTTTCAGGGGTGATGCCCAGTTAAAGGAAGGTGCAAACAGGTTGTGTGATTACGATGGCTGGAGGTCACAACCCCTGTGAAGAGTTCACAAACCAGCTGATCCACTCCATGCACAGACTCGTTTTTCGAAAGTTTAAGGAGCTTAGAAATGATATTCCTAATTCTTAGTTTAGAACAAGCAATATATATTCATGGAAAATATAAAAGGCAAGAATGTTCTTCCTAGGGCGCTAATCTTTATAGGATGCTGTGCTGGTTATGACGTTAAGGCAGAACACATATTTTCAAACAGCCTGTTACACAGGGCATGCATAATGCCTGAGACTACTGACAGAATCAAAGATTAAAGAATGTACTAACACACTTCCATTATACTGAACATCAAAATATTAGCAACAAAAATAAACAGCTGGGGAAGGAGGAATGACAAAGTTATAAAGCCCAAAGTGGCAAACACTAGACTTAGAGATGAAGCTTTTAAAAAAGAGATGGCAAGAAAATGTATCATTAGAACTCAGGTTGTTAGCAGTTGTCATCTGTCCTCTGCAGTAGTCGGGCTGGTCTCAGAGTCCCCAGAAAACAAGACACAAGATTTATGGTGAGGTCCTGAAGCACATGGATTTGTGAATAATACAGTTCATTCCAAACTCTTCATAGAATCATTACCACAATTCCTACACAGGACTCATAAGAAGGAAACTCTACTGGGCATCTCCTGAGGGTTTTTGGAAAAAGTGAGCCTATCTGGAGTCACCATGTATCATAATGGCAAGACTTTCTCATTAATTGCAATTGTGTTTGCTGAAGTAACGCATTATTTCAGACAGGAGTTACAACTTTTAACAAAAATCTACTTATATCACTCAAGTTGTCTTCCTGATGTGATTGTATAGGGATCAAAGAAGGAATGAAAGGCAAAAGGCAAGTTAAAAAATTTTAGTTGTTTTTTCAATCCACTGGGGGACCTGGCTGAATTTTCTGTCCTTGCCAAAATTCTCTACAGCACAGCTACATACACTGAACTGAAGAGAAAGGACTTAACTCATGCATATGGTGTAAGGCCCTAGTCAATTTGCTAAAAGGGTTTTGAAAGGGTTTACAATGGCACTTATACTCTGGGTAAAAATGCAGTGGAGAAATACCGACCAAGTATTTCCAGCAGGTCAAAACAAAACAAAGTTTACTGTCAAACTTTGGAAAAATCAGGGAATTTTGGCAAAAAAAAAAAAACAGTACATTGTCCAATCAACACAAAATACTTACCTCAGCACTAATTTGGCCCATTCAACTTAGCAAGCTTTAAACCCACTTGATTTAAATTACTCAAAATGTTCCAAGATGAGGGAATTAGAAGAAAAAAAAAAAAAACAGTACCTTGTCCAATCAACACAAAATACTTAGCTCAGCACTAATTTGGCCCCTTCAACTTAGCAAGCTTTAAACCTACTTGATTTAAATTACTCAAAGTGTTCCAAGATGAGGGAATTAGAAGAAGACAGAAAAACAGACGGACAGAAAAGATACAGAAAAGCAAACATGCAGCTACCAACTCTGGGTACCAGCTGTGTTCAGATAGCAACTCCAACAGGAAAGTAGGGTCAAAACATGTGCTGTCCTCATGGTCAGCCTTAAACACCCCTTGGCCCTCATGGGTGCTTCTCCCAGGTGGGAATTGCCGTCGTTTGGCCACTCAGGAGCTGGGCTAGGCGAGATGGAGCACTGCCCCTGGCGTGCCATGCCTGGCAGCTCTGCCAGGCTGGGATACTGGCTCTGGGGTGGGGGTGTGGGGCAGTTCTCTGCCTCACCAGGGCATGGCCCAGCCTGCCCCCTCTCCCACAGCCCAAAATGTCTTGAGACATCAAGGCTTCCAATCTGACACACGGTTTATCACCAGGTTACATGTATGCACATTATTAACTATCACAAATATTTTAAAGACATTGAAAAAAAAGGACCTATTTCTTTTGTAAAAGAGAGCATAAACTCTGTAACAGGGAAACTACTGCAAAACAGACTTTTCTTCAAGGAAAGAGAATACATGATAACCAATAAATACCATTTCTGGTGTCCCTTCTCCAATTAAGTTATTCTTTGAGTGTTTTCACCTTTCGAAAGCTTTTCTCTATAAACATTATTGTTTTGCAACCATTATTTTTCAACCTGAACTATGTAGAATTATAATATAAATATAATACTTATAATTACTTTTACTGGAAAACTAAAAAATTCATTACAAGTAATACTTGTTGCTTCACCTCTTTTTTGCATAATCGATAATTTAAAGAGTTTCTACCTTTTTTTTCTTTTTGCTTGCTTTTGTAGTTTCTTAATATTAGCTGAAGAGCTGCATAAATAATTTCCAGAGTATGGTTTATAATTAAATTATTTATTCTGACTGGTTTTTGTATCTGTTCTATATTTCTTTTTACAATTTCTACAGTTTAGTTGTTAACCTAAGTGAGATAGCTCATGAGTAACTGCACATTTTTAAATAGGAGAATGATGAAAACCAAAGCCACATAATGCACCAGTGGGATGACTTTTCATGCTAAATTTTATGAAATGTTTTGATTTTCTATTTCTTCATGAATTCCCAGTAGCCATACAAAGGCTTCAAAACAAAGAAGTGAGTAACACTATCTGCACACCAGGGAACAAAATTCAGTGGGGGTTTTTTGTCTTTTCAAAGCATGAAAGCAATTCTGTTGAAACTTAACCTATAGTCATATTGGTTATATATATGTTGTTGTTTTACTTATAGAATGTTTTACTTATAGAATGTAAAATGTTGTTTTACTTATAGAATAAGACAGCAAAAATGTCTAGTCTTTCTTTCACGTTAGATATAAACCACACAAAGATATTATAAAAGGTATTATAATGCTAAAATATTTTTCAAGCTAAAGCAACTGTTCTTAGAGAAAAGGTGAGATAAAACTTACCATAGTTCACAGAATTCAATATTATATCAGTTAGCATAGACCTCTTTATGGATATGTCTGTAAGCCCTTCCAAATGTATTTCTATGTATTTGGATAACCAACCTATGAATAAGTTGGTTATCCAAATATATTAACCTATGAATAATTGTCCAAATATGAATAACCAACATAATGTCACTTATCTTTTATTATCACTTGCCAAAAATGAAATTATTTAATCTAGAGTCAACACTATTTAACTGCTTGTATTTTCTCATATAAGTCTGTGTGCTTTAGGACTTTTTAATTTTATTTTTTATGTATTTGTTTTTATTCAGTCATGAATTTTCCTAAAAACACCAAAAATCTAGAAACTAGAGGAAAAATATGGATTTGAACCAAGCCTCACCTAAATCTCAGTCAAACCCAGAACAACCTCACAGCCAGTCATGGTATAGATGAGAAACTTAGCAATACCTACAAGTATTATCAGACAGTCCCAAGATGTCCCAACACAGCAGATCTGAGTTCTGATTTTGGAGTGCATATTTATTTCTTACTGACAGCACAGTAGTTATTGATTCACACCTGCTTCATTTTACCCTACATCCTTGGAGATATTTTAATTCTTATCCACCCAAAGAGTTAAAGTGTGCCTGTGTGACTCAGGCAGAATGGTCACAAATCTCCTATTTTATAAACAGGATCCTTCAGTACCTCAAGGTGCACAGATGTTGCTCTTTGACATATTTTTATGAGGAAGAGAGATGTCCGCCCTTCAAAGAGAAATTCTTGCTGGGATTGTTAGGATAACCTTATCAGTCTCATGTTACCTTTAAGCACAGATCCATAACCTTGTCCACACTTGAGCTGCTGTATTTGTTTCTGATGGAGTGAGTTTCTGCACAGGATTACCTCCCTTGTGTTTAGTTTCCAAAGTCCATTGAGCCTGACTTTGAAAGCTTACACTATATTTTTTTCTTTCTGAAATCCCTAGGATGAACATATTATATAACTTAGATTTATTTTTAAGCTTTTCCACTTTGTTATTTAGTGCCTTGTTATCTTTCAGTAGCACATTACAGTAAACATTTTGTTTTATCTACTAAGTTAAATTTCCACCTCCATACTGTTATTTATGTGTCATGTTTAATCAGCTGTGTTTCCTTCCCATCAGTACATTGGTTTAGTGGATTTATTTAGACATGAGATTATTTAGCATTGCATCATGTGTGACACCAACAAAAGAATCTTGCAGGTCTCCTAAAATAATGTCATATATGTCATATACAAATAATGTTCTGTGAGGGCTCTTATGAATTCTTGCATTGACTACGAAACTATGCTTTTTATCCAGAAGGAGAAGTGCAATTTTTTTCTTTCCATTTCATTCAAATTGATTTAGAGGCTCTGCAGAGGGATCTAGATAGGCTGGAAGAGACAAGACCAATCATATGAGGTTCAACAAGGCCAAGTGCCAGGCCTTGCCCTTGGGTCACAACAACCCCTGCAGTGCTACAGGCTGGGGAAGAGTGGCTGCAAAGCTGCTCATCAGAAAAGGAATTTGAGGTGCTGGTCAACAGCAGCTGAACATGAGCCAGGGTATGCTCAGGTGGCCAAGAAAGCCAGTGGCATCCTGGCTTTTATCAGCAATAGTGTGGCCATCAGGAGCAGGGTGATTGTCCCCTGCACTGAGCTCTGGTGAGGCTGCACCTCAAGTGATGTGTCCAGTTCTGAGCCCCTCACTGCAAAAAACCTGTGAGGTTCTGGAGTGAGTCCAGAGAAGGACAAGGGAGCTGGCAAAAGGTCTGGGGTGTATGTTTGATAAGGAGCAGCTGGGACAGCTGGGAGAGTTTATCCTGGAGAAAAGGAGGCTCAGGGGAGCCCTTATCACTCTCTAAAACTTCCTGAAAGGAGGCTGCAGCCAGGGGGAGTCAGTCTCTTCTCTCAAGTGAAAAGTGATAGGACACGAGTAAATGGCCTCAAGTTGTGCCAGGGCAGATTAGGAAAAATTTATTGATGGAAAGGGTTGTCAGGAATTGGAAGAGGCTGCCCAGGGGAGTGGTTGAATCTTCATCCCTGGAGGTATTTAAAAGACCTGTAAATGTGGAGGACACAGGTTAGTCGTGGCAGTGCTGAGTTAATTTTTTGGACTTGATGGACTTAGAGGTCTTTTCCAACTTAAAAGATTCTATGATTTTGTGATTCTATTTGTCATACTTCTGTGTAAAACTTTTCATACTTTGGAAATACAGATTGATTTAGGTTGTTCTACACTTCATGTTTGACTTTTAGGCATTAGAAGAATCTTGTAATGTTCTTAAACTTATTTCTAAGAAGAAGGTAATACTTACTCTAAAGTCAGTCTTAAAAGGAAAAACAACAATTGCAAGCATATTCAGACCTTTTCTTTGTCATTAGGGGAAAACAAACAAACAAACAAACAAAAAACCCCACCCCAAACCTTTGGAAAACCCCAGAGTCAGAAAGGAGGACTACCAAATGAGAGGTGAGATAGAATGAACCTCTCAGGGGTGCTGTCCTTGCATCCAAGAAGTCCAAGGTCTACAGTTGACTGGAAGGTCATTAGACCTTGACCTATCCTACAATTTCAGCAGATTTTTACACTTGACAGGTAAGACAGAGATTTCATTTACTTTTGTCACTAAGAAGTAATATTATAGTTAAAATCATAGTTCAAAAAATATCTCAGAGGTAGATGGATTAGATGGGTATAACAATAAAGCATTGTGATGTCTAGTTTGTAAGATGTCAAAATGAACTTTAATAAAAAGTATGCAGTATGACAGAGAATCAATAAAATAAATTTACTGGTGCTTAGCAGGAGCTAAACAGCAGTATTCCATTTTTGCCTTCCAAATGTCAGGTCACCTTGAGCAAGGCATCCTCTGAGGCTGGGCTTTTTAAACTGCCTAGGAATAGTACCCAAGTCTCCTACATCTATGACAAAGATGACTATTTCAAAAGAAGTCATTGACCCTTTGGGAAATCTAAAAGAGGACACCAGAGTTTCAAAACTTGTCAGAATACAACAATCCTCATTCAGCATCTAAACTGTTCAACTACTTTAAATAAGTGTTGCACTTTTATATCTAAGATCTTCTCCAGATATATTCATCCTGAAAACTGACAAATTGATAAAGTCAAGCAGATGTTTTTTTAACATATACCCATTCGGCACAGAAGATGTTTATCCTGCAGACTTTCTTCTGATAAGCAATTGATAAGAAAAAGGATGAGGTCTATTCTTAGACTTAGAAAAATAATTATATTTTTAAAGTCCCAGCCTCTCATTTTGAAAGCTGAAATGCTTAATATACCAATATTAAAAAGGAACACACTGTTCTTTCTCATTCCTGAGCAATACACAGGTATGAAAAACTGTACTGCAGAAGTGAGAACAAGTATAGATCAAAAACAGCAATTTCAGAAACCAGAACAATTGATAACATAAAAAACTCTATAGTTTGTGGTATATTGTCAATAAGCTTGCTTTCTCCTGCTACAACAGTGTTTGTTGAGATAGCTGGCCCTACCAATCTCCAACTTTATTAAACCTCAAACAGTAATTATTTTTAGAGTTGGAGACATCCAATAGAGCTCATGGTTTTGATGACATCTGTTCAGAGCTGGATATAACTTGATATTAGTTAGCAATATGATGGAAGAGTGAGTATAGTTATTGAAATTTAAGAGCAAAACAGGGCTAGAATTAAAATTATCTTGACAAACAGGAATAATGGCCTGAGAAAAATATGGTGAAATGAATCACTGACAAGTATATATTTTAGTTAGGCAATGTGAAATGGAAAGACCTGGCTAAGAGGCAGAAGAAGGAAAAGACTGAGAACTACTGTGTTTCAAATTCTACACTGCAGAAGCAGAATGTTGTAGTGGAAAAATAAAGGTCACACTCAGATGGATGAATTGGTGTCTCACGTGCAAGACTCCTAAAATAAAGTTTGTACTCTGTCCTCTCTCTCTCTCTCTCTCTCTTTCTCCCTCCCCTCCTCCTCCTCCCCCTGCTATCCTCTCTGAAAGAGTTATTTCTGTTCACCTCATTCACTATTTTGTATTGGACTCACAATTTAGGTATCTTTTGAGTACTTGAAAATTGATCTTTTCAGGTGCTGGTTTAACCTACTTCTTAGCTGCTGCAGCCTGAAATTTTCTAATGAATCTCTGACACATATTCATACAGATTAGCATTGCACAGCTAAGAGTTTGAAATAGAATTTAATAGGAAGAGAGGGAAGGCTATAAAGTAATGATGTGCAAGACAATCTGAACAGTTGCTGGCTTGCACCAGATGAACTCTTCTGTAGCCATTCTCTCTAGCCATTCAGACTTTTACTTCTCTTTCCTTATCTTTGGCCCTTCCACTAAAAATCCCATAATAGGTTTTGCACAAATCCACATGCCCTCTCAAATATCCATCCTTATAAGATAAGGATGCTTTCCAATGAAGCCCATGAACATCTTGTTTCATTTGTCTTATCAGCTACAAAGTTAAGGTTCAATGTCATCAAGCCTATTTATGAATAAATGTGCTCCTCAATAGCCCAGAATTCAGCAACATAAAATATTTCAGCTTTCTCATTATCTGCTTTCCAGCCATTCGGATTTCATTTGTTATTTTTCTTTACAGGTTTTTTTGTCTTTTATTTTTTGTCTTTTTTTTAAATGTTGACTCCTCGCTAAGAAGAAATTTTTACAAACATGATATCCTCAGGTTATTACAGCTGTTTCCTATTCCCTGGGAAAGATGTGATTCAGGTTTTATTGATGTAGACAGATCCTCCTTGATTAGATGGGACTTTGACTCATTTCTGCAGTAACTGTCTGTCAAGTTCCCATTTAGCTGTGATATTTGAAGGTGACCAAAATTTGTCTAAGGCTGAGCATACTGCTCTAATTGCACTTTCTTGGAGCAAATAATAGAATAGAACTTCCTGAGCAACCTTTCTACTAAATTAGTACATGATTGAATTTATTTATTTATTTTACAGTCTAGGCTTTAGACATCTGTTATTTCTGCTGAGAAATGACTGGGTTTTTTACTGCCTCATGAACACTGCAATGAGGATCTCTCTAAAACAGCGGGTGTTTTCCTTCCTTTCTTCCTTCCTTCCTGCCTTCTTCTTTTTCTTTTCTATTTCATGCAGCACAAATAATATTAAATAAGGTATCTGCAGTATTGTTGTCTGATATAACGTCAATTTCAATCTGTATATACTAGTAATCCATATATCCTAACCATACAAACACATTCTGCATTCCAGTAAGTTTTCAGCCTATCTGGCATATTCTGGAGCAGGATTTTCCTTCCTGTGGAAATGCTTATGCATGTGTGTGGTGGTGCAGACTTT
>VXBR01004664.1:0-54986 GCA_013400215.1 Cisticola juncidis
CAGCCACCGTTCACCCGTCCAGGCGATTCCCATTTCCAGAATGATTCCTGGGCGTCAGCACCACTTGTTGCTTTCTGAGAGGCGTGATGGCCTGATTCAGGAACGGGACGGCGACCAACCTCAGGCCGCTCGAGCCATCAGCTCACAGACACCAATGTGGTGGACGGCAAATGGCATTTATTAACGGGTTACATGGGGTTATATAACCTGGGTTTGGGACGTCACTTCTGTCTGCTTACATCATTGACTAACTGAGGGGGGTAAGCAACATTAACTGTTGAGGGGGAGGGGTTCTATTTGCCTGTACAGCGCGATATCTTCCGAGTGTCTATCCCTGATTGCTTACAAGGACCAACTGGGTGAATGGGAACAAGGCTGGAGACTAGTGCTTACAGGGCAAGGGTACACGGCTGTAAGAAAAGAAGGCAGAATCAAATGGTGTCCACTTAAGTCAATCAAACCAGACCTTCAGAATAAAACTTGTGAGAACTTTGAAGTTTTATTTGCAGGACTGGATCTTTGGATGCCCCCGTAACCCGTACACCCCGGTACCAGACAAAAGCGGCAAATCATCGAGCAGCCCGACGGTGCCCAAGAATCCCATGCCGGTGAGATCCAGACAACAATGGTGTTTTTGTGTAATTTTGCTGTTAGGGCTTGTTGCCAGAGGGCAAGCCGATACAGGGCATTACCCTGATCAGCCATTCAGGTGGGTCCTACAACATCTTTCGGACGACAGGGTGATCAAAGAAACCACCACACCGAGCAGCCCATCTTTTCTGTTCAGGCTGAAAGACATATTTCCTTCACAATTAGGATTCCCTAAGTTTAATGATTTCTCGTTGTGGCAAACCTATTGGTGCCCTGCCTCCAACCCAGGAAAAAGTTATTGTAATTACCCAGGGTATGGATACTGTGGGTACTGGGGGTGTGAAACTATCGTGACAAGTGATAGATGGCAACCGCAACAAGCGGATAAGTTCCTGCGAGTCACGTACGCACCCCACGGCTGTCGTGAACCGAAATTTGCATTTGACAAGCAAATATACACGCCCCAAGACGGGAGGAAACACACTTGTCAGAACTACAATATGACAATTTTGCAGCCAACCCACGCGAGTTGGGCCATGGGCAAAGTGTGGTCAGTGTTTGTTCGCACCTTTGGTCGTGACATTTGGATAAACATAAAAATTATCAGGCTCTTACCGCCAGTATCCCCATCAGTCGGACCCACTCAGATTCTTACAGTAAGCAGACCCAAGATAGAAACCACAACTNCAATATAGAAATGCAACATCTGTACAGAAGTTGTCAATCCCGATAAAACGATCAATAAGTGGGCGATCCCATCCGCATCAGGAATGAGGGTTTGCCAGCAATCTGGAGTAAGCCCCTGTGTGTTCCTTGATAGATTTAATGACTCTGCTGACTTGTGTGTCCAAGTCTTAATTGTTCCTAGAGTCCTATATCACCAGGAAGAAGAAGTGTACCGCTTTTTCGAAGAACCTGTCCGGCTCTGCACAAGAGAAGTAATAACAGGCATAACCATCGCTGTGCTGCTTGGCCTGGGAGCAACCGGCGCAGCCACAGGTGTTTCAGCCCTCGTGACTCAACAACAAGGACTTTCCCAGCTGCATGTGACCATTGACAAGGACTTACAGAGAACTGAGTAATCCATCTCCCTTCTGGAAAAATCTGTCTCCTCACTTTCAGAAGTTGTCCTGCAGAACAGGCGAGGACTAGACCTCTTGCTCATGCAGCAAGGAGGCCTGTGTGCCGCCTTGAAAGAGGAATGCTGTTTTTATGCAGACCATACCAGAATCATACTAAGAGATAGGTTAGTCCAAAGAAAAAAAGACAGAGAAGCCCAACAAGGATGGTTCGAGTCATGGTTCAACCAGTCGCCATAGCTGACCACCCTGATCTCCACTGTGATAGGACCACTTGTCATGATATTCCTCACATTGATTTTTGGACCTTGCATACTAAACAAATTGGCGTTGTTTGTTAAAAGCCCTTTAGAATAAGTTAACCTTTTTACTTGTTGACCGCCAGCAATTGCTTTGATGCGCGCTTATTAGCTGCATGTTATACCACTTTTTCAAAACTTGTTATGTAAGTTTTAATAGCTTTTGCATTTTATAGAATGTTTACACTTTATAGCTTTTTCTGTTAATCATAGGGGTGGAAATGTAAGTAGTTAGGGATAGGCGATCGGAAGACATCGCGTTGTACGGGCAGACAGAACCCCTTTCCCAACAGGTAATGTTGCTTACCCCCCTCAGTTAGCCAGTAACACCCAGTTTATGATGTAAGCAGATGGAAGCGACGCAGTAAACCCAAGTTATATAACCCCATGTAACCCGTTAATAAAAGCCATTTTGCCGTCCACCACATTGGTGTCTGTGAGCTGATGGCACAAGCAGCCTGAGGTTGGTCACCGTGCCGTTCCTGAACCAGGTCGCCATGCCTTGAAGAAGGTGACAGCCATTTTCAAGTACATTAAGATATTTTCTCCTTTCAGTTGAGTCACTGTGGCTTATTTCTTATGTGGCTGGGAAGTCCCTCTGGAACAAACCATTTCTTTTTTGGATAGGATGGAATCTGGTTGAAAACCACTCATGTTTGGGAGGTGGACTTTATTTGCTGTCAGTTTCCAAAGGAGATATTTGCATCTTTTGAATTGTCTTTTATTTTTAATTCAGCTCTACTCTGTGAATGTCTCGCTTTGTGACTACTTTTCATAACTCCTCTCCTATGCTTTCAGGCAACAGTCAAGGGCGTCTCAACTTTCAGTGCTGAGCAAGAAGCACAGGCACTAAGGAAGGCCATGAAGGGATTTGGTAAGTCATCTCCCTCCGCTGTTAAACCTTTTTTAGCTCTGGCAATTGAGAAGGTTTTTACTGTTGTTTTTTTGGAGGGGAAGTTTAGACATTTGCATCACCTCCCTGCCATGTGAGGGCACTGGAGGGAACTGGGCAACTTGAACCCCACTGGAAATCCAAGTCTTGGGTCTTGGCCATAAAAATGTCTTTAGTCAGGCTCTTGTTTTCTGTGTCCTGTGGTGTGGTGCTGCTGGGCTGAGACACTCGTGCACAGATGAGACCCAGGTTGTGGAAGGATGTGTGTAAGATTGTGTGGCCAGTGGCACATCCCAGGCAAGGCCAGAGCAGGCCTCTGGTTCTGGTACAAGCAGCTTGACTGGTTTTCATTGTTTCCTTCCAGGCACAGATGAAGATGCCATCATTGAGACCTTGACCAAACTGAACGCTTCCCAACGTCAGCAAGTTCTGATCACCTATAAAAGCACTATTGGCAGGGTAGGTGCTCTTCAGAGATCGATGCCTGTGGCTCTAATTGGGAGATGTGGACTTCTTTGGATTGTACCACTTGGGTGAAATGTGAAGAACATCCCAGTCTCCACAAGAGTATGGTTGGCACTGAGCACAAGCTTTCCTTGGTCAAGTTGTTTTGGTCTTGTTCATTTCAGAGTAACTGTTCGTCCAAGGAGGGCTAGAACATGAAGAAAAATGGTGAATGAGTTTTTCCTCCTCTCAAAGGCTGTGTCTTTTTCTCCTTTCTTCTCTTTCTGTCTTCTAGGATTTGATTGATGACTTGAAGTCTGAGCTGAGTGGGAATTTTGAAAGAGTGATCGTTGGTTTGATGACTCCTATCACCATGTATGATGTGCATGAACTGAGAAGGGCTCTAAAGGTTTGGAAATCCTTTTTTATGTCGTGTGACTTATAGTCAATTCAGTATGCAGTGGCATAATTGTACAGTAGTTGTTAATTTCTTATTAAGCTATCTCTAATAAACAAAAGTCATAGTTGCCCTTCAAGACAGTTGTCACAATCTTGGCTCTTGTCTCTGTGATTCCCTAGGGAGCAGGGACAGATGAAGGCTGCCTGATTGAAATCCTGGCTTCTCGCAACAATACGGAAATTCGGCACATCAATGAGAACTACAAACTCCGTATGTAGCACACTCTGCAATTCCATACTGGGTCAGAAGCCACTTGTGTGTGTGCAGGGTGTGTGGAGAGGCAGGAGAAGGGTCTGTCAGCATCAAGGATCAGGATTACACACAGAAATTGAGTCAGTGTATATATAATGGGGTGGGGTAGTTATGTTTGTCAGCTGGAGGTCTATCCATGGTGAATCTTTTGCCAGATTTATATTGGCTGTACTTCTTAATTTTGCCCCTCCATATGATGGCTGGATTGCTGTGATGAAAGCCAAGAAGGGCAAGGGCTTCCTGTCTTGTCCCAGTCACAGTGTGGCCAGCAGGACATGCCTGTTCCCCTGTGCTGCACTGTTGAGGCAACTCAAATCCTGGGGACAGTTTAGGATGGATGTTAGAAAAAGGTTCTTTACCCAGAGGGTGGCTTGGCACTGGAACAGGCTCCCTAGAAAAGTGTGCTCAGCACCAATCCTGCCAGAGCTCAGGGAGTGTTTGGACATTATTCTTGGGCCCATGGCAGGACTCCTGGGGATGGTTCTGTGCAGGCCCAGGAGTTGGACTTGGTGATGCTTGTGGTGGGTCCCTTCCCACTCAGCAAATGCTGTGATTCTGTGAGCTGTAACAGATGTGCTGTGTGTGTGCTCTGGCAGAGTATGGCTCCACCCTTGAGGACGACATTGTCTCTGACACATCCTCCATGTTCCGCAGAGTCCTCGTGTCCCTCGCCACGGTGAGTCCAGGACAGGGGACATAATGGGGGTGGATGTGCTGCTGGACATCTCTCACTCAGTGATGAGGGGCTTCAGGCTGGCTGCTGTCTCACTTCTCTTGCATTTCACCTTGCCAGCATTTCACACCAGCTTCTGCAGGGAGAGCAGCCTTACTCTGCCATGCCTTAATGCCATGTGCTCTTTTTAAATTAAAGTGCATGGCTTATTGTTTCAAAAGAAAGAACAAATCACATCTGAATCATGTTTTGCTGTATTTGTAACACATTACTCAGTGTTAAAAATCCCATTATACATCTCCAGTAACTGCTTTTGAATGGGGAATTTGCAGGACTTCCATTAGTTGCTCTGTTGAAATGAGTTTTTAATCCTCGTATTTCCACAGGGCAACAGAGATGAGGGAACATTTGTGGATGAGGCTCTTGCTCAACAAGATGCTCAGGTGTGTGGCAATTTGCTTCCTTGCAAGAACTGTCAGGGTTTGTATGTGTGATGTGTGGTGAATCCCTGCTGGTTTTACCTCTTTTTCTCAAGGTAGATGAGTAAGCCTGAAGTTGTGGTAGTCAGCAGTGCCCCAGGTGGAGACTAGATTGAATATTAAGAAATAATTGTCCAGCTCTGGCACAGGCTGTCCAGGGCAGGGGTGGAGTCTCCATCCCTGAGGGGATTCAACATGTGGCACTTGGGGACATGACTTAGTGGTGGCCTTGGCAATGCAGGGGAAGGGTTGAACTCAATGACCTTAGAGGGTTTTTCCAACCCAAATGGTTCTGGGAAGTAAAAATCTCATTATACACACCTGGTGTTCTCAATTATCCTCACTTTGTTCATGTCTTCAAGTGCCTGTATGAAGCTGGTGAGAAGAGATGGGGAACGGATGAAGTGCAGTTCATGTCCATCCTCTGCACACGGAACAGGTGCCACCTGCTCAGAGGTAGGACCTCTCTGGTGTGCTGGGTTTTTCCTTTGTTTGAGGACACTGCTTTTGTAGGAGCTTTGTACTTGTTAATTAACTGATGGTGATCCCTTCCTGAGACAACAGATATTCTTAGGGCCAAGTGTTTCAATTCTCTTAGACCATTTTATTCCCTCCTGAGACAAAAAGGGAGTTGAGAAAAAAGCCATACAACTTCCTCTAGCTGTGAATTGGAGATAATGAAGTGTGACTCCCATGGGACAGAGCTAAGCATGGAAACTGCCTGCATTAAATAGCAGTTCTGGAAAATACTAGCAGCAGTGGTAGGCTAATTAGCAAGACAGCTGATAATTAAAATTAATTATTTCTGAGGGGCAGCCCTGATTTAGCTTACAATGTCACGGTAATGGTGCAGTGTTTGTACAGGGTATGAGGAGCTTGATCTTGCAAAGTGATCCTTGGGGGTTACACACTGAAGCAGCTCACTTGGCTCTTTTATCCAACTCTTTCTCCTAGTTTTTGATGTGTACAGAGTGATTGCTAATAAGGACATCACAGACAGCATAAAATCTGAGATGTCAGGAGACCTTGAGGATGCTTTGTTAGCTGTGGGTGAGTTCCCTGCTTTTAAACTTTGTCTACAAACTAATTAAATAATTAAAGATACTGTCTTTTGCCCTGTTTGCCCAGCTTCAGGAGGCAGATTCTTTTTCACAGTTTTACAAGCCACTGTGTTTTAATCTTTGCAGATCCAAAGACCTGGCAAGAAGGCTCTGTGCTTTATATTTCTCTGCCTAGGCATGCATTGGCAGATGACATTTGCTGTGTGGAAGCTTTAAAACCTTAAAAATACTTTATTGCTGTGCACAGGGCATGGAGACATCAATTGACAACAGGTCACTGACTCTGGATGTCTGCACTGTGCTTGTTGAGTTGCATTTTTACAAAATAAACGTCTGCACTGAGAAAGTGCTGGAAGGGTTTGAAAGACATCCTTCAGTGTTTATTTGTTTTAATTCTCTTGTTCTTGTCTCCCTTACAGTAAAGTGCTTGAGGAATAAACCTGCTTATTTTGCTGAAAGATTGTACAAATCCATGAAGGTAAAGAGATTTTGCTACTTTTCCCCCCCTGCCTCTCAATGCTTAAGTCATGACAGCAATTAGAGAAAAAGAAACTGTGTTAATTGGGGGGAAAAGAAGTCTGAAGTTTTCTGTGGTCCTCTTTTCCTTCCAGAAGCTCAGAGCTGGTGATGGATCCCCACATTAATGCCAAAATGCATTAAGATTCCTAATCCCGGTTTTCATTGGTTCATCATAATCATAGGAATGACAGGAATCATAATGATTCCTAATCAGGAATGGATTCCACAGAAGGCCAGACCTCTGTGCCTGTGACTGCTCTGTCCTCAGTGCTGTGCAGCTGCAGCAGTTGTTGTGTCCCCTCAGGGCCTGGGCACCGATGACAGCACGCTGATCCGGGTGATGGTGTCCCGCTCCGAGATAGACATGCTGCACATCAGGAGGGAGTTCCAGGCCATGTATGGCAAATCCCTCCACTCCTTCATCAAGGTAAGCTTGGAATCTCACACACACCTGGGTTTGCTAAGCAGCCTCAAGCAGACCCTCTCAACAACATTTTGGGTATTTTAGAGGAGTGGAATTAAGGAGACTTAACATTTATGTGCTGAAAACCTTCCTGAATGTTCTTGGTTGTTAAATTATTGAAAAAGATACAAACACTACAATAAGTTATTTGTAAGTTATTTATGCTTTCCATGGAGCTGCAAAAATTAATGGTATGCCTTTTTTTCTGCTCTCTCTCTAGGGAGACTGCTCAGGGGACTACAGGAAGGTTCTGCTCAGGCTGTGTGGTGGGGAGGATTAAAGGAAGCCTGGGGAACCTGCTGGGTGATGGGAAGCAGCTGATCATTGTTTAGGTTGGAAAAGATCTTTAAGATCATTGAGCCCAATCACGATAAATATTTCTTTCTTCTTTTTATTTCCCCAAATGCCTTATTAATTACTCTGATTATTAACTTAGGTAAGGTTATGCTCTGGTTAGATAGTGGCCATTCTGGTTGATCTTTTTGATACACTTTAATGCTTGGAACACCTATTTGCCTACTAACTGGGCTGGTGAAGCCCATCTTACACAGAATGCTGTAACCAAAGGTATAAAGGTTGTTTCCTGACCAGCTGCCCCTTTGCTGTTGTGTTCACCAGCAAAATTCATCAACTAAAGCAAACCTGGATGCACAGTGTGAGAGGCTACACAAGGAAAAGACAACCTCATAGGTACATGGAGACTGCAGAACATGGGTTTGCTTCAGTTTTTCAGTGGAATTAAAACACAAAGAACCCAAATATCTAAAATTCAAGCATGTTTATATATTAACTTGCCTCTGTTAGTGTGGAACATTAACAGCCTGGCTGTACTGCGTGTGTATGTTGCCTGTAGGTCTGTAAGTGGGGAAGTTGTCACTGGTGACATGAGGAAAAACCTTTTTCTTCCCTGATTAGAGCAACCCTGTGTTTTTGGTCTGTCTGCTGGATCATGGGAGTATAAATAATCAGGGTTGTATTATAAATCCTGCTTTGGATAAAGTGATGTTACTGGAATGGTGCCTTTTAAGGAATGACCTGTCCCCAAAACCCCACCTCACCAATGTTATAAATTAAAAGATCCCAAAAACATGCAAGTTAAATTTTGCAATTTTTAATTGAGATGAATATAATTAAATAAAAGGTTACATTTAAATAAAAATGTATTCCATTCTTCATAAAAGTAATTTGGCAGTGTAGGGGGGAGGGTGGTTCTCTAACACTACGCCTTTATTTGAAGTTAGTTTTACTAATCTTACTAATATTGATTAAATATACAGTTACAATTTTAACTAACCTATTGACATTCAGTAATATTAAGTATATATATTGTAACAATTTAGCACAAACTGTGCTCATTCATTCCACCAACATGGTGCTGGAGTAGTTCCCCAGATTTTCCTGGGACACCACCTCAAATCTCCCTAAGGTAACTCCCCAGACCTGCCTGGGACACCTGCCCAATCTCCCCACACTGAGTGGCAGCTGCCCCATGTCACAGGACCACTGAAGGATCCCGGTTTTGTGCTGGGCCTCACATGGATGTGCACATCAACCTCTGGGAGACACTTCTCCCCCAGACACACCTGCCTGTTCACTGTTTTCATTCCAAAAATGGGATTCTGCTTTGCTTAGCAATTTATTTTTTACCCTTGGTGTATAATCCTGTCTGAACCATCAGACTGAGGCTTCATTATCAAAGCTCAAACACTGAGGTGGCTACACACCAATTACATCGCTCATTTTCCTCTAACACAGGCTGCTGCTGGCTGGAATAGGAGATGTCTCTGTGGCTTCCAATAAAAAAAATTCTTTCTCGTTCTCTGGGCTGCCATTAGAGACACATTCCTGACTTTTGCCGGCAGAGGAAGCGGAGCTTTATCCATTTCTCTGAGGGCTCTGCCCAGGAGGGGAAATCCCCAGCACAGCAGAGCAGCTGCGGAGGTGCTCGGGCTGGGGGTGGGTTTAATGCCGTGGGTTTTAAACCCGTCATTTTGGGTTTCAGTGCCTTGGGTCAGGTTGCTGAGTGATGAAAAATGAATAAAGAATTTGTTTCTGTACTTCCTGTCCCGATGGTGTGTTCTGGGAGGGCGCCGGAAGAACTTATTTTGTCCTGAACTGTGCTCGGCAGAAGCCGCGGCTGCAGGGCTGTTTCCTAGGCTGATTACTCCACGTTTTTAGTCTTTTTAGTCTTTTTAGTCGTTTTAGTATCCTTCCGGTGAGGACTTTCCAACGCGTAAACTCAGTCTTTGTCTCTTCTTTATCTTCTGGTTTCTGGAAATTTTCTTTGTCGTCCATAAATGCTGCAATGCGATGTCCAACCTCAACAAAACGTTTCTCTCGCAGATTTTGTTCATTGAAGCCAATCAGAGTTTGTTTATCAAAACTTACAGTTTCAGTAATTTTCCCGAGCTTTCTACAAACACAGCTTACAGCAACTTTGCTAAACGCTGCCTAAGAGTAATTTAAGAATGCAGCACTATTTATTATTAATATATAGGCTATGATTAAGAAAAACAATCCCGAAGTAAATTCAAACCCGTAACTAAACCCATTGCGAGCTGTCTCGCTCCGCCGCTCGGGGCGCAGGAAGNGGGGAAGCTGCAGAGCTGGGGCCAGGCTGAGGTGGGCAGAGGGGCTGGAGGGATGCAGGGCCGGGCTAGGGCGCAGCTGTGAGCGGACACTCGAGGGCCCGGGCCATCGATGGGAGCCCATCGTACAGGAAGGAGCGGGGCTGGAGGGCAGAGGTGTCGGGGGAGGCCTCTCATGGGGCTGCCCCGCTCGGGCGGTGGCTCTGGGGCGCTGGGGAAGGGTCCCGGCAGCAGCGACGGGCACGGGGGGACAGGACGAACCCCCCGAGGGCTTGAGACCGACTGTAATGGGAGAATTTCGAGGAGTGTGTCTCACCGTTTGTGGTGTGTTGTTTTGTTTTTACTAGGAAAAAATTGAAAAGCACGTCGAAATATATTTATCAGACACTGTTTTTGAATGGGGAGAACAGTGATATCAAAATATGTGCTCTGGGAGAGGAGTGGAACTTGCACAAGATTTATTTGTGTCAGGTAAGTGGCTCCTTTCTAACTCAGTAGGAACTGTGTTTTTAATAAAAGGATGTCTGAGAACTGTGAAGTATGACTGGAGAGCTTTCCTTTTTATTTCTGCTTTATTTTTAGGACTTTCACTCTTTTTGTAGATTCAAACAGTTAACCTGTCATGTTAGCAATATTGGAAAGCAGAGCTGTAGCTTAATGTTTGAAAAATGTCTTTGCTTCTCTCTCTTACTGCTTAATTATTTTGTTTCATTTATTTTATTCTTAATATTGGTGCATCCTCTGTGAAAACAGTCCTGACAGTTGTCTTGGATGTCCTGAGAACATGTTCTTGTTTGCTGAAATAAAGGCTGAGAGATTCCTGTGATGGGAATATTCCTGCAGGGCAAAGAAGGCAATTCCAGAAGGGATTTTTGAAGCCTGTGGTGCCCCAGCTCAGTTTTACTGCCTGCTGGACTTGTGTGCAGGGACCTGCAGGGAAATTGGTGGCGCTGGGTCTCTGTAGTTACACAATTGTTAATGAGCCTTTGCAAAAAGATTCCTTGCAGCTTCCCTGCTGCTGCAGGAGGAATGTTTTCTCAGGAACTCTAAAAAGGAATAAACCTTAGCGCAGATGTCCACAAACGATGCTGTTTCCACAATCATTTTCTGTTGGGCCTGTGTTCAGGTGTCCTCCTTTGTGTCTGTGTTTTGGGAGCTCAAAGGTGCTGTTGGCTTCACTGTCTGTTCTGTGTCACTCCTGCTGTGGCAGAAGCAGGGAGGAGCCGTGACTGTGCCCTGAAACACCAAATGCACTGTGCCCATGTCTTTCAGGGGTTCTGGCCTTGGTAGGGGTTGATGTGAAGCCCTCTGGTGCTGTACCTGGACAGGAGGGTGCCTGTGTGTCAGCTGCAGTGGGAGCCAGAGCAGGGGTGTGACATGGTGGCACTGGGAGGTGCTCTGCACGTGGCTGCAGTTTTTCTGGTGCAACAAGTGACTTGAAGAGCAAATTCTGGATTTTTTTGTGTCTGTTGCTGTGTGTCAGTGCTTGTATTCCAGAGCAGCTTCAGCAATTACTTGCGTAGTCCCAGCAATTGAAGTGTTTCATTGCTTTCTTCTAGGAAAAAGCCTTTTCATTTTGGAGTGTGAGAACCTTGTAACAAGCACAAACTGAAGGCAAGAGAGTTTTCTGTGTGAGCCAGAGCGGGAGTAGTGGCACTGAGGGGGCTGGGGTGCGTGGCAGGAGCAGGGAGCAGGCACAGCTCCCACTGCCACTCTGCAGCCCAGGGAGGGGGGGACAGGCTGGGCTGGGTTGTGCAGGGTGGGACAGCCCTGCTGTGGCCTCAGGCTGCTGGTGTTTCCTGTCACTGTGGCTCTGTGTTGCTGCATCTCAAGTTGGTGAAGCTGCTCCTGAGACCTTAGCACGGGTTGATGACTAAAATTGCGTGTGAAATTTCTTTTGTGGATGCAGTTGTTTAGAGGGGTTTGAAGGTTGTGGTGTTGTCTGTAGAGGCCTTGTAGAAGTGGTGTTGTTGTGGGGGAATTCACCATTCTCCTCAGGCAGGTTGTTTCAGGGCACACTCCTGCATTGCAGTTATGTCACTGTAGGTAAAATGGTGGTGGAGGTTAGAAATAACTGCATGTAAATGACTTCTAATGCCATTGTGACTTCTCCTCTGTGCCCCTGAGCAGACTCAACCTACCTGTTTCTGCTCCCCTGCTCTCTGTAAGCACTGCCTCAAGTTCCATGAAGGACAGTCAGGTGCTGCTCTGCCTGGTCACAGCAGCACTGAGAAATGGGGGGTTTCTTTTTCATGATGCTGTTACAAAAATGAGAAATACTTATGAAACTGGGGGGTTGATCCCTGTGGCGAAGCTGAGGCAGCCTCGTGAGGAGGACAGAGATGAGTGAGGTCCTGGGTTTGATAGGAATATGTTTTGTGTTTCAGAGTTAGGGATATGCTGAGAGTACAGAAATACTGACCTGATCAAATGAATTCAAGATTGGGTTTTGTGTTATTTGCTGCCCTGGGCTGAAATGCTGAGGGAAGAGGTCAGGGAATGTGGTGCTGTACAAATAGACTTTATTTTTTTGATCTCTCAGGTAAACTTCATTGATAGCATCTCATAATGGGCACATCTGCTGCTGGGAAGGAAAATCAGGAACCCTAGTAGAGCATTATCTTTCCCTTTCTTTGGATGGAAACAGCAAATTCTAGTTTTATGTGCTTTTCACTTAATAATAAAAGGTATATTGCTGTAAATGGTGTGTGTGTGTGTCCTTGGTATGAGGCTACAGCCTTGTACAGTAACTTGTATGTCTTGCATGCCTTTTTTGGTTTTTTCCCCCCAGTCCCCAAACTGACATTCCCTAATGCCTGCAGGATATGTTCTTTGGCAGTAACCTTATTAAGGCTTGGAGTAATTCTGTCCCCATTGGTGATATGGTTTGTGGAAAAAGAGCTTGTGTAGCTTTTCTGGCCTTTTCAAACTTTTTCCTTACTCTGGTTACACACACGTAGCCCAAATTTTCCTGTAGGCATTTTGAGTGTCAGAAACAGCAACTACAATCAGCCCCTTGATTCTGTCAGAATGTTTTAGCTTGTGAAAATTCCCTTAATATATTTTATTCTACATAAAGGTAAATATTAACCATGTTCGGTTCCATGTGCTGCTTTTGGCAGTTTCAAGTGGGATGAAATTTCTTAGTTGAGTTCTTTTTCTCTTTTCCTTCATACAGTCAGGCTACTTTTCCAGTATGTTCAGTGGTTCTTGGAAAGAATCCAACATGAGTGTCATAGAGCTGGAGATTCCTGATCAAAATATTGATGTAGAAGGTAAGTGGGAGCCTTTTATTTTAACAAAACCCCAAAGGGAGAGGTTAAGTTAAATCTCATGATGTTCAGAGAAGGCTTCTTTTTGTGCACCTCTTTTTCACCTCTCAGGGGTGCTGAAGAGTTTGCTTCAGTCGTGGGAGCTCAGGAATGGGTTGGTTACTGCCCCATGTTGTGTTTTCTGTCTGGTCAGCTCTAGCTAACCAGCCAGTGCTGAGAGCATAGAGAAGGCTTGCAGCGCAGGGTTTGGATGTATTTAAGGACTCTTTACTGCCCCGTGCTCAGTGTTGTGTCTCTGTCTGACTCCTGTTCCTCCGCAGCTCTGCAGGTGGCGTTTGGCTCGCTCTACAGAGACGATGTGCTCATCAACCCCAGCCGTGTGGTCGCCCTGCTGGCAGCAGCTTGCATGCTGCAGCTCGTGAGTCTGAAATGCCACTGCTCCTGTCCTTACCTGAAAAGAAACACAGCAGTTAAGAATATCTCGCCCACATGGCCTTTTTCACCCAGAGGAGTGAATCAGATTTTCAGGCTAATTGGGGAAAAAGCCAAACACAATGCAGTGGGTTTCTTGAAACATGCTGTAACTAAGCTTGAGGTGTGAGATTAAGTGATTTGAGAGTGCTATCCAAAAGTAGATTAAATGGGTTTTGGAGCTCACTTGCTCTAACCTGAAGGCATTCAGTACCCTTTTCTTTCATGGGGAATATTCTTAAGGAACATCTGTGTTTCTGAGGAATGATGTTTTATATGTTTTGAGCAGCGTAGCACCGTTCACTGCTGCCTGTGGGACTTTGGGGATGGCTCAGGCATGAAAATCTGGATGGAACAGCACAGTGTCTGACATTTCCTGTTGGGAAATGAACTCTCAGAATGTTTTTCCTCCTTGTAGGATGGCTTAATCCAGCAATGTGGTGAAACAATGAAGGAAACCATCACTGCCCAAACTGTGTGTGGTTATTATAATTCTGCGGGGACATATGGGCTGGACTCCGTGAAGAAAAAGTAAGAATTACTGTCTGCAAGCTGTTTTGGACACTGCCAATTAACAGTGAATTTACACACAGTACTGTAATGACCAGGTTAATAGCTTTACTATTTTTTAGAATAGAACCATAGAACATCAAGGTTGGAAGAGACCTATAAGATCATCCAGTCCAACCATCCACCTAGCACTACCACTGAAACCACTAAACCACATTATCTAGAGGCAGATCCAGACACCTTCAGGGGTGATGATTCCACCACATTCCTGGGCAGTCTATTTCAGTGCCTGACCACCCAAACAGGGAGGGAAAAATCAAGTACCTAATCTGAATTGATCGAGTCTGTCCAGATCCCTCTGCAGAGCCCTTCTGCCTTCCAGCAGATCCACAGTCTCACCCATTTTAGTGTTGTCTGCAAATTTACTGAGGGAGCAGCTGTTGCAGGAATGTTGACATAGAGAAGAAACAAGCAGAATCCTAATTCCTTGCTTTCCATGCAGGTGCCTTGAGTGGCTCTTGAACAATCTGATGACTCACCAGAGTGTTGGACTCTTCAAGGAGCTCAGGTACTGGGGCTGCACTTCCCTTGGAGGGATGAAGGACAGTCCCTGCCCAAGTCTGGACCTCACTGCAGATCACTTTCTGGGCTATTGCTGGTTGCTTGTTCCTACCTCCCCTCCTTTTTCCCTTTCTTTCTCACTGACCTATTACTTTTGATTTTTTCCAGCATAAACCTCATGAAGCAGCTGATCAGCTCCTCCAACCTGTTTGTGCTGCAGGTGGAAATGGATGTGTACACTGCTCTCAAAAAGGTACTTGCCTGGGCTTCAATGCAGTGGAACCTTTGTGGGATTGATTGAAAGTATTTAATGGAGTAGCAGAACTTTTATACAGATGAATGCACTGTGGAAATGTCCCTGATTAACAGCAGATTATTTACCTGAAACCTTCTTCAGCTGACTCACTAGAATTTATTTGTTTTGCCCAGTGGATGTTCCTTCAGCTCGTGCCTTCTTGGAGTGGGTCTTTCAAGCAGGTGTTAACTGAAGCTGATGCTTGGTTTGCTGAGCGCAGGAGAGGTAAGAGGAGTTGGGCAGGCCTTGGTTTGGGGTTTGAACACGAGTCATTTCTTCATTTTAATGGCAAAAGCCATTAAATAACCATCATAAAATAAAAGCCATTAAACACCCATAATAACTTTCTCTAACCAACAAGTAAAAACTCCAGTACAAACAGGGTCTGCAAAATGTTTAGGGAGACAAATCCTGATGTGGGTGCTGTGTGTTGCAGAGTTTGGGGGCGAGGTTGCCTTCCTGGAGTCGGCGCAGGGGAGCGCGTTCCTGCCCGTGTTCGCCCACCTGCGGCTGCAGTACATCATCAGTGACCTGGCCTCGGCCAGGATCGTGGAGAGAGATGCCCTGCTGCCCTCAGGTGAGTGCTGGGCACAGCTGAGGCCTCACCTCCATTCCTGGCTGCAGTTTGTTCACCCCCAGAGAGGCAGGGAGGTGCTGGATTGTGTCTCAGGAGGGACAGAGCTGGGGCAGGTCTGGAGCATGAGTCTGATGAGGAACAGCTGAGGGAGCTGCAGGAAACGGAGGCTCAGGGGGAAGCTCCTGACAGAAGGGGCCAGCCAAGGGGTTGTGTCAGGCTCTGCTCCCAGGGAACCACGGACAGGACGAGAAGAAACAGTCTCAGGGGAGGTTCAGGTTGAATATCGGGAAAATTAATTCTGTCGTGGGAAGGGTTGTCCAGCTCTGGCACAGCTACCTAGGGCAGGGGTGGAGTCCCCATCTGTGGCGGGGGTTAGCAGCTGTGTGGATGTGGCACTTGGGGACATGGGTTAGTGGTGGCCTTGGCAGTGCTGGGAGAGCAGTTGGACTCAGATGACCTTAGAGGACTTTCCCAGCCCAAATTATTCCATGGTTCTTCTTGACTGATCCCATTCTGTGTGCTTTCCCCAGCCTGTCCTGCTGTAGAGTAATTGGGAAGATCTCATTGTGTTCACTTGTCTTGCTGCTCACATATTTATCTCCAGCATCTGGTTTGTGGTTGAAGATTCAGCAGAAGCTGAGTATGAAAATTACAGGCATAAAAGTCTGCAAAGGCACCGATGTAGGTGTCATCACCGTGTGCTAAGCAATTCTGCTCCTCGGTCAAGGTGGCAAAATGCTCTACAGTAGATACATAGTACTTTATCAATATTTAAATGCTCCCAGGACCTAGATAAGCAGACAATCCTATTCCTTTTGGGAGAGTAAAACTTGCTGAGACTCAACTATTTTCTAGCCATTAGTTTTTAAAAAGAACTGAATGGGTTTTGATAGGATTTGGAATAAAACCCTTAAATTAAAATGAAAAGCACAAGATGCTGTGAACTCTTTTCCCCTCTTCCAAAACAAATGCTATTTACTAATAGAGATTTAGGATGATTTGAGGCAGAGAGGATATTCAAGTATTCCACTTATGTTTATTTGTCTGCATTTTGAACTTGTATAAACTGCATACTCCTCCTAGGGCCTGGTGCTTTTTGAAGCCCAGAGAGGGAAGTGCCATTTCATATTATTAGAGATTACTGAGGCTAACATCCCAGTATCACTGGAGAATGAAAAGCCCCTTCTCATCCTGCTGCTGATATCTGATAACATTTTGTTATGCATAAAAATCCCAAAAACCCAGTTTTGATATAGGATATTTTACATACATAAGTGATGAATAAAGCGAACATAATCCATCTCATTTCAGAGTGTTACTGGTACAGGCAGAGTGCAAATGTTATTATAAAAAATAACTCAGGGTGAATGACTGTTTAGATCTTCAATAGTGACACAGGAGAACAGTGGATTTGTGTCACTGTGAAGTGGCTTTGTGTCACTGTGAAGTGGCTTTGTCAGCATGTCACCAAGATGTTGCAAACCAGAAATTTTCTGGAGCTTCACTTGATTTCCTCCTCCTAATGTCTGCTCTTACCACGTGCAATGTGTTGGGCAGCCTTTTCATAGTGCTCTTCAGTGGATAAATATTGTGTCTGTTTTCAAACCCTGAAGCCTTTACCTGTGTCTGTCAGAGGAAGATTTGTTCTGAGATTGTTGCATATTTGAGGCTGATTTCCTTGTGCTCATTCAAGAGGATGAAATTTGTGCACAGCTCACAAGTGTTGGCTCTGCAGGGAGGCAGTCCCTGAGCTGTGATGAGGTCTGTGCTGGCTGGATGGCACTGTGGTGCAGGAAAAGGGACACAGGGTCATTGCTGGGTGGCACTGTGGTGCAGGGAAAGGGGACAGAGTGATGGCTGGGTGGGTGGCACTGTGGGTGGCACTGTGTTGCAGGAAAAGGGACACAGGGTGATGGCTGGGTGGCACTGTGGTGCAGGAGAAGGGACACAGGGTGATGGCTGGGTGGCACTGTGGTGCAGGAAAAGGGGACACAGGGTGATGGCTGGGTGGCACTGTGGTACAGGAAAAGGGACACAGGGTGATGGCTGGGTGGCACTGTGGTGCAGGAAAAGGGGACACAGGGGGATGGCTGGGTGGCACTGTGGTACAGGGAAAGGGGACAAGGGTGATGGCTGGGTGGCACTGTGGTGCAGGAAAAGGGACATGGAGTGATGGCTGGGTGGCACTGTGGTGCAGGAGAAGGGACACAGGGTGATGGCTGGGTGGCACTGTGGTACAAGAAAAGGGGACACAGGGTGAAGGCTGGCTGGGTGGCACTGTGGGTGGCACTGTGGTGCAGGGAAGGGGACACAGGGCACGTCCTGTGTGCAGGAGGCTGATCTGCGTGTTGGGAAGAGCTTTTAGAGTTTGGTACTTGCCTGACCTTGTAATCTGCTCTTGCCAGGGTATAGCCACAAGCTGCACTAAAATCAGAACTTTTGCTCTTTATTTACAAGGAGGTTGAGATAAATCCTTCCTGAGCTGCACTTTAAAACAGGCTGTTCATTCAGTATTTGAGGGGATGCTTTGTACCTAAGATGCTGCAGATAGGGCCATTGCTGGCTAATGTGTGTTCTGCTGGAAGCTCTTTAGATTATTCCAGATGAAATTGTTCTCAAGAAAGTAGAGAAGCAAATCACACCGGGTAGTTGAAAGTAGTACTGTGGTTTGTTTTTTTTTTTTTTAAATACTCTGTGTGTAGGTGCTGAAGGGGAAAACTGAAATTCTGTGTTAGGAGTTCACAGCAGTCTGATCTTTGCACAGAAAAGGTGCAAGAGACAAGAGTACAGTGTGTCTGTGTGAGCACAGTGTTTGTTGTTCTCTTTTACTTGGTGGCTTATGAACATTTCCTCAGCTGTGCTTTCCCTCTTCATAAATCAGCAGATGAACTGCAGCTGAAATGGGAGGTAGGAAATAGATAAATGTATATACACAAATAGAGAAGATGCTTTCCCTCCTGATACTTTTTTCCTTCCTTTTTAGCACATCCATTCTCTGTTCCTTCCTTGTGTAGGTTTCCTTAATTCATTTTTTTATTTTCTGTTGTACTTTAGTTGATTCCCAGTTTGCTCCTATGACAGTCTGTACTTTCACTTTAGGGTGAGTGGGACAAAGGCTAGTTTTAAGTTTTCCATCCATGATCTCTCCTCCCCTCCCTTCTGTCATATTCACCAGCTTCCTGGTTTGTTTTTGGTCACGTTGGCTCTCCCTGTTCTCTCACCCAGCCCATTTCCCAGAGCTGGTTCTCATTTGTGACCTTGCCCCATTTGTTATCTTGACTAAGAACTTCTTACACCCCGTGCTTTTGGGATCCCTTTTGTGTAACTGCCTGACAGACTATTGAGTTTTGTTCTGTTTTATCTCTTGGTTGCAACATTACATTAACACAGCCAATAAAATGTTTGTGTGTTCTCCAAGGAAGACATGATTTATGTTTATTCTTAGCAGGTACAATTTCTGTTTGTTTTACCATATTTCTGTTAAGTCACTGTTTTCTTTTATGCCTGGATTGTGTTTTTTTTCTTCTTTAATTTACGTAGAATTCCGCTGGGGATTCAGAAAACAACTTTTCCCAAGAGCTTGTTAACAAGCTCCTTGGCTGAGCGGAGCTTTGTGTGCTGAGAAAATGTGTGGAGTTGCATCACTTGTGGCAGCAGTGGGTGTTTGAGGAGATGAACACAGTCTGGAATGACTGCCTGTTAGTTGTGGATGTTTATCCCTTTCCCTGTGGTTGAGGCTGAGAGCTGGAAAACACAGGGAGTTTATCAGGGGGTGGGTTGTATAGACTGTCCAGTTCATAAGTGTAACTTTATTATTTCAGTGTAATTTTATTTCTCTATTTTGAATGTGTATCCCCATTCCCAAAGACAACACTAAGCTTTTTTTTTTTTTTTTTTTTTTAATTTTAGAATGGCTGTCCTCTGTTTACAAACAGCAGTGGTTTGCCATGCTCAGAGCAGAACAAGACAATGATATTGGGTAGGTATATTTGGCTTTATTTGTTTCTTAAATTAGAAACCTTCCTCTCATACAAATTCTGACATGAATTATTTTGGAGTTTACTTTAAAAGGAGGGAGGGAAGCATACTTCATTTTTTTTTTTGTGGAGGGAGAAGCATACTTCAGTGCTTTTAAACTGGTAATCTCTGAGGAGCTCTCTGTTCCCTTGGGCTGGCTGGTCTCCCATCCCTCAACCAGCAGAACTCAGGAAGACTGATCTAATGGGACCAGAGGGAAATGTCTGGGTGGGGGACACGAGTTCTGTATTTTCCTTTATGTCAGTTAATGCTTCTCACCAGTACTTACCTGGAAATCTGTGTTGAGGCTGTGAAGGGGTAATTTCTGAGCCGTCTATTTTAAGGATACTTTGGTCATCAAAGTGTTTGTCTTCCTTCTGCTCACTCTTGGCCGTGCTGCAGTGAGCCAGGTCCCCACACCAAAACTATGGCAAAATGTAGCTGGGGGAGTTGATCCTGCCTTTGTCTTCTCTCCTGGCTCCTAGAGTGTTTTGTGGAGAAAAAGTGCCAAGTCAAGCAAAATGCCTGCTACCTCCCCAAACCCAGCAGACTGACTCACTCCTTTGTCCTGTAGTTGTGTCACCCAGCGGGTACCATTATGGACAGGGACATGTTTGGGACTTCAAAAAAGCCCCAAACTCTGGTCTGAAGGATAGCCAAGACTTTTAAAAGCTGTTTTCTTAGGTATCAGGCCTTTAGAAAGTGGTGGAGGTAAAGTGCCAAATTGTGATTCTCACATTCACTTCCTGCAGATGAATTTTGGGTGGCCATGTTTCTGGTGCTGTTCTCTTGGGAAGGCTTTTACAATGCTGCTGTGGCTGTATATAAGAGCAGACAGGTGTCATCTCCTGGCTCATGGGGAAACAGGGTTCATAGGGAAGTGAGCTGTCAGAATTCTGAACGAGATAAGACACTGTATTTGCTAATTTTGATGTGTTCAGTGCAGTGGGAGCATTTGAATCGTCAGTCACTGGATACACATGCTTCTGGAAAAGTGAGTTCCCACAGAGCTGCAGTGAGGATGATGGGGATCATCCAGCTTGGAAAAGAGCAATTTTAAAATTCAGCTGCAGCTGAGGATTTCAATGGCTCTTGGAATGGGCAAAGTATTTTTCCACATTTTTCCTGCTTGTCTAGTTTTCTCTTTTGCAGTATGGGCTCATTATTTATTCTAAGGCAGTGAAAACCAAAAGTCTCAGCCTTAGAAGGGCACACATGCAACTATTCCTTTGTGTTAGTGCAAATGTTTTGGCCATTTCACCAACGTGTAGCTGCAGGAAAAGAATTCAGGTTTTATAAGCCCATCATTTATCCAGCTCTGCTGCTCTTCCTCTCACACCTACTGCTCGTGTCAATATCAAACATGTTTTCCCTCAGGGGTAAGGAAGCAGACTTAGGAATCAGAGCAAGACATGAATCTGACTCCCCTGAGCTGAAGTAAGGCTCTATTTCCATATCCCACCTGGTGCAGGGCAGAATTGTACCTGCTTATTCTAACAGTGCCAGCATGGAAATGGCACTGCTTGGAAATGTGTGACGTGGTTTGTCATGGTAACTTTATGGAGGAGAGGAGAATAAAGTGTTTCCCTTCTACTTTGAGTTTGCATTTAAAAGGATTAAACATCTTATTCACCCTTCAGAATTGGAGATTTTTTTAGTGTTAGCAGTGGAGTTTGTGGCTTTGAACTGTAGCTGCTCAGGGGGGTTTACTTGTTGTGTTGAGGTGTGAATCACTTTTTTTTTTAAATTAAACATGTGTTTTGCAGCAGAAGCCAGACAGATCTTTCAAGTCTGGAGCTGGAATCACTTCTGCTTTTAGCAGTCTTTCTGGCAGTGTGTAAGAAGGAAACAGAATAACTGCACTGTTCACTGTGTGGCAGCTGGTGGAAGTGGTTAAAGCTGAAGTTCTGCATTGTCTGAGGCTGCTTGAGGGATGGAGAGGGGGATGTTAATGTCGGTCTGAACATTATGGACAAATGTTTGTGAAATTTGTCACTAATTAAACAGAAATAAATCCTTTATCACCATTACTGCATTTAGGTCAGCCACAGAACCAGTTCAGCTGGAAGATGTGGAAAAGCATACGGGAGGTTCCTGGGTGAATTTGTTCAAGTGTGATGAGCTTGTATGAATAACCTGTTCTTTGAACATTTCACCTCCCTGGATTGGTTTTTACAGGAACAAGGGAAAAGACCTGGGCTGGGTTAGTAAAAGCTTTAGCTGCTTTGCTGTGGAGTGTGAGCAGTAGGAGGACAGATGCTGCATCTCTTCTGGCTTGGAGGGCACTGTTGGGTCTTGTGGGTTTGCAGGGGTTGATGTCACTGCAGGGATTAATAAAGTTCACTGCCAGCCCTCAGCCTGGTGTGACTTGAACACTTTTTAGCAGTGAGTGTTGGGTCAGTGATGTCGTGGTGTGTGAAGCAAAGTACATAACACACTTCTGCAAAATCAAGACTGATCTCACTCATGCTGGCTCTGCAAGGCTGTTCCATGTGTTGGATGCAGGGGAACTGTTGGGTGAAAGGAGCTGATGTCGGTCTGGGATGACACAAATGAGGGCTCTGGCATCTCAGGAGCTCTGAGAGGCTCTGGCACTTCATGAGCACTATGGGGAAGTGGGTTTTTTTTAGCCAAGTTGCATAACCAGCCCCTTGAGAAACCTCTCCCAGTGTCTCGTGACTGCTGCTTCACAGCACTGCTGTTGAGCAGAGCCCTGCAGCTGTGCCCCAGCACTTGTCTCTGGTTGTGCCTAAGAAGTCAGCCTGCTGTGTTTAAAAAACACTTGGCTTTTTACAAGGCTGGGAGAATGTGTTTCATTGCAACAGCTATTATTTTTTTATCTGGAAAAGTTCTTCTGTAAAAGAAGTCTGCCTAACTGAGGCATCACAACCTGGTTTGTGTTGCAGTTTTGTGGTGTAGGTGGATGTTTATGGGACAATTTGGGATGGAAGAGGCTCTGGGAGCTCATCCAGTCACACCTCTGCTTAAAGAAGGGTCAGTTGTGGGTCCCTTCCAGCTCAGGGTATTCCATGACTGTGTGGTCAGACAAGTTTACTCCAGTCCATTCATCTTCCCCACATTAAGGTATCATACAGAGCTGTTGAAGTGTCCTTAAAGATATTGGTTTGTTATTTTTTCAGGCCTCAAGAAATCAATAAAGAGGAACTGGAAGGAAACAGCATGAGGTGTGGTCGCAAACTGGCCAAGGATGGTGATGTAAGTGTGGCACGTGGCAAACTGCAGAGCTGGCATGGCTGAGACAAGTCAGGCATTTCCAAATCATGTAGGTCCTCATTGTCAAACTGCATACAAATGATGTCATGGAGAAAGACAGCCTTTTTTTCTCCCCAGAGGGATAGAAGCAATTGTCTCTGCGAGGAGCAAGGAATTGGTGTTTCATTGTGCTCTTGTGCTGCAAGACTGGGAAAACTGTTAGTCCAGACAGTTAAATAGAGCTCTGATCACTGCTGTCTTTTTATTTTAGGTGGAAAAGGAAGTTGTCTAGATAAAATGTGTAACATTCAGGGCCAGGGCCCTCTGTGTCTTTAGGTACCAGGTCTTGTGAAATAAACAGAAGACATTTCTTTTTCCCAGTGAAGTCACATAACGCAAGGCTGTTGACCCGAGGAGTGCTCTGGGTATGCCTGGGGCTCACAGTTCAGCCCCATTACCCAGTGCTGAGTATTTGGTATCCGCTGGTGTGTTCCTGTCTGTCAACGCTCAGCTGCTGTCATGCAGTCCCCTGGTACAGGTTATCCCCACTGAGTTCTCTGTCTGTTCCAGACAGGTACTGGCAGGGATCCCTGAAACCCCCAGTGTAGCCCAAAACCGCATTCCCAGGACAGACCCCGTGGGCGTGTGGCACTGCCACGCTGTGTCACAGCCCATCCCTGGGCCCTGTCCCCTCTGTGTCCCCTTTGTCCTGCAGTACTGCTGGCGCTGGACTGGCTTCAACTTTGGCTTGGACCTGCTGGTGACCTACACCAACCGCTACATCATCTTCAAGCGCAACACGCTGAACCAGCCGTGCAGCGGCTCGGTCAGCCTGCAGCCACGCCGCAGCATCGCCTTCAGGTGCCAGCCCCGCGGGCCTGGGGCTCCCTCCCTGCTGCCAGCTCTGCTGGCACCGAGTCAGTGACATTAAAAATGTTACTCTGTCTCCTCGGGGGAAACTCCTGGTGCTGAAAAAATATGGGAGATTGAGGTGATTTCACTGTTGTGTCCCAGGTTACGCCTGGCCTCGTTCGATGGCAGTGGGAAGATGATTTGCAGCAGGACAACGGGCTATCAGATCCTGACACTGGAGAAGGACCAGGTGTGTCTGTGGGCTTTTAAGCTGTTGAACTTGAATGGTGGAGTTCAAGGCATGAAAAAAATGCTGAGAAGTCACCAGTGCTTTTGAAGGGGAGTTGCTGTTCTTGTTGTCATTGCTTATGTGTAATCTCAAGCATTCCTGTTAGAGGTAGTGGATAATTAAGCTAATTTGTGAAGTGGATCTAAAGGAGGATAGTGTGGGTTTCATTAGTGTTGTTGATAATATGAAATTAGTTCCCATATTAGTGAAATTAGTGCCTGTGGTGCTGCTGTCTGCTGCCAGTGTTGTGTTCTGCTGTTCTCCCAGCCTTCCAGCACTGCTGACATCACCCCTCTGCATAATCTGTCTGTTAGACTCCTCATTTAGAGGCAAATACAGAATTTGGAGACTCATAAGCTGAGGAGTTAAAAGAACGTCTACATGTTGTTTAAGGGTTGGATTTATCACTCTATTAAATAAATGAATGAAACCCCCAGAGAGGAGTGGAGTTTTCTTAAAGCAAGTGTCCTTTTCCACCCATTGCTGACAGCAGGATTTAGTGAGGCATGTGTGGGACTTGTTAATCAAGTTTCTCAAATCCCAGCCAGCAATAATACAAAGGAGGTGAGAACACAAAAAAACTTTCCTTGTCAGTGCCATCCTCACCCTGGGAGGGTGCAGTTTCAGTTTTGAAGTTTCAATTGTTTTGCATCCTCACGAGGTTGAAATTCCAATTTTGCTACCCCAAAACCAGTTCCGAGAGTGGAACCAAAAAATTCCTACCCACAAACTGAAATTTGCTTTCAAGTATAAACTGTTGTGGAATGCCTGGTGAAACCTCCCAAAACTGAAAACTGTCCCTTTCTCCCCAGCATGCTGAAGGGGAAATTTGCTCCAGCATTTCCTGTGGCTGTTCCCTGGGCTGCAGGTGGCTGGGAGCTCTGGGGTTGGAGCTGTGGGCAGGCTGAGAATGTGTCAGTGTTACAAACTTGAGTTGAAGGTGAACTGCCTTTGCTTTATGTTTGATACTGATTTTAATCCGTGGTCGTTCAGATGTGCAGAATGACTTTTGTGTCAGTGTTGTGCTTTCTGTCCCCCCTCACCACGCACATGTCCTGTGTGTGCTGCAGGAGCAGATAGTGATGAATTTGGACAGCAGACTCCTGACGTTCCCCCTCTACATCTGCTGCAACTTCCTGTACACATCACCAGAGAAGAGGGCAGACAACGAGGCCCAGCTGGATAATTTGGAAGCCTGAGACTTTCTTAGGGTCTGTGGCAGCCCCTCTCCCAGCCTGGATGCTGCTCCAAAGCTTGGGCAGGCAGGCCTTACACTGTAGCAACAGCCCTGGCCTTAGCGCTCTCCTATGCAGCTCTGAAAAGATCAGACATTAGGTAGGCCAAAACCAGTTACTCTTATTAAAATATTTTATTTCTGTTCTTCATCGTCAGGCAGTAGCCATTCCATGTTTGACGTGTTACACTTGGGCTTTTCTGAGTGAAAACTGAGCCAAATTGGATATAGGGAATTTGTGTGGATCACAATTTAGGAAATTACCTGTTGGACTCTGAGCACACATTGTAGGTTGTGTGGGTTTTGTTGGTGTGGGCTTCGGTTGTATTATTTGTTGGGTTTTTAAATAACTGATCTGTAAATACCAGATCCATATTTTCCTTTTTTTTCTGGTCCTTTTCCATTAGGGCCAAATAATCTCTGTAAATAAGAGGTCTCTGTATTTAAGCCTTTTAAATACAGAGGCTTAAGCCTGCTGTGTTTAAGCCTTTTTTGCAGATCATACACACACATTTCATTCTTGGTCTTGTTCTAACACTGCAGCCAATAATTCTCTGTCTTTTAGCAGGTTAATTTACTAATAAAGATGTTCATAAATGCATTATTTTTTCCATGTACAGCAAACACTCAAATGTCTTCACCATCACTTGAGTCCTGTCAGCAGCAGCTCTCAGCTGGAGTTGAGTGCTGATTCTACTCACACAAACCAAATACCATTTTTTAAACACATTCAGTGGCTTGTTTTAGCTGTTACCTTGGGAATGCATCCCATGTTAGCTCAGGAACTTGTGAATTTTGAGTGCCTTTTGAGTTGTATGTACAACACCAATTTCACATCAGTTCAGCAAGGTCACAGGATCCAAAGGCAGAGCTGGGAACAAGAGATTCCTCTCCACTTCATTTGATGGATGAGTCGTGTCATAGTACACTGTGTTCAGTCTTTGTTGGGTTTTATGTTTGTCTCTTACAATTTTGAATTCTTACAGCAGGTTTTTTTTGATTCAAACTGGGAATTTTTGCCTCGTAGCCTATTTTTTTTATGTCAGAAAAATATAAAATCATTTTATATAAAATGTGCTGGCCAAGAGAAAAACATGGCAACATGTCAATAAATGATTTCAAGTGGAGTACTTGCCCATGTCTGTCCTTTCCTGCTGGGAATAGTTTTTTGTGTTGGATTCACCCTGTGGATTCAGCACATCAGTGCAATTTTGTGTCACAGCTTTGGCAGAAGCATTTTCAGGTGTTCAGCTGCTATGGCATCGAATTTATTTATCTAGAATTAATTATATTTAGATACTTAACTCTGATTTTAATGGGAAGTACCTACTCCTTAAAATTGATTCAATGGAAATTGAAAGCAGCAGGGGGGGCTGCTGGTTACCAGCAGAGGGAACAGATACCTCGAATCCAGGTGGCTTTTTGCAGCACATCAGAATCTGAGCTGGGGGTGGGATGAGCTGTGCGGGGCTTTGCACCCCTGCCAGGCCCTCTGGATCCCAGGGCTGCCCCCTGCTCAGACCCACCCATTGTCACCAGGATGTGGGATGTGGAGCAGGAAACTCGCCTTGCGGTTTTTTTTTCCAGGCAACAACCCCTTCCCTTGATCCCTGGGTGTCCTGGGTGTCCCTGTGCCATCCTGGCTGTGGGGGCACTGTCAGTGCAAGGGAACACAACCCCCTTCCCAGCTCCCCTCTTCCCGGGCGCCAGGATCAGGGATTTGGGATGGGGTGGGCACAGGTGCCCATCCTCAGGGGTTGCTGAGGGGAAGAAGGGAGCACAGGAGCGAAACACACGACGCTGAGGCCAGAAATGGGTGGTGGTTGTTTTTCTCTCATTTATTGTCATTGACTAGGAGCAGCAGTGGTGGCCGAGGGGAGCTGAGCAGTACAACACCACACTCAGGAAAACGGTATGAAAAGTACAAAAATAAGGAAGCCTATATATAATATCATTGCAGTCAATTGCTAAAAATAAATATTGTAAACACGAAAGAACAACATCAGGTGAATCTACAGCACTTGTTTCTGCCAGCAGCCACGTGGTCTTTGGCTTTATGACTCCCCTGCCCGCACGGAGCCAGTGCCCACATCAAGATGCATTTTCTTTGTTTCAGGCCAGAAACATTTCAGAGTGGTCAGGGGTGTCACAAGGGAGTTTTCCTCTCTCCAAATTACCTTGAAAACAGGAATTGCCTCTTTTTGCCTTCAGTGCCCATTTTTCTACCAGAGCAATCGAATGCCCTACCCAAAGCAGGCATTTTCCTTATCTGGAGGGGAGGGGAGTATAGCAAGGGCTCCCCACATTCCAAGTTGTTTTGTTCTTACCTTGTACCTCACAAGCCCTGCACAGTTGCATTTTGCCACCATTTTACACCTTTCCCTCCCATGCACTTGGACCTTTAACCCCTTTATCTCTCTGACAGCCAGATGGGTTTGGATTGCCTGATAAGGGAGAGCAGGCACCAAGTTATCTCGGGTCAAATTGCACTGAGCTGCTGCCAGGGCAGAGATCTGTGCCCCACTGATACCCTCATACCCCTCGGGCCACTGAGCACAAGCTTCTCCCTCCCAGCCTTGGATTCCAGGAAGGTAAGAGGTAAATTCTGCTTTCAAGGCTCACTAATTTGCTGATTGTGTATGTATCTATGTATATATAATAAACACGCAATAAAGTCCTGTCCAAAGTACCAACAAGGAGAGTTTTGCCAGGGAGGGAAGGGCACAGATTCTGTTCCCTGTTGCCTGCATGGCCAGAGAACGTCCCATCACCCCAGGAGCACAAGGAAAATGCATCCAGGTGGGAACAACCAAACAAAACAAAACCATCCTAAATCCACAAAGCAGCGCTTCTTGCTGAGGGGAAGATGCAGACTGGGCCAACTAGGCTGAGCAGTCTGTCCGTCTGTCCCTACAGATAATTATTTGATCTTCCCTTCATATCAGTAATTAGGATTTAATCTTCCCTTCTTAATTTTAAACACATTCACAGAACATTCCATGGCGACAGTTTGGCGTGAGGTTCCGGTCTCAGCCATCACAGTCAGACTGGACATCCAACACCTCGAGTGCTTGTCCCCCTGGGGACCCCAGGGAGCACAAACTCCTCCAGGTGTTCCCCAAACCCCTCCCTGCAGCCCCGGGGAGGGTGGATCTGCACCCACAGGTAACACAGGTGTCTTGTAATGCTTCAAGTACTGCTTTTAACTGGGAACATTCCAGACCCTGCTTGATTCTGAGCCCAAGCAAAAGCTTTCCAGCATTATGGGAGCCTTAGATACCCCGATAGGTATCCCTCTGACCGAGCCCAGCCAAAAATCCAGCACCACCCTGCAAGATCAGGGTGATCCTTCCTCACCCCTGTGGATCTACAGCCCCTCCTTCACCCCAGACAGGTGAGGGGACTGTGGTGAACCTGCTCCAGGCCAGGTACCCCAGGTCCCCAGTTGCCCTCTCACCCTGTCATCCCCTGCTCCAGCTGAGCCTGAATCAAAAGCAAGGCTGCTCAGATCCCAGTCCTTCCCATTCTGCCCCCAAAACTACTGTTGTATAGAATTTCACTAACTGATGAAAACACTATGGATTTCAGAATGGGTACAACTGGCTAAGAGTAAAAACAGCTTCTAATGAAATCCTGCACAGTGCAGCAGCTAAAAAGATTTCTCCTTTGATTTTTCAGTAGGCAAAATGCTGGTTTTCTGAGGAAAAAAATCACACAAAACTGCTTGGTACCAGATTAGAGGATTTCTGTATCATCCTTCAAAGATTTATTTGACAGTTTCTAAAACTTCCACTAAGCTTGGTTTCTTACATCATTTCTATACACACGTTTTCTTATAATTGTCTTGAGGTTTATAAAAAAATAAGCATTTAAAATGCCCAAAAGAGTAATTTTGCTTTAAAATTGTGCTACTGAACTTGACCCCCAACACAGAAGACTTTTGGTAATGAGGTTACCCCAAGCAGTATAAAAATATACATAAAAATAGACAAAAACTCTATCCTCCAATCTGAAGGGCTGTTTGTAGGGATTATTAGGGTTTGTTGTTTATTGTACATCACTGGAATTTCTTTAACTTCTATTAAATATTTACAGGAAAATCCTCCCCCACCCTCTGTCTGCCTCTGCTCACTGAGGCAGAGACCTGCAGCTTTTAGTGCCTCCAGAGTTTCTGTTGGCAGAAATGGATCCCTGCATTTGGCCATGGCACACAAATGATGCTGCAGGCACGGGAGTCCCTGGGGATGCCACATGGGGATGGAGTGACACCAGTGCTGTCACCTCACTGAGATGAGCTCAGCTTGGCTGGTGCCAGCACTCGAGCAGGATGGTGATGTGAGGTCGAGAGCCCTGCAGGGCCCTGGGTTATGTCATCCACCCATGGATGTGATCTTCCAGAGCACAGGTGGGGAGGGCAGGGGACAAAATAAAACCTCTCCTAAGATTAAACCCAGCCTGAACCTGACAGCATCACCGCAGGGCCCCACTGCTCCTTCACGCCGCATCTCTGGCTTTCTGCTTTCCCTTTTGTCCTGGTGATTAAGTCAGAATGCCCAAACCGTCCTCAGCTATTTGGGTCTCTTTCTCCAGTCTACCCCAAGAAAATTTTAAATTAAAAAAAAAAAATTACATGACAGAAGAAAAAAAAGAAAATAATTACTCTGTTCTTCAACAACATGAAAAGGTGACATTAAAACTAAGTGATACAACTCCCCCGAGACTATGTACATAAAAAGACATCAGATCTCTTAAAACATAAATATACAGTGTATAAATCCAGGTGCCACCTAAAGGCTGCAGCCACAGAACTATTTCACAGACACAAAGCAAACCAGACTCTCCACACCAAGGGCAGACACACAGCCACGAGTTTGGAGCTTGGCAGGGGAGACACCGACCCGTGGCAGCGGCTCCTTGTGCCCGCACATGCACCAGGGAAGGGGTGGTGGTGTCCAGGGGTGAAACACGACCCTACGTACACGCCACGCTCCTACAGCTACTCAGGGTGCAGGGGAGAGGTCAGGAAATGGGATTAGACCCTGAGTCCCCAATTATTTCCAGGCACGTGCTCTGCCAGAGCCAGCCGAGGGGCCCATCCAGCTTGGCTCCAGCAGGTTCTCTAGTATTGCTCACCAAGGGAGATACGTGGTATCTCCAGTGCAGCGGCGGCCACGCCGGTGGAATTCTGCACCCTGTGCTTTAAGAGTTACCATGACTTTCATGGAAATAATACAGCCTTGATCAGGGTAAAAGACTAGTGGAGGTCTTTAGCCCAATCTTAGAGGTTTGCTTCTACAGCACAGACAGCTACAACTCTGACATACATAAATAGGTCCTGTTAAAGTGACAATGCAGTATCTTAATTATCCGAGTGTTATCCCTACTGCTGTTAGGGGAGGGCCAGTGGTTCGGAGCGGTGGGATGAGAGCTGGGGTGTGATGGAGGCTGCGGGTGGGACAGCTCCAGCTCCACCTGGAAATGCAGGGAGAAGCCAAAAGACACTGTGAGCTTTACTCGACAGGCGGTTTTATGGCATGCAAGGAAACTCCTACGACAACACTTTGTACAGAGCCCACGGTGTCTCCAGTCCCACCGTGGTGCCTTGGAGAACAAGTAAAGCTACGAGTCTGCGTAGAGGGGAGGGGGTGTGTGAGTGTGTGCAGAGAGAGGGAGGGATTGGGTGAAGAAATGTCCTGTTTTGCTGAAACCAAGCTCTTGGGCAAACCTGCTTCCCTCTACCGCTGCCCAGCCTCGCGGATGCGGCAGGCTACGGCCGTGATGAGCGCGGCACCTTTGCCGCTGCCGTCCTCCGACTGCAGGAAGGTCACTTCGCACTTGGGGGACAACTGCTTCACTGTCTCGTGCAGGACGCTGGAGAAGCTGCAGAGCAGGGGGAGGGAGAGGTTCTATTAACCAGCCATGGGGTGAAGGTGCCAGTCCAACCCCTAATCTGCCTTGCAGATTACAGAGCCTTACAGAGCCTCACAGAGCCTCAAAGAGAAATGCAGACCAGGAAGGAAAGGCAAGGGAAAGGGAAAGGGAAAGGGAAAGGGAAAGGGAAAGGGAAAGGGAAAGGGAAAGGGAAAGAGAGATGGAGGGATGGAGACAGAGCTGCCAGGGATGACACTTAGAAAGCCCAAGTCTCCACACTTCAGCCTAAACCCACAGTTACAACACCACTGTGCTGTGCCTTCACTCAGGACTAAACTCAGTCCCTTCTTGAGTCCCACTAAGCCCTGGGAGCACTAATGAGCCTCAACAGCCCTGACCAGCTCCACCTGGGGAAGTCTTCAGCGCGTCCCTTTGCCCATGGGCTCCAGATCCCTATTTAAGCTCAGCCCAGTGCTTTTGTCCCTGTCTGAGCTCCACTGTCTAGCAATACCAACCAGCCAGCTCTGGCATGGACAAGTTTTTGTGTGGCCATGAACCAACTCATTGCTGGTTAGAGCTGCCTTGTCCCCATGACTTGGAGCCGTAGCTGAATCCGGTCACCTCATCTGGGTCAGGTCCCATGGGACTGGAGGAGCCCCTGCTGCATTACCTGTCTTGGTGCCTGTTCTTAAGGGAGCAGCTGACTCTGGTGGGCCTCAGGTTTGGGTCACTGAGCTCCTGGCAGCCCTCGAGCCCCTGATCCTCAAATCCTCCCCCATTATCCCCTCAACCTTCCCCCTGAGCCCCACAACGGCCCAAGGTGGGCAGGTGCCCCCAGGCAGCCCCCGTGGAGCACAACCAGGGCCACTCACTGCGGGTGCAGCTTGTAGAGCGTCCCGTCCACGCCGACGGTGATTTTGAGGAAGTCCAGGCCGCGGTTCTCGCGGATCTTGTCCACCACGGCGGCCATGCCGGCGCCGCAGAGCTGGGCCGCGCGCCGCGCCACCACCGTGCACACCTCCTTCACAATGATGCTGTCGTCACACGTGGACTCCAGGCCCAGGTGCTGCAGGATGGAGCGCACCTGGAGCAGCGCCAGGCAGTCGCTGGGGGCACACGGCAGACAGGCAGCATTAGGAGATGGAGCAGCCGGGATGTGCGGCTTCCCCTTCCTGACCTGCAGCCTGCAGAGCCCAGGGACTCATGACAGTGCCTGGGGCAACCCCACAGCCTCCGTTCAGCCTCAGCTTTCAGACCTGTATGTGGCCTGGTGTCACATCCTAATCAGGGAGGCTATTTCAGGACAAAGCCATGGGAGTGTGACACCCCTGTAACTCACGGCCCCTCTGTGCCCAGGGGGAGGATAAAGAGCCATCTGTGCTGCTATCCCCAGACAGCCTCCTTGTCTCTCCACACTGGCGCCGCCAGAACCACGTGGGCTCCGCTGATTTATCTGTGTGGCACCATCCTGCATCACCCTGGCTCCAGACCAAGCACGTGGAACTTCTCCCACCAGCCCTGGGGGCACTTCCCCCAGATTCCATCCCTGCTCTGATTGGCAGCTGGTGCTCACTCCCTGCTGGACCTCACCTCTCTATCTGGGACAGGAACTTGGTCTCAAAGATCCCTCTGGTCTTCAGTCTCTCTGAGATCCGTCCCCGGAAGAGCAGCCCTTTCTTGGTGAAGTCCATCAAGATGTTGCGGACGATTTCCCCCAGGTACATCCCACTGATCATCTTCTCATACCTGAAGGGCATCAGGACAGGAAGGGACACTGGGACTGGATGGGGATTCCAGCTCTGCCAGGTTCCTCAGTACAAATCCCCTCAGCAAGCCCACGGGCAGGGGACGAGGGACACATTGGTGTCCTGCTCATCATCCCCTGGACCCACCAAGGGGCTGATGGGGCAGAACTGCTCCTGGACCCTCAGCCTCATCGAGGTCCCTTCCATCCCCCCAAAGCCACCACCCACCTCTGCTTCCCAGGGTTGAGGGACAGCTCATCCACCGCCACGTCAAACTCCGTCCGAATGTCATCCAGGCACCCGCTGTCCCCGAAGGCCCCCCACTCCATGTTGACACACATCCTGCCCTCGTCCCCTTCCACCAGCTCCACATTCCTCATCTCCTCCATGTAGCAGGCGTTGCTGCCCGTGCCTGCGGAGAGGAGCAGGATCAGAGCCCTGGGACACCTCTCATGCCCCACGGGGCAGGTGTAGGGCCACAGACCAGAGCTTCACAAGGAACTTTCAGTTCTCACCGACAATCAGCCCAACTTCACAGTACGGATCCTCGTACCCACAGGTCATCATGGTGCCAACTGTGTCATTGACCACTGCCACCACGTCCAGGTCAAATTCCTGCAGAGGGATGGATTGCACAAGTTATTCCCGGAGGACCCGGAATTCCTGCTAAGTCTGCCTCCATGGCTGGGAAAGGACCTTGTCTGTCTGGTGACTGTGGCAGTCACAGAGTCACAGAATCATGAAATGGTCTAGGATGGACAGGTCCTTAAAGCCCATCCCATTCTGCCCCCTGCCATGGGCAGGGACACCTTCCACTAGCCCATGCTGCTCCAAGCCCTGTCCAACCTGGCCTGGGACACTTCCAGGGATGGGGCAGCCACCGCTGCTCTGGGCACTCTGTGCCAGGGCCTCACCACCCTCACAAGGAGGAATTTCTTCCTAACGTCAAACCCAAATCTCTGATCTTTTAGTTAAAATTGTTCTCCCTTGTTCTCCATGACCATCCACCTCCACAGACATGGAGGCACCCACGTACTTCCCACAGCCCCACCTGTCCACAGGTAGAGCTCAGACCTCAGATACCTCCAGCTGCCGAGGGGCCGGGTCAGCCCTGCCAGGAGCAGCCCCTGGGCAGGAGCTCAGGGTGTTCTGTGCCGAGGAAATGAGCCGGTGTCTCCTGAGCTCAGGGCCAGACAAGTCTGCTCCAGCCCTGGCCAGGAGCCAGCCCATAGCTCCAGGGTCTGAAAATCCAACCTCAAGTGATGAGTAAGGGCGGCTGTGAAAATTCTGACACTCATTACCCTGAGCTCAGCCCAGTAATTTGTTTTACAGGCCAATTAATGATGCTAAAGAGAGCTTAGATGTGGAAGCAGCCTCCCGCTTCTCCCAGCCCTATGGCTGCTCACCTCTCTCCTGTGAATGGCCTCCTTCAGCAGGCCCACCACATCCTCCCCCTCGCAGCCCGTCGCCTTGAAACCTTTAGTCCACTTCAGGAGAATTCCCTGTTGAGGAAGAAAAAACCCAGTGAGTCCCCCGCAATCCAGGTGGGAGGAGAGCCAGGTACCAGCCAGGGATGCTGCCAGGAGGGGTGGGGTTACCTCATCCAGGTTGTTCTGCTGGCAAGGGAAGGAGAAGGTGAATCCCAGCGGGAGCGACACGCCCTTCATTCCCATGTATTCCAGGAAGTCAGAGATGCAGTGGACAATGTGGTCAAAGAGCTGGACAAGCAAAGCCAAACAGAAAAGTTACCACCACAGCCAGAGCCCAGCTGGAAGCTAGCCTGCCCAAACTGCTGGGCAGGCTGGGGGATTTCACCCCATTCCCAGGCCTGTTGGAATGCTCAAATCACTCCCAGGACTTTGAATGGAGCAGGACACGGCTCAGCTGCACTGTGGGAGGTGTGCAACCCTAAAAAGTTCCATTTCACCCTCTTCCCCACCCACAGTGTGGCTGAATCTCTGCATTATCTCCATCTCGCAGGCCCCAGGAGGAGTGGGGGCCAGCAGGGAGGTGACATGGGAATCCAGTCCCTCTGCAAGGGATTCCTGCAGCCGTCTGCTGGAGATATTCCCAGTCCCCAAGAACTGCCTGGAGTGATTTGCAAAACTCTTTCCAAATGTGTCTCTGGAGATGTCTCACTGTTTGTGTTGTGGTTTCCCTATCTGGCAAATGGGGATGATGTTTATCTGCTCTTGTGGAGTGTGTGGGATTTAGGGAAGTTCAGTCATGTCTGGGAATAACACAGTTTCTAACCTAAAAACCAGTCTCCCTCTTCCCAAACTCCAGAAACTTGGGCAAAACTCACTGCTCTAAGGGCAGGAGGGCACCAGCCCTCCCCACTCCTGGTTTTGCTCCCTGAAAAGGCAAAACCAGCTCCATGGTCAGCAGTGCTCCAGCCACCCCAGGGAAGATGCCCCTTTCCCCTCTCCATCTGCCCATCCTGACCTCCTCTCCTGTGCCCTGCATGATCTCCACGGGGATGGAGTAGATCTTGTTGTGCATCTCCACCCCGCGCCGCATCCCGTTCCTGACGCGCACCAGCAGCACACGGAAGTTGGTTCCTCCCAGGTCCAGGGCGAGGAAATCTCCTTTTTCTGCAGCCCAAGAGAGGATCATCAGGAGAAATCCCAGCACGAGCACCCGGGATGTAGCACAGAGCATGAATCTGTCCTCTTCCAGGGAGAGAGATGGAATTGGAGACATGGCTGGGGATGGAGACTGGGGATGCAGGTAGGAACAGGGGGTGGAGGTAGGAAGAGGATGGAGAGGTTTGCTCCAGACTTGGGGTGATGATGAGGCCTCGAATCATAAACCTGATTTGGAAGGGACCCACAAGGATCACTGAAGTCCAGCTCCTGGCCCTGCAAAGGACCTGCTCAAGACAAGGTCAGGCACCTGCCTAAGCCACAGGAAGAACCAGAAGCACAACCCAGGATGAGGGTGGAGAGAATTCTGTGGCAGGATTTGTGGCCACCAGAGCCAGATTTTGTGTAAATCAGAACATCCCAGGGTCTCAGTGCTCTGCCCAGTATCAAACTGGAGGTTTGGGCTACTCCCACCACAAAGAGGAACCGGCCATAGCAAAGGATTCAGCCACTCCCAAGGATGCAGGACATCCATGGACTCACACACAGAGGTTTTACACAGGACACATCACCTGTTCCATCGGGAGTGGAGCACACGTAGGTGGGCAGCATTTTCACCGTCGCCTCCGCATGCGTCTCTTTGCCCAGCCCTTTCTCCATCTCTATCCTCATCCTCTCCTTCACCTCCAGCAGCTGCTCGTGGCTCAGCTTGAGGGGCTCCAGGATCTTCTGCCGGGCCTTGTGCTGTGCAGCCAGCCTGTAGGCCACCGCTGTCACCATGGCCGCCCCTTTGCCACTGCCGTCCTCGGAGCGGATGAACCGGATCTCGCAGTCCGGCAGCAGCTTCCGCACGGTCTTGTGGAGGCGACGGGCAAAGCTGCGGAGGAGGAGGAAAGGGGACCTCAGTGTGACCCTCGGGGGCCCCCTGGGATCCAAACAAGGCGCCCGAGGGGATATCTGGAGGTGCTCCTCCAGTGCCAAGCTGTGGCAGTGCTGGCTGATCCCTGTCCGTGTCCCCCCAGCCCGGACTCACTGCGGGTGTTTCTTGTAGACGGAGCCGTCCACGCCCACGGTGGAGCGCAGCCGCTCCACGCCCTTGTTGTCCTTGATGCGGCGCAGCACGGCCGCCAGCGTGGCCCCGCACAGGCTGGCCGAGCGCGTGGACACGATCTGGCAGATGCGCAGCGTGGCCAGGCAGTCCTCGTGCGACGGCTCCAGGCCCAGCTTGCTCAGGATCTCGTGAGCTTTCTGCAGCCCTTCCTTCTCCCTGGAAGGACAGAAAAGGGTTCATGCTTGGGAATCCAACTGTTGCTGTGTGATGGTCCAGGTTTGCTGTGGGATGGTCCATCCCTGGATGTCGGAGATGGGCTGGGACCCAGGAAATCCCCTGGATCCTACTTACTTCTCAATGGCAGAGACAAATCTGGTCTCGAAGTGGCCAGTGGTGAGCAGATCCGGCGTGAGCCTTCCCCCAAACAACAAGCCTTCCTTGGCCATCTTCACCAGGATGAGCCTGACCAGCTCCCCCATGTACATCCCACTGATCATCTTCTCAAACCTGCTCATGGGGAGGCAAGAGATAGAATCAGGGAATGGAATTTGGGCTGGAAAAGCTCTCTAAGGTTGTCAAGTCCAGCCATTCCCCAGCACTGCCAAGGCCACTGCTAATCCACGTCCCCAAGTGCCACCTCCATAGAGCTGTTAAATCCTTCCAGAGATGGTGATACCAACACTGTCCTGGGCAGCCTATGCCACACCCAACCACCCTTTCAGAGCAGAAATCTTCCCTAATATCCAACCTAAACTTCTCTTACCCCACCATAAGCTCCCCCCTGAGCCTCCTTTTCTCCCAGCTAAACTTTGTGTGTTTAGCTGTGTGTGCCACGAGGTGGCCACAGGCTGATCTGAAAACCCCTTGGCAGCCTCCCATCCCAAACAGAATCTAGGTAATCCCCTCCCCAAGCAGTTTATCCCATCACTGAGAATATGAAGCCATGCAGACATTGTGCAAAGAGAACCTGTGGCCACCTGAAGGGGCTCAGTCAGTTTGATCCCCAGATCACCCCCACACCACAGCAGCCCGGGGGGAATGGGAGATCTGTAGGATTGGGATATGGACGTTAGGTGAGAGTGCCTGCCCGGGCTGGTGGGTGACTTTGCTGGCCAGGAAGGGAACAGGAATCAGCAGATTCACATGAGGGGCTCACGAGGGCAGCGGGTAGGGTAGACTGCTCTGGGTTGGGACACAGCTCTGGGTTGGGACACAGCTCTGGTTTAGACACAGCTCTGGTTTGGACACAGCCCCAGTTTGGGACACAGCTCTGGTTTGGGACACAGCTCTGGTTTGGGACACAGCTCTGGGGTGGGACACAGCTCTGGTTTGGACACAGCCCCAGTTTGGGACACAGCTCTGGTTTGGGACACAGCCCTGGTTTGGGACACAGCTCTGGTTTGGGACACGGCCCCTCTCTGCACTGGTGGCAGAGAACGTGGTGACCCAGTTAGCTGGGATGACCTCCCCAGTCCCAGTAACAGCAGCGCTATGGGAGGACAGACAATGCTGAGCAAACCACGAGCCTGAGCCCAAGCCAAGAATCTGCTCACAATTGTTTGCCAGGGTTGAGCGAGCCCATGTCGATCTCACGGTCGAACTCGGTGCGGATGTCGTTGAGCACCCCATCGTCACCAAAGGCCCCCCACTCCATGTTGATGCACATGCGACCTTCATCCCCTTCCACCAGGTCGATGTGCCTCATCTCCTCCATGTAGCAGGCGTTGGTACCGGTACCTGGGCCAAGCATGGGGACAGGGTGAGCAAGGAGGACGCTGCCTTTCCCTCATTCCCATTTTTCTTCATTCTCATTATTCCAAATTTCTCTTTGGCCACAGCCCAACTCACCAAAGAAAGTGAAGAACTAAGCAAACAAACACTGGACAGTGCTGATTTTCTAACACTGATATCCCCCTCTCTTTTTTTTTCCCCAAAGACCCTATGGCCTGCAAGAAGCAGGATCTCCCTCTGGCTTTCCTGGAGGGATGGACCCCAGCTCTTTCTCCTCGCTGCAGCTCACCAACAATGAGGCCAACTTCACAGTTTTGGTCATCATAGCCACAGGTCATCATGGTTCCCACGGTGTCATTCACCACAGCTACGATGTCAATGTCGAAGTCCTGAGATGATGAAAACGAGAGAGGGTGACCCAAAAGAGACAAAACAGACTGAAACATCTCCACAGAGCCAAGGTCTCCTGTGCCAGGGACCTGTGTGCCCCCCATCCCAGCCTCTTACCCCTCTTTTCTTGATGGACTTGCGCAGCAGTGACACCACATCCCTCCCCTCCACGCTGCTGCATTTGAATCCCTTTGTCCACGTCACGAGGATGCTCTGTGGGGGAACAGCAAGAGGGAAGCTTGGAGGTGACTCTTGGCACATAGAGCCCTGCAGGCAAGCCCCCTGTTATCAGCTCACCAGCTGCACTATCAGCTATAGCTTCCGTGTCAGATAAAGTTTATGGCCACGAAATAACACGTGAACTGCTCATTGCTCCCCTAGCAGGAGAAACTCGGTTCCCATGACCAGGTTTGATTGAGCCCTGCAGCAAAACCTGTTCACAAGCCCAAGGAATGCTCCTTGACCCATCCCTGAGGGGTGGATGGCTTGCTGTGCCTATGGAATGCTCCTTGACCCAGCCCTGTAGGGTGAGAGGCTCATTGTGCCTGTGGAATTCTCCTTGACTGTCCCCTGGGGTGGGGGGCTCGCTGTACCTATGGAATGATCCCTGAGCCATCCCTTGGGGTGAGGGGCTTGCAGTACCAGAGGCACCTGGCTGGGGGCTGAGCTGAGCCCTGGGGGGAAGAAAAGGACTCAGTTACATTTGAAATCTCCAACCCTATGGCCACAGCCCCCTCAGGGAGGCAAACACCCCCCCACCTTAGAGATGGGGAAGCTGAGGCGCTGAGATGCAACCTGGGCGAGGTCACGGGGCAAAGACACTTCCTCCTGCAGCCTCTGTATTTCACTGTTCTTTACAGCCTGTGTCTCCAGGAGGAGAGTGTGAGCTCTTTCCACCCCTGTGTCTCCAGGAGGAGAGTGTGAGCTCTTTCCAGCCTGTGTCTCCAGGAGGAGAGTGTGAGCTCTTTCCAGCCTGTGTCTCCAGGAGGAGAGTGTGAGCTCTTTCCAGCCTGTGTCTCCAGGAGGAGAGTGTGAGCTCTTTCCAGCCTGTGTCTCCAGGAGGAGAGTGTGAGCTCTTTCCAGCCCGTGTCTCCAGGAGGAGAGCATTAGTTCTTTCCAGCCCATGTCTCCAGGAGAGCGTTAATCCTCCCCAGAGCCGCTGGAGCGCGGGCGCCGCTCCCCATCCCCGGGAGGACGTGCCAGCACTGCCGCGCTCCATGGAGCCGCCGCGCCTGCCCCGGGTGAGCTCAGGGCAAGGAGAGCCGGCACCGCTCCCTGCGGCCCTGGAGCAGCCAGAGAGCGCCGGGGACGGCGGCGGGGCCCACGCGCCTCGCTGGCCTTGGGGATGTTTGGTCTCCCTGCGAGGTCACGGCTCCCAGGACGGCGGCGGAGGTGACAGTGACAGTGACAGTGACAGCCATCAGTGCCCGGGGCTGGCTGAGGGGGACAGGGACCGCCCTCCCCTCGCTGGCTGCGCGGGGGATGTGATGCTCGGCACATCTGGGGTTGTGGGCGGCCGCAGCTCTGGTGCAGCCAGGGAAAAGCTGCTTTCCATAGAGGAAATATTGCTTTCCCAAGGAAATATTGGCTCCCAAAGCCCGGCAGTTCCTGGGACACCTCTCTCGCTTCACCAGCACCACACCCTGCTGGCACACACGGTGACCCTGTCAAAGCTTGTAGATGGGTGGGAGCTGAAAAACCCTCAGGATAAATTAGGGAAACTACAGAAACCCTGGGACAGGTTGTGCCTGTCCCTGGATCCCTGGAAGTGTCCAAGGCCAGACTGAACAGGGCTTGGAGCAGCCTGGGATAGTGGAAGGTGACCCTGCCCATGGCAGAGGAGTGGAACCCTGAATGGTCTTTAAGGTCCCTTCCAACCCAAACCACTCCAGGCTCCTTTGAAAACCTGGCCAGACGTGTTTAAACCAGGAGATCGAACACCACTCATTGTCATCAAACAGCTTTAAAAAAGCCAATCTGGCACATATCCTTAGCAAACATTAATTTTCTTTTAAACAGGGAGTTTACAGTGTGTTTGGAGAAGATGACAAACAACACGATTATTGCAAAGTGATGCCAGGCTCTGCATTCCCTGAAGGAATGTTCCATCCTCTCTGTCCCTGACCCTGCAGCCACTGAGTCATTGCACTGACAAAATATATAAATACAATAAAAGGACAGTGCTGTTCCTAAGCTCCTCTCACCCAGAGCTTGGGAAATGGCTTTATAGAAACGAGAGATGTGACCGTTCAGGAAAGGTCACATGACCCCAAATCAATGAGCCTAATTAAAAGCCTGAGCTTTTTAAACTGGTGTGAAACCCACAGCGAGAATTCAGCCTGTCCCAGCACAGCTCCTCACCCACCTCGTCCAGCTTGGTCTGGTGACAGGGGAAGGAGAAGGTGAAACCAAGGGGGAGTTTCTTGTCTTTGATTTGCAGCTTGTCCAGGAAGTTGGCCAAGCACTCAGCAATGTGGTCAAAAAGCTGGAAAAAAGGCAGAGAGTGAGACATCAGCTGGGCTGCCCACTCTGAGGAGACGCCTGCATCCCTGCCCACCCCCACTCATCGCCATGCTGGCTGCCAGGAACCCACAGGATCCAGCAGGATCCCCCAGCCCAGGGCTGGCGGGATGCCCAGTCCTGCTCCAGCCCCGGGACAGAGCAGGGACCCTCCCGGGACCCACCTGCACCCCACTGCCTCGCATGAGCTCCTCGGGGATGGCGTAGATCTGGTTCTCCATCTCCACCTTCCGCAGCCCGTTGTCCGACACCTTCACCCTCAGCACACGGAAATTGGTGCCACCAAGGTCCAGCGCCAGGAAGTCCCCATCCTCTGTGGGATCAGGACAAGGACAACCCATTAACCTGGAGGGTCGTCTGTCCACAGCACATCAGAGCCCTACGGGAACCAGCCTGCTCCCAGGTACAAGGATAGGTCAGACTTTTTATTCAGACTTTTTATTTTTTATACATATATATATATATNTTATTGGAGCAGTCACTATTCCCTGCCCCTCCTCTGTCCCCTGGCACCCCCACAGCCAATGGAGGATCAACATTTTGACCATTTCTGAGCCAGATCCAAATGCCTTGGGGAGGCTGTGGCAGGAGGATAAATCCCACCAGCCCCACCCAGAGAAGCCCATGCCCAAACCAATGGGGATCCCAGGGAAGATGAGCTCTAGACCCAGGCTCCATCAGGAAGAAAGCAGCAGAGCCACTCCTAACCCTACTGATGATTGTGGAAGCTCCTGAACCTCCATCCCAAGGGGTTAATCCCTGATGGCAGCTGTGGGAACACCAGTGCTTGGCTAAGTTTTTGATATACTCAAAACCCCCTCAGGTTCAGCCTCCCCAGCCCAGGCCCAGCTCCCTCCCTGCCCCAGGAATCCCACACACTCCTGGCATGTGGCTGATGGCAACACAGGAAGGTGGCAGCAGGAAACCAGGGAGGGAGAAGCTCCCAAAGAGCTTTGGGGCCTCATTGCTGCCTTCTCCAGGGACAGCTGGGACACGGTTTCTCCAAGGGGAGCCACGGGCTGAGCCCGGGGTGTCCCCTCCTGCTTGTTTTCAAGGCAGCTCGGGAGTGGGGCAGCGGGAAAAGCGCCCAGCTGGCTGTTTTAGTGGGGAGAGGGCCGGGGAAAGCCCTCTATCAGCACTGTTAGAGTCCTGAATGCATCAAATGTGCTGTGCTGGCTCCCCCCGGGCCGATCCCGGCGCTTTGTGCCGCACAAAGGGGCCACAGTGGGAACAAAACCCGCGGGTCATTAGTATGCGCACGCCAGCCGGCATCTCCAGTGACTCCAGCTGAAAAGGCAGCTCCGTCCCAGCCCCTGGGGCTCCATCTGGCCGGGCGGCTTTCCTGGGCTGACCCTCCGAGGGCTCGGGGCGAGGGAACGGGCACGGGACCGGCCGGGAGCTGGAGCAGCTCTATAGAGGTGGAAAAGGGCCATGGAAAGCAGCTGCTGTGCTCCAAGGAGATGAGGAATGAATGAGAGGGATCAGAGCTGGGCATGCAGAATGGGGAGCGCAGCTGGGGGTCAGTGCGGCCCCTTGGGGGCCAGAACATCGCCAAAAGAGGGGTCAGAGCATCAAATCACTGAAAAGCACAGAGCCAGCAGGGCACCGAGCTCCTGCTTTGCACCAGTCAGTCCCTGGGCATTCCTTTCTCCTCCTCCCCTTGACTCTTTGCAGGGATGAGCTTTAAACCAGTTTGGCAGCTCGTTTGGCAGCCTGTCTGCCAGCCACAGGGCATGCCACTGCCACGGTGGTTCTTCACATGGAAAACACACCAGGAAAACCCTGGAGAAGCTCCCAGCTGTCCTACTGTCCGTGGTGAGCCCAGCACGGGCACCACCCTCAGCCACGGCAGGGCTGAGCTGGATGTGATGCCCGGCTGGGCTGGCACCACGTCCTGCCCCTCACACGGGTCACGCTGTGCTTGGCTGCCCTGGCCATCGCCACTGAGGCCGTTCTGCTCGTTAGCAGAGCGTGGAGAACACCTCAGGGGGGCTGATAAATATACAGGATACGGGCACTGGAGCCAGGAGGGCCACAGGTGGCTCAGCTCCTTGGACAGGGAACCCAGGAGAATCCCAAAAAAAGAGGCTGAGGAGCCCGGGTGGGGCCATCCTTGTCCTGCCCAGGCTCACAGCCCAGGTGCTTTGGCCAAGCCACCCTGTGGGGTTCATGGCCCCAGAGCCTGGGACCAGCTCTGCTCTGCCCTCACCACAGAGCCCCAGCAGGACCCAAACACTGCCCAAACCCCCCTCACCCTGCTCTGCACCACAGGAGGAACACAAACAGTCTGGGGGCAGCTCCTGGGAATTCCTGGGTGGATCAACTTTGCAGGAGGAAAAAGGCAGCAAATTCTCCCTTGGAAAATTCCCAGTCATGCTGGGAAAACGTGAAGGGCTCCAGGTCTGGGCACTGCCATCCGATTTGAGCTCCCAGGTTCCGTGATAAGATATCAGTGCTGAGCCCACAAGCCAAAGAGGGAGGGCAAACACAGAGCCCTGATTCCAGGGGCTGTTTGCTCTTGGCCAAGGGTGAGAGTGGAGTGCCTGGAATTCCTGCTGCACTCCTGGGAACAGCAGCATGTGTGGGATCAGGTCCCAGCACCTCAGAGGTTGGTCACCCCAGAGATCCCACCTCAAGACTTCCAACTGACTGCAATTCCATTGCCTAGCCATCCATCCTCTGGCAAACTGGATTAATAAAAAATAAGAGAAAGAGGAAAAGCTGGGAGGTCCAGGCTCCAGGGAGAGGCAGGAGAAGGTGGAGCTGTAGACCCTGGCATTTCCCACTGCCACCACCTGGCAGATACTCCCTCCTTCCAGCTAATTCATGGTATTATGGAATGGTTGGGGTTGGAAGGGACCCTAAGGGCCATTCAGTTCCACTCTTTTGCCCTTTCACTGGACCAGGCCCTATGGCCCATCCAACCTGGCGTTGAACAATGGGATGGGGCAGACACAACTTCCATGAGAAACCTTGCTGTGAATTTGGTAAATCCCCAACCACAGTACTCTGGGCATGAAAACAGCCATTTTTTTCCAAGCCTTTCCAGTCTCTGCACCACATGAGCTGGTTTTCCTGCAGAGGCAGCCAGTTATTGGCAGGAGCTGAGCCCACCAGCCAAGGGAAAGTGTTGCCAAGAGCCATCCTTTGGATTTCTAGGGATTTGACCCCCAGGTCCTGCAGCATTTCCTGAAAGCTCCAGGATGGTGTTATCAGCTGCTGGGGCTTAACAGGATGCACCACAAGATTCTTGTGTCAACACCATTGTGGAGGAGGAAACCTGGGGACCCCAGAAAAGCCTGGAAATACCAGGAATGGAGCAGGGAAGAGGGTGTTGGTTGCACTGAGCAGGGAAAGCCCTTGGGAGAGTCACTGGGGCTCCAAGGAGAAGCTTATTTGGAATCTGTTTCCCCATCACCCCCCTGCCAGCACAGCATGGTGGTGTTTCAGTGCATGCCAGAGCCAAGCAAAGCAAGGAAAGTTGATTTTAGAAGAGTTTCTGCTTTCAAAGCAGAATTCCCCCCTCTTATCACACCACACTGGAACGGCAAAGCCACTGAGAGCCAGGGCTGTGTTTTGGCTTAACCTGCAGATACGACCTTGTATTTCCATAAGCTCCTCTCATCCCCCTGGATCCCAGGAGCTGCGCATTAAATAATGTCTAATCCCAGAGCAGAGACACTGGGGCTGCAGGAGGAGGGGAGGGAGGATGGAGATTTTCTGCAGGTGGATGGTTTGGAGCCCTATGGCACCAGCATCAGGTCAGAGCAGGGCTGGAGCAGAGGAGTAACTTGTCCTTGGACTGGGAACTGCTGCTGGCACCTGGCACAGATGCCCAGCCCAGGTCAGACTTTGCCCAGGAGCTTTAAAAAGAGGGAAGAAGGAAGGATGTAGCCCTGGACAGTGAGCTCCTCCCAAGCTGTTGACACAACATCTGTGGCAAGGATCTGGCACCAAGCCCCCAGCCTTCCAGCCCCTCCCCAAAACCCAAGGGACACTGTCACCACTCAGAGGCTGGATCCAGTTCGAGCTGGACAGGGAATCCCAGCTCTTAGTTCCCTGGGATTTGCTCAAAGTTCCCACATTTTCCAGTCCCCCTGGGCAGCTGCAGTACCGTGACTGCCCCAGCATCCCTCTCATGTGACATTTTCCACGCTGCTGTTCCTCTTTCCCCCTCCCCCGGGTGAGAAATGCCAGCTGGGACACTGGAGAAGCTGGATACAGGGAAGGGCGCCAGGGATCTCTCTTGTAAGGGCATGGGGAGGGATTGCTCCTTCTCCCGACGGCCACAGAGCTGCCAGTGCTGACACACGCTCCACCTGCACCCTGCACCTTTGGAGCACCAGTTCCTGTGCCCAGGGGCGGCTCCTGGCTGTCCCTGTAATTAAAAATATTCTCCAACGTTTAAATAGATTGGAATCTCAATCCCAAGGCAGGCAGCCAGTTCCGGCTTTTGGGTGTAAGTGCAGCTGGGGGGCCAAGATCAGGGGATGTTTCGAGGATTCAAGGAGCTCATAGGGAAAGTGGAGACAGACTTTTAGCCAGGGTGTAGTGAGAGGACAGGGGAACGGTTTTAAACTGAAAAAGTGGAGATTTAAGTTGAATCTTATTAGTACCCTGGGATAGTGGAAGGTGGTGGCACTGGATGGGCTTTAGGGTCCCTTTCCATCCAAACCATTCCACAATTTCTGCCTCTCCCCAGCAATGCAGATGCCACCACCATCCCCAGACTCACTGAGACATTACCAGCAAACACCCAGCAGTGCCCAGGGGTGCAGAGACCTTCTGTCACCACCCACAACTGTGACAGGAGGGTGCAGCCAGGTGGGGGTCGGGCTCTGCTGCCAGGGAACAAGGAACAGAACAAGAGGAAATGGCCTTAAGTTGTGCTAAGAGAGGTTTAGGTTGGATATGGGGAAATTCCTTCATGGAAGGGGCTGTACAGCCCTGGCACAGCTGCCCAGGGCATTGCTGGAGTCCCTGGGGGATTTAGCAGCTGCGTGGATGTGGCACTTGGGGACATGGGTCAGTGACAGCCTTGGCAGTGCTGAGAAGTGCTTGGATTCAACCAACGTAGAGGCTCTTCCAGCCCAAATCATTCCATGATTCTGTGATTCCATGGCCCTATCACTTCTGTCCTTGTCCCCAGGGTCCCTCAGCAGCCATGAGGGATTTGGGCTCTGTCCCTCTTTGTCCACCTCTCCTGCTGGTGACCAGCAGCCTCTGCCACTGAGGTTTTGCACAGATCCCCATGTAGGTGCCAGCACCAGGGCAACCCCAGCTGCAAATAACTGCATCCAACACAACCAACCATCCCTGGGCCCCTTTCCAGGGCTGCTGCCAGCCCAGGTGTGGAACTGGAGCAGATTCAGCTGCTCAGAGATCTGCTCTTCCTTCCCTTCAGCAGCCAGGACTGCTCCAAACACTTGGTGGGTGCTGGGTACACCTGAAGGCAACGGGTGATGCTGCAGGGATAGGGACAAGCTCCTTCCCCAGACACCAGGCTGGGAGAGGGAACAAAGAACTTTTCCATATGGAGATGCCTGAGGGAGCTGAGAGGAGGATGTGCCTGGCTGGAACGTGCCGTGGGCAGCTCGGGGAGAGGCAGAAAGGGCACATTGTGAGGGCTGCAGGGGCCCTGCTCCTGCTGGGGCCCTGCTCCTGCCGGGGCCCTGGTGGCACTCAGACAGCGCTGGCACTGCTGCCGCCTCACTGCTAATGAAATCTGATGAGCCGGACCCGTGACTGTCTCTGTCCTGCCAGCAAGGGCACGCGAGGGCGGCTTCTCTCCCTCCCTCCCTCCTGCCAGCAGGAACTGGGAGCCCCTCCAGCCCCAGCACAGAGCGGGGAGCGAGGCCTGTCCCCACACTCAGCCTGAGCAGGAGAAAGCCCCAAGGGCCAGCGGTGAAGGTGGCCGTGGGTGCCATCCCTGTGTTGGTAGTGCCAGGACCGGCCCCGGTGTCCCCAGCCCTCCCTCTGCTCTCTCAGGAGCATCTCTGGTCTCACAGTACCTGTCCCATCTGGGGTGGACCTGACGAAGGTGGGCAGCATCTTCACAGAGGCGGTGGGGTTGGTATCTGCTCCCAGCCCCTTCTCCATCTCCTTCTCAAAACGCTGGGACACCTCCTGGAGGGTCTCATCGGAGAGCCGCATGTGGTACAGGTACTTGTCGACCTGAAAGGTGGAGACAAAGGCTCAGGTGGAGGGCTGAGGACATGGGCACAGGCCCCATGACACGCTCAGGGCAGCATCCAGCCCCTCCCAAGGCTGCTGGGGTTGACACAAGCAGCAGGAGCAGGTTCTGACCCATCCCAAAGGGCAGGACATGGCAGCATTGCTGGAATTGCTCATACCAGGCATCACCCAGCACTGCTCCTGCACCTCTCTCCGAGGTGCTCACCAAATGCCACCCTGCATCCCCTCCCCAGACTCTGCCAGCTTGGGAATGCCGAACCACAAGTTGCTCCTGATGCTCCAAAGCATCTTCCCGCTCAGTCACCTACAGACACTCAAACAGGTTGCTACAGAAGAAGGAATTCAAACTCAAGAGTGACTCAGGAGGTCAACAGTGGAGGTTTCCAGGTGCAAAGCCCTTCCCATTCCACAGCATCAGCGCACCTTGACCTTGACCCCCAGGGCCTCTTCCAGGATGCTCGGCAGGAATCCACTGCCCTGTCATTTCTCCACTGCTGAGATCACCCCAAGAGCCAAGAGCTACTCAACACCCTCGAGCAAACCACACTGCAGTGACAGAAGTGGGAGCTGGAGTGACACAAGTGAGTGCTGGAATGACACAAGCGCGTGCCATGGCCAGAGAGGGAAGAAATCCACCCCTCTCCCCTGTTCCTGAAAATGGTTATACCCTTGAGCTGACAAGATGGAGAAGCCTTTCTATAAATGGCATCAAGACGTCTTGCCTGGGAAAGGCATGGAACAGCTCCTCCCCAGCCATCCATCAGCACTGGGTGCCTGTGCAGCCTGGCCAGAGCAGGGAGCGGGAGAGGCGGACACTGCCTGCTCCCAAATGATGCCCAGCTTCAATTAGCTTCACTTAGAATTAATTAAAGGGCAGCTGCAAGCCCTGAGAAGTCAAGAAGAAAACTCCACCCCATGCGCTCACCTGTCTGCAGGCACGTAATGCGGGGTGACTGGAACCCGGGCTCGGCCCGGGCTTTATGGGGCTGTGCTGGAGGAAATGGGCATTTTGTGGGCTGTGATTGCACCAGGCCCAGTGTGACCTCGCTCACAGATGTGCCATCTGACCTGGGCTGGACACAACAGCCCTTTTGGCTGCATGTATTTCAGGCCCAGGGCACTCCAGCACATCCCTTTTCCCCCACCCTGAGTTCTGCTGGAAATTTGGGAGCTGGGATCCCTTCAGTGAAGTCAGAGGATGGAGGAAAGCCCAGCCCAGCACATTCCAGGAGTGATGCTGCATCCTCTCCAGAGCAGCATCCTCTGAGTAAAACCTCCTCCCCCTTTCTCCTGGTGCTTTCAGCTCCTTCCCAAATTCAGGAGCTGGAAGACCAGGTAGACACGAGGGAAAAGCCAAGGAGATGGAAACCTAGAGATTTCCTGGTACCAGTTGTTTACCAGCCTCTCCTTATCCAGTCCAGCAGCAGGAAGTCAAACACTCTCCTCCCTCCCCTCCTGTTTGCTTTCACCTGCTGAAAATTCCCTCCCATGTGCTGAGGCTCTGATTACTGGCACCAGTCACCACCAGTTAACTGGCTAAGACGTGGCTCTGGGGCTGGAGCTCACCTCCATGCCAGCCCCAAGGTAGGAAACCTCCCCTTGCGCTGTGCCAAGGGTTATCCCAGGGGTTCTCCTGAGGGTTATCAGTCGATGCCATCAACCCAGAGCAGGGAATCCTCATCCCAGAGAAGCTGGGTGCTTTGGGAGCTCCTCAGCAGTGAAGACCTCTCCAACCCCAAAATCCCAGTACAGGGAAACCCCTCTGAGGCTTCATCCCCTTCCCCCAGGACAGGCCCCACTCAGCACGTCCCCCATGTCCTCCAGGCTGCAGCACACCAAGAATAACCTCGGCCTGAGGAACAGGGTGACCTCCCTCTAATCTCCAAAGCCCTTAAAACCTGGATCATCTTCTCCCAACGTGGATATCACCCTACTTGGCACCTAAAGCAGGTCAGGGCATACAGCAGGATGGCTCCTTCCCCACTGAAACCACTCTGGCTGTGCCTGGCCCCCCACCATGTCCTTCCCAAAACTTCCCAGCCCTGTGGCCTGGTTGGTTACTCCAAGCACCCCTTAAATTGTTACAAAGATGGGATAAAATGGGGAATTCAGCCTACAGTGCCAGAGCCTGAACATCTTTCAAGACAAAACACATTCTCAGTTGCTTAACGTTTTTGAAGAACACGGAACAGTTTAGGTCAGATTGCCAATTCCAAACAAATAAAGTCACTAGGTTAGGATCCTGCAGGGGGCAACTGAATTTCTGGAAAGCTTCCAGCCTAAATAATGGTGTTTCCTTGAGGAAATCTAAACAAACTGAAGGGAGAAGGAAGGGATGGAAGCTGGGAAGCCCTGGGCATGCCCCAGCCCAGGACATCGTGTTAAAGCTCCAGATCACGGAGTAGCTGTGGGTGCAGTGAGCTCAGTGCCATGTTTTTGAACCCAACCCCAGCAAATCCCCATCTCTTGGCTCAAGGCTGTCTCCGAGGCTCAGCTCATTTCCATGCCGGATGCTGGAGAGGTGCCCAGGGTCGCCTGTCCCGGCTGCACGGCCCCCACTGGGAAAGGTCTGCCCGCCCCGCAACCCAGGAAACTTCAGCTCGCCCAATTCCTGCTACTCTGGGACCTGAGCTGAGCCAGAGATGAGCTGTGCTGAGCTTAAAGCAGCCCAAAAACAGCTTTAGATTTCCAAACTCATGGCTCCGGTGCCAGCACTGCAGCTGGACACCGTTCTACTCCTCAAGACTCCTCTTAAGGAGCCTGGACCCCAAGGGATCAGTGCTGTGGAGATATTAATTAACTAATCTTCAAGTAACTCAATTCCAAGTCAATGCCATTCTCCATAGAAAAGAGTGGGAGCTGTTCAGCCTGGAGAAGAGAAGCCTAAAGGGGCTCCGCGAGAGCTGGAGAGGGAATTTGGACAAGGGCCTGGAGGGACAGGACACAGGGAATGACTTCCCAGTGCTAGAGGGCAGGGTTAGATGGGATGTTGGGAAGGAATTCTTCCCTGGGAGGCTGGGGAGGCTCTGGTACAGGGTGCCCAGAGCAGCTGTGGCTTCCTCTGGATCCCTGGCAGTGCCCAATGCCAGGTTGGACGGGGCTTGGAGCACCCTGGGACACTGTCCCTGCCATGGCAGGGGTGACACTGGATGGGCTTTAAGGCCCCTTCCAACCCAAACCATTCCAAGATTCTGTAAATTCCTTGGCTCATACACTGCCCTTGCAGGGACGCTGGGGACCCTCTCCCCATCTCTTGGGTAAAAGCTGCTGAGGGTGACAACGCCAGCACCACGCCACCGCTTCCTGCCCAGCAGGAAGGGGAAGGGCCCGGGGAGCTCTGCTCCTGTGCAATAAGGTCCCAGATACATCTTCCCATTAATGACCCCAGCTTCCAAGAAGGGAAAGCTGTTTGCTTTTTGTTTTCGTTTTGCTCTGAGTCCTTTTCCAGAGCCACGTGGCTGCCAGGAACTGGAGTGGGAGCACATGTTTCCAATCCCTCAGCATCTCCCCCCTGTATTTTTTTGCTGGATGTGACTAATTTCAGCAGCTTTTTGAGCAAAAGCAGAACACTGGGAGAGGGTGGCTGCTTTCTGGGATAGATTCTTTACCTTTTTGGCAACAATGCCAAACATTTGTTGACTGTAAAATGACAGCTTAGTGTTCACATTTGGGGAAGGCTGGAACGCCCCAAAACCCACAGCATGTGCTGTCACCCCTCTCTGCAGGGAAAATTTTGCTGGGAATTATATTTTCTTTAAATTACTTCCCTCTCTGTTCCAGTTTTTAACTTCAAGCATGCTGTTTTGTAAGAATCACTGAAGTTTTAGGGAATACTGACTCTCTCCCTGCTTCTCTGAGAGGGCGATGCTGCGTAAGCATCAGCCCTGCTCCCAGCCCACCTGAATCTGTGGTGGGATGGGAGGAATTTGGGAAAAGCGAGGCAGAGGCTACAGGGTGAAGGCCTCAGATGCTGGGAAAGTTTTATTCCCTGTCTCAAGGCAGAGCCTGTTCCATGTCCTCAGTCCCTGCACTGCCCATGCCTGTCCCTGTTTCCCACCCCAGGTGACTCAGAGCAGGGAACCGGCTCGTCCCCTTCCCCGACCTCCTGTGGGTGACACAGGGGTGATGCTGGGCTGCACCCACCCTCCCCAGCCCTGGCCCTGGTGGCACCCACGTCCTTCAGCTCCTCCAGGCTGACTCCAAGCCCACGTGCCCTCCCCTCCACGGCCAAGCCTCGGATGACACACGCCCGGAGTCATCCTGAACCGAGTGAGTCAGATGTTTCCTGCTCGGCCGGTTCCTCCCCATCCTCACCCCCGGGACAGCAGCTGGATCCACACTGGAGGTGGAGCCAGGCACCCATGGTGAGGAAGTGACACCAAGGAGCATCCACTGACCCAGCCTCAGGTGACCCCGCTGCCCCACAGCCCCACTAAAACCCAGTTCAGCCAGGGAAATGCTCTGCCTTCCAGTTCTGGAACTGGAGACATCTAACTGCTCCTGTCCCTGCCACTAATTGTCCTCCTCCCCATGGTAAACCCAGAAAGTCTTTGGGGCAGAGATCCCAAAGATGCTGGGATGCTAGATGGCAAAGCCTCACTGGCCCCAAGAATCCCCCCTTGGATGGTAAGATCGTCCCCCTGTGGAAGGGCAGCTGAAGCTGGGTAGCTCCGATGAGGTGTAGAGGAGCAAGGGGACATAGGATGGCTTCCCAAAGGCCCCAAAGGTTTGGAAATGCTGTCCTGACATTGACCTTGGCTCCTGCCATTGACCTCAGCAGCCTCAAGGAAAGCTGTTGAGTCGGTTTTCCAGGAATTTGCCATGGGTGCCCCTTCCTTATCCACAGAGGCAGCCAGGGAGGAATCAGATGAGTAAAATTAATCCCTTGGCAAAGGAAAAATTAAAAAAAAAAATTAGGAAAACCTGCCCCTGCTTGGGATGGTCACAAATTCAGGAAGATCAATTCCATCCCCAGTTTTTCCCATTTGAAGGAGGGAGGGGGAAGAAAAGACGCTCAGCCCCCACTCCCATGGCATGACACGGCTGAGGGAGCAGGAAGGCCAGGGTGAGACGGCACATCCCAAGGGAACGCAGGCAGCAGCGGCAAACTTTCAAGCCGGGATCTCAAAGGACGCTGCTGAGGTTAATTAAAGTTTGCACAATCCCTTGGGGGTTAGATAAGTCTGGACAACCCACTTTCCAGGCAGGAAAAGGGCAGGAGTTCGGGAGGAAAGTAGTAGGTCCCCAGATGAGTGGCAGAGCAGGTAAAGCTTCTCCATAGCAAGAATGGGAAGAAAAATCCCATTTTTGAGGCTATGTTCAAGGCCTGGAGGTGGACACAAACCACAATATTTGGAAATGGCACATTTTAACCCCAGCTGAACTCCTTTTCTCCATGATCCAAAGGGAATACACATCCCAGGCTACCAGTTGTATTTTTTTTTCCCAAATACAGTCTCAAATACAGAGTTTGATAAGAAGACCCAACCAAACAAATTGCAGCTTTCCAAGAATTTCATCTCTTACACCTCCCTGGGGTGCTGGGGACTCCCTGGCTTTTCCCTTTGCCTAGGGAGATTTATAAACCAGGAATATTTTTTACACCCATGGTGGAAGCAGCCAAGTCAGACAGCTGGCTTCTCCCCCCTCTCCCGGAGCCGAGCTGAGCTCTGTGCTCTCTCCCAGCTTTGCCTCACTGGGAGGATTCACAGGAATTTGTTTAAAAATATACCAGAGAAATCCAGTTGTGGAGGCGGCCGGGAGGGCAGTGCCATCTCCCACAGTATCCCCAGCTCTGGCCGGTGGCTCCTGGATATTTTTTTTTTCTCCCTCACATGTTTGGGTTTTGGAGCTGGGAGAGAAAAGAAGCCAGGTCCCGAGGCTTCGCACAGCCTTCTCGCAGTGGGTAAGGAAGGCGAATTCCTCCATCCAGGCTTTCCCCCTGCATTATTCGCAGCTCCCGATAAGGAAGGCGTGAGCAGCCCGGAGCCCAGGGCCGGGCTGTGCCGCTGGCCTATTTCTGCCAGGGTTACACAACCCCTTCCCGTGGATTTGGCTGTTGCACAACCCCGGGGCCACCGGCGAGCAGAGGGAGAAGCCGAGCCCGTATTTCCTTACGGATCGCTTAGCCTTGGGAAGTTTTCCCTGAACTTTGTTTAGGTTGGGGTTTTCTTTGGTGGTTTTTTTCTTGTTTTGTTTTGTTTTTAATGTTCTGCCTCGATTTCCTTCCTCTTTAACACCGGTGAAGGGCCAACGTGGCAAGTTTCACTTCCCCGGTGGCAAACCCAGGGTTATCCCAGGTCTCTCCAAGCATTTTCCTCTTTTTCTTTTATGGTGATATTGGCAAATCCTGACCACCTCACACTCGGATCAGCAAATCCTGACCACTTTCAGAGTCAGGAATCACAGATTAATTCCTCTCTGCCCTGTTCCAAGATGCCAGCGGAGCACTGCAGGAGGAGCGTGAGCCTCTGCACTGTCTCCCATCCAGCGTTTTTTCTCCGGGAATAATTTATTAAGCCCAGCCTAAGCGCTGTCCTGGCCAGACAAAGGCCGGCTGCTCCCGCAGCCCTGGGAGAGCAGGAACACTCGAGCTTTTCCAGTGCCGGAGCTCACGAACGAGGGGTGACCAACACCGTGCATCCCAACGGGACGCTGCCGCCTGGGGTTGCAGACTGGGAACACGCTCGGGGAGTTCAGGACCCCGAAATTAAGGATTCAGAACCCCAAAATTAAGGGAACGGGAGACGGGAAGGTGTTTTCCATCACTGACAGGAAATGGGATGGGGGGATACGCGCGGCTTGGGGTGGGGGTCACCGCGTGGGGAAAGGGATCCGAGGGGCAAGTGCCACCTCCGGGCTCGTCGCCCAGGCTGACCCCGCTGCCCGCGGGGGCTCGGCTCGTTGCCCTGGGAGGGGGAGAGCGGAGGAACCGGGTCCCGGGGATGCTCCGCGCCCGCTGATGCTCCGCGCCGGCGGGAAGCGGCGACACGTGCTGCTCGGGACGGCCGCGGGGGTCCCGGCTCCGGCGGGGAGAGACACGGAGAATCCCCCTCTCCTTTTCCTCCTCCTCCTCCTCCTCCGCCTCCTCCTCGGTCTCCTCCTCCCCCTGCGCCCGCCCGGCCACGCGGGGTCCCGCGGCACGTACCGCACGCGGCCTCCGCCCGCCGGCCCGGCCCGCGGCGCCCCGGTTCCCTCCGCTGCTCGGTTGTTTTGCCTCCCGTTCCCTTTTGGAAAGCTTTTTCTTTGATTCCCACTTTTTTCCTCACTTACTTTTTTCTTTCACCTTCCCCCCTCCTTTTTGCTCTTTTTACACTTTTCCTCTCCTTTTCCCCTTTCCCCCTTTTCTGCCTTTTTATTTCTCCTTTTTACATAATTTTCAACTTTTTACCTCATTCTTCTTCCTTTCCCCCTTATTTTCCCTTTCCCTTTCCTTCCCTTTTCTTTTTCTCTTCTCCATCTTCACTCTCCCCTTCTCCTCTTCCCTAGTTTTGCTTTTACTTTTACCCATCTTTTTTTTTCTTCCCTTTTTCTCTTCTACCATTTTCTCTTCTTCCCTCCTTTTTTTCACTCCCCTTTTCCTCTCTCATTTTTCTTTCTCACCTTTCCCCTTCCCTCTCCATTTTTTCCCTCCCCCTGCCCACTTTCACCTCGTGCGCCTCGCTCCCCTCACCTTCTGCGCCTGGTCATGGTTGAGCTCGGTGAAGAAGTAAGCGAGAAGGTGCGATGCGATCATGGCGGGAGCGCCCGGCTCGGCTGGGCTCGGCTCGGCTGGGCTCGGCTCGGCTCGGCTGGGCTCGGGTCCGGT
>VXBR01004664.1:56149-67468 GCA_013400215.1 Cisticola juncidis
GATCAGGGATGCACTGGGAGGGTTGGGGGAGCACTGAGAGGGTGCACTGGGGGTGCAGTGAGGGTGTCTAGTGGGGTCTACTGTGGGGCTGTATTTGGGGTGCTGTGGGGCTGCATCACGCATGGCGGTGCCCGCAGCCCGTGGCCGTGCCCGCAGCCCGTGTGTGTGTCCCCGCACGCAGCCGCCGCTCCGCCCCGGTGTGCCCGGTGCTGTCACATGCGTGTGAACGTGCGCGGCCCTGTGCACCCGTCAGGTCGCATCCATCACCCCGCGGCCCGTGGCGCTCGCTCCGACGCCCGCGTGTACCGCTCCCCGTGCGCAGCCACGGATGGCGGGGGGTGCCCGCTGCGCCCTGAAATCCTTGGGAAGCACCACTGGGGCTGGGATCTGCCCCCGCCATCCCGCCTTCCTCCTCGCCTCCATCCCTGCTCCGTCCCGGGCCCGCCTGGGTGTCCGTGGGTCGCAGCCGGGCGTTGGTGGCCCAGAGCCCTACGAGGGCCGCGGCACGTCCTGGCCCTCCGGAGCGACTCCCGCTCCCGCTCCCCGCAGAGCCGGTCCCAGCAGCCCTGGGGCAGGAGTTACCCAACCCGTCTGCCCGCTCCCGCCGCTTTCCCAACCAGTCCGGAGCAGCTCCAGCTCTTCTTGCCCTCACCCTCTCGAGTCCTTTCTACACAGCCATTTACATCATTTTGGTGTTTTTGCTCAAGGAACTGTTAAGTCTGTTTCAAAGGAAGGAGGGGGAGAAGCAACCAAAGCCAGAGGCGAGACAATCCTGCTACCAGACACCTTTCCTGGAGGATCCAGTCCTGCCGGACCTACCATGAATCTGTCAGGCATTCCAGTTAAATCCCCAGATCATGACCTGATTCATTTTAGGATTTGAACTCAATGATCCTTGTGGATCCCTTCCAGCTCAGGATATTCCATTAATCTCTGTCACTGCCCCTACATTTCAATTCAACCTCTGATCCAACTTTTTTATTTTTTTTTACCCTAAAATGCCAAGTTCTCCGTGGTCAAATTGAAATTAAAGCAGCATTTGAGCCTAAAAATAGCTGGACACATCTGTCTGCCTTTCCCATCTGCCACCGGCCTGGCTGCATGAAGGAAGTGACTGTCTGTGCAAAATGAGGGACCTGTCTCATCCTTCTGTCCCGTAAAATCAGTTTATTCAGGAAAATGTTCCCCAAATTCCACTGATTTGCCAGATAATGCCCTAGTCAAGAAAAGACAGGAGGAGCTGGACTCTGCTCAACCAGTTCCTCTAAATAAAGTAATTTTTTTAAATTTGAGGTTTTTCAGCTGGTTTTGGAATTCCTTTCATGGAATAAAGCTCCCAAAGGAAATCTTTTCAAGGCATCCTAGCTGCTTCCTGGCTCCACATGGGCTTGTAATAATCTATCGGCATTTAATGCTACGTTTCTTAGGAAAAGGAAGCAGCTGATTGTAGGGATTGAAGCTACAACCAGCTCTAATTTCTCTAATGTGATTCCTGTAGGACGAATGGTGCAGTAATAACAATGTCAGAGCGGAGGAAGAGCCATGCCCAGCGGCCAGAGCAGGGACAGAGCATCCTGGAGCCCTGGGACCAGCCTGACCCACAGCAAAGAGCAAAGCCCCTGTGGAGCGCTGCTGCTCCTGGGGACCCCCAGGAGACTGTTGGGAACCCGGTGAGGGTCATAACCCACTTTTATTCTGGGGAAACTGAGGCAACGGTGGGTATAGAGAAACTGGGAACCAGACCATCCAAGCATGGATCAGCTGGGATGACCTTGGAGCTGGAGCTGCCCCAGGAGAGGCGTAAACTCATCAGGGATCACCTGCCCCGTGATTCATCACTCCAGCACTGCTCCACATAGTTTCCAAGGAGGTTTCATTGGACACAGGCACACACATCCCCACGAACCCATCAGCATCAGCATGACACCGGTGACCAGTTATTGACTTTGCCCTGTCACCCAAAGCACCGGAAACCTGGAACTCGGCTGGACCCAGCCCTCACATGGGGCTGGGAAGAGAAAACCGGTCGGAGGACTTTTCTTTCTCTGGCAGCGGCAGGATGAGTGCCTGACCTTGGGCTGAGCTGGGTGAAACAGCCTTTCCCCAGCTCTGCCAAGAGGGAAGGTGCTCCCCCATCCCAAACTGCTCCAGGAAGGGTGAGGGAGGGGAGGGTTGCACCCTGCCCACCTTGGGGGCAGTGGGAATCCACCATTCCACCCATCCTACTGCTGCTCCTCTGCAGATCTCATCATGCTGGCATGATTTCCAACCCATCCCAAACGCCAGCTGCACCCCAAGGTCACCCCGCACAGACACCTCTCCCCAAAACAGCTAGAGGGATTCCCCAGGGGTTGGACTGGGGGTTGGGCTGCCCCACAGCTTGGCTTCCCACCCTGCTCACCAGGCTAATCCCCACGGAAAGGATAGAAAAGGGGAGATGAAATTAGATTAGCTGTAGCCACCTAATTTTAGCATCCTCACGTGTCACTGACACACTGCTCCAGCTCTTTCCTCTCTCCCCCAACCCTACGTGACCCTCAAAGCCACCAAGGCCACCAGTCAGGACAGAAGGGATCCAAAGGGGGTTTGGCTGGGTAGTGACACCCAAACGTGGGTGGGCATGGGGGTCACTAGACTTGTGCCAGGAGGGGACTGGGGGTGATGGCCACTTTCCACTGGACATGGCCATCCTGGAGTGGTGCTGACCACCCTCCATAGTGACAGTCACTCTCTATCGGTGACAACCAACCGCCTCCATGGTCACCATTCCTTCCTTGTGGCTACCATCCCCTTGTGGTGGCCACTCTCCACTGGTGATGGCGACCCTCAACCTTGGGATCATCTCCACCTTCAAGCAGCCCCCTCTGGCCAGGGGGATTTTGTAGTGGGACATTCAACACTGGCACATCCCATTTTCCCCCTCCCAGCTCCTGCCCTGCGTGTCCTGCTGCCGCATCCCGAATCACCACACCGTGAAGATGACATTGGCCTGACCAAACCTCCCTTGGGGCAGTGCCAGCTCATCCAGCTGTACAGGAGCCCGCCAGCTCCATCAAACATCTCCTGATCCATTGAATGCTCCACAGGATCGGCCCCGTGACACCACAGGAGATGTATAGCCCTGTCCATTCCCAGGAAGATCCCCAACATTCCAGGAAGGTCCTGAAAGTCCCAGTCTAGTACCCAAAGCCTGGATGCTGGAGGTGGCAGGAGCTGTAGCAGGAAAGAAGGTGTTCCCAAAAGCCATCATGGCCAAATGCAGGGAGAGCTGAGGACCATCCTGCATCTCAGAGGGACTGTGCCAGGTGCCACAACACTTGGCACAGCTCCAAGGTCAGAAGTCCCAGTCAGGACACAGGACCCTGAGTCACTCTGCCCTGGCATGAACAACCCCCGCATGAGGCACTTTCCCAATCCCAGCAGAAAGGGGAGGTTTTGCCTGCATCCCTGGGGCACTTTCTGTGGGCACCACCATGTCCCATGGCATGGAACACCCCATGTCCCTCATGCCACCAAACTAGAGCAAGGACACAAGCAGGACTTGGCAGGAATGCTCAGTGCCAAAGGCTTTTCCCTCACCTCTGCCCAGGGGACCCTCATTCTTTCTCCCAGAGCTGTGGGTTTTGGGCAAGCTGGATCCCAGGGGTCTTGTGGGAGTGGGATAACCCCCCTGATGGTCCCGTGCCACAGCCATACCCAGCTTGCACTGACCCCATGAAATCCTTCCCACCTGATTGAAGGAAATCACACAAAACTGGGGTTTCAGGAAGGTATGAGTGCACAGCTGTGACAGAATGCCACCCTTCAGTCCCTTGGTGTCCTGGCAGGGACCAGCGCCCATACAGCATGGCAACACCACATGTGGATGGATGTGCCTGCCAGACCATCCTCGTGGTCTGGGTGAGGCACAGGGAAGAGCTGGCAAGGGGGCAAGGGGCTGGGAGCCCACCTGCTGCCCCTCCAAAATCCCAGCCGAAAGCCACGGTGCTGCTGGTGGGCAGAGAAGCATTGAAACCCCCCAGGTCCCCCAAGTCCAGAACGATTCCAAAGTCAAACCCAGAGATCTCTCTGGGATACAGGAGCAGAGCTGGGCTCTCCCAGGATCCTTGCTCATCACAGGCAGCATCTTCCTGACTCCCTAATCATGGCTCAAAGTCCCAGTCACATATATTTCCACAAATTCACTCCAACAGGTAGAAAATCACCACAAATATTACATCCCATCTTGCTCCAACATCACCCACCCCTCTGGAGGACAGAGATTTGAGAAACAACTCCCCTCCACTCTGCCATCAGTTATTCCCTGCACCCATCCCGTGATCCCTTGACATCCACAGCTGCTCCACTTTCACTCTTTTGTGCTGCATCCATCACAGATCCTGATCCAGGTACCAGGAGCACAAACTCCCTCACTATCCCTAATCCAGGGCAAAAATCCCCTTACCTGGCTGAAGCTTTCATTGTCCATCCCGTTCTCTGTGTGCGTGGACATCATCCTTGGAGCATCCACCACGGTTTGCTGAGACAGAGCCCGAGACCTCGCCGCACTGAGCTGGGTCTGGGAGGGCTTTATCATCTCTGATCCCTGCGGAGGAAGGCCCTGCGTGCCAGCGCTGAGGTCATTGGCTGGGCACCACGCGGATGAAGACGGGATTTGAGCAGCAGCGGTGTAATCCCGGAGCCTTAGGATGGCAGTGACAGAGCTGTCTGGGATGAGATGCTCTGTGGAGGGTTTGTGCTCCTCCTGCCCCACACTGACACCCCCACGAGGCACCCCTCCGCTGCACACCCCTCCTCTCCAGAGCCCTGGGCACAGCAATGAGGAGCAGCCAGATCATGGATCAGCCCCGCATTGCTCTGTCCCTGTGGGGGTGACCTCGCTTGCCCCCAGCCCAAATTTTAATGCAGAGAGTTTTACTGAGGAATCCTCTGTCCTTTCTCTCAGAGAGAGAAAATAAAATGGAAAAATCCCAGCTGAGGTGGGATGGATGTGTTCAGAGGGGCTGGGAGCCCTGAGGCGGAACGAGGCCGTACAGCCCGAGCCTGCTGGAGACACATCATGCGTGTGGAAATGTGTGTTGCGTGTGAGGGCACACGTGGGACAGGGACACGTGGCCTCCCACATGGATCTGACCCGGCAAAGGGCTTAATTGGGATCTGCAGCATCTGCTATGGCAGCAGCGATGGCTCCTGTGCTTAGGAGGAGCTTGAGAGTCCTGGAGAATTCCAAAAACCCGGATGGGGAATAAAAGAGGGGAGAAAGAGCCGCCTGGCTCCTCCCCCACCCCGTGGCTCGGTGGGTCCATCCCTACGTGACAGTGGGCACGCAGGGCCCCTGTCCCTGCTGCTGGAGAGGAACTGACAGGCAAAGAGGGTTAAGGTTGATTCATTTATTAATTCTAACAGAGATTATCCAGCTTGGAGGGCCCAGCAGCACCAGCAGCCAGTGCTGGAGAGTTCTCTGAGATGGGAAAGGCAGGAATTGCTGTCAGGGAGGCAGAGGATGGAGCTGCAGCCCCAAGTTTTCCCATCACAGAGAGGGACAAGCTTGAGAGAAGGGGTAAAGCTCAGATTTGGGAGCAGCAGGCTCTAGGCTGGATTTAGGCACCACCTGGATGGGCCAAAGGTTAAGACCAGACCTAAATCTTTGTCCAGGTGCTGAGCTCAGCCCCAGCCCTAGGTCGAGTGCCGTGTGAGTTGACAGGCAAGGCAGAACTGAGCTCCAGCCTAGGACCCATCCATCCCTGTCCTCATCCCTCTCTCTCTCTGTCCCAGTCCCAATCCCTGTCCCAGTCCTAATCCCATGCCTATCCTCATCCCTGCCCTGTCCCCATCTCCACCTTCATCCCCACCTCAAACCTGCTCCCATCCCCATCCCTGCCATCATCTCTGTCTTGTTTCCTGTTTCCACTTCAACCCCATCCTGATCCCTGTCCCCATTCCCATCCCATCCCCATCCCTGACACCATCCTTGTCCCTATCCTGGTCTCCATCTCGTTCCCAAACCCTTCTCCAAGAATCCTGTCACTATCCTATCTCAATCCTAGTCCCTATCCTGTTTCCTTACTCAACCCTGATCCCATCCCTGTTGTGGTTCCTGTTCCCATTTCATCCCCATTCTGTCCCCATTCCCATCCCCATCTCTGACACCATGCCTGTCCCCATCCTGGTTCTGTGCCATCTCCACTGCCACCCTCATCCCTGTCCCTGTCCTCATTCCAATCCCCATCCTCATTCTCATCTCCATCCCTGTCACTATCTCTGTCCTGATCCTTGTCCGTGTTTCATCCTTGTCCTATCCCCATCCCCATCCCTTACACTGTCCTGGTTCCTGTCCCATCTCATCCCCAATCCCTTTCCTGTCCCAACCCCAGTCCCTGTCTCTACCCATCCTCATCCCCTCCCATTCCCAGGGCACCTGACCCCTGGTGACAGCCCAGGACTCCTCCGGACCCTGGGACAGCCAGACCCCCACCCCGAGCTGTCCCCCCATCCACCTGCCTCACGACGGGGTTTGGCAGCGCCTTCATCCAATGGAAACTTCTTTTATCTCCAAAAATTCCTCTGCTCTCGGACGGGGAAAACTCCGGCTGCTCCAGGCTGATCCTCCCTCTGCCGCCCACAGCTCGCACAAAGGCTCCTTCACCCGGGACGGACAGAGCCACCTTTGTTCATCCCGCTGCAAGCGCAGCCGGCAGGGCAGGAATGGCACCAGCCCTCCTGCTCCGGATCCACTTCCAGGGAATCTCCAGGAATGAGAAAATCCGTGAACCGCGAGCGCTGGGTGGTGGGAGATGAGCGCTGGGGGCATCGCTGCTTGTTCCGGATTTACTCCCTCACACCAATCCCAGTAGGATTTAAGTCATTATTTAGATTTAGTCAAGCCAGGATTGTTAAATATCCCCCTGGAATGACGGATAGGGTTGAGGGGATCCAAGCGATGGTGAGCCCCACAGCCCGACCGTACCTGCCCGAATCCTCGCTGTGCCATTAAATCCCTTTATTGTGTCTCCCGCCTCATGGATAATCCGGGCACGGCGGGGGGGAGACCTGCCCCTTCCCAGCACGGGACCCCCGAGAATCTCGGTGGGTGGCCGGGACAGTTCCTACTCCCAGCACCCCACATCCTGCTCTTCATCACAAAAGTGGGATTAATGATCCTTCCATAAGGAGGGGTGGAGGAGCAAGTGCCTGGGGTGCAGGATGGAGATGCACCCTGGGATGTCCCACAGGATGTCTCAGACCTCTGGACGTTGCACTGGGAAATCCTACAGCATCGGCCTCAGGGCTGGATTTAGGGGCAAACACAGCCTCTGGAATTCCCTCCCAAATATCCCTTCATTCTTTGGGTGAGCTGGGAAAACTGAGGCAGGAGAGATCTCTCAATATCACGGGGATATTGGGCAAAGATAAGGCACTTGGGAGATGTGGTCCTAATGTCACCAGCAGCACCAACAGCAGCAGGAGAGAGGATTTCATTACTTAATGACAGGACAAAAGTTTTCCAGGAGCTTCCCTGTCCTCATGGATACCTGCCCATCCACATTTCCCTGCCCTGGCAGCTGCAAGCCCATCCCTGGGCACCAAGAACCTGCTGGAAGCAGGAGGGGGATCCTTGTGCCAACTCAGGCTCGACCCTTGGAGAGCTCAGGGAGCAGGTTATGAAGGATGCCAGAGATTCCAGGATGCACGCGAGCAGACCAGGTGTCTTAGGATGTGTTTGGCAGCATGAGGAGGAGGAGGATGGAGAGGTGGGAGTGGCCATACCTTTTATCACATCTCTATAAAGCTCCTTGGAATATTTTATTCCTGTCCTTTCCACCTATGGCCGAGATCTGGGCACACCATGAGGCTGGCATGAGGCTGGCATGAGGCTGGCATGAGGCTGGCAGCTCTGGCAGGGACCGGGCACGCCTGAGACATTTGGGACCGTGCCAGGAATGACTGGGCTTAATCCCGTGCCAACTGATTAGCTGCCCCTGCCCCAGATTAGCCCTGGCACCGTCTCCCTTCCTTGACCTTCCCAGGCCACCCCAGCAGGGTAACTGGAAACCCACGGGTCGTGTTTCCAGTCTTGATGTCAAATGTCAGATCCTCAGAGGATCATTGGCGTTGGGGTGGGTGGATCAGGGGTGGAGACACCTGGATTTAGGGAGCCTGGGATGGAGGGGTGGGAGCTGCTTTTAGCTTTGTCCATGCTCAAAGAGGGAAAATGAAGGGGAAAACCGAGCCTGGAGGGTTGTAAAACAGCATTCCAAATGGGCATTCCCAAAACGGCACCCCTTGGATTGCTGGGATGATGTTTCACAGGAGCTCAGCCTTTTCCAAGCTCCCAGCCCTAAATGGGACCCCTCATCACCAGGACCCCTCCTGACTGTCACCCTAAAAAACACAACCCCTGAAAAATTAGGTCCTTAATAAGAGTGACCCCAAAAAATAGTGACCCCTAAAAAATGTGGGCCCTAATAAACGTGACACCTTAAAACCATGATCCCTAATAACCCCAAATGCTAATTATTGTAACCTCTAAAACTGTGACCCCTAAATCTCAAATCCTAATAACCGTGACCCCTGAAATGAGGTCACTAATAGCTGTGACCCCTAAACACCCGAAATAACTGTGATCCCAAATAACCATAACACCCCCCAATAACTGTGCCTCAAATAACCTCAACTCCAATAATCCCCCATTCCTTCCCCACTGGCTCCGCTCCATTTTCCCCTTAGGGCACAACCTCTGCAAACCCCATTTCCACCAGACCCTTTCCACTCTCAACCCCTCATTTTTCCCCTCAATATTTAATCTCCCTCTGTTCAATTTGGAGCATTTCCCAACACAGAAGGAACAAACCCCAGCCGGGGGGTTCAACCCCCTCAGAGACTCCCAGTGGTGAACCCAGGTGAGCAGCTGGGCACAGATCCATTTTTGGGGTGACTTTACACCTCCCTGCCCTCAGATTAATTTGTCAGATACTGGAATTATGCCCAGATCAGGGCAGGAATAATGGGATTATCCAGAGCCTGCTGCGGGATAGGGAAGCTCATTACAGAGCATTAAAGAGAAGAAAATTGAATTTTTCTAAGCTCTTAGAAAAACTTCAACTTCCAGGTGCCTCTCATTTTAGGGTCATTTTGGGGTTTCTTTAGAGTTTGGTCTGCACTCTCACTCTCCTTATGGACACAGAATGAATTTCCAGGATCCCAGAGCAGCTGGGGATGGAATTCAGCCTCTACAGCTGCTTCCAGGTTTGGGGAAACTGAGGCAGGGCAGCCCCAACCCTGCCCCACACACACCTCAGAGCACCTGCTTGCTTCTGCAGCCCTCAAAATCCCCAGAAAAAAACCGGGATGAACTCCCTTGAAGGACTTTTCCCCATGAAAACACCAGAGGGGAGGGGAAATCCATCCCGGTAGTGGGGCTGGGATGAGGTTCCCCCCATGGTGGATAACCAGGAGTGACAGGACTTTTTTGAAGGAAAACGGGAGGTTTTATCTTTTTTTTTTTTTCCAGCCTCCCGAAGTTTTGCAGCATGTCAGGGACTAATACTGCCACCTACCGAGCCAGACCTCCTGTCATTAAACCTCTCATTTCTGTTTTCCCCACCCAAAAATGCTTCCCACTTTTTTAGGAACATACGAGGCCTTTCAAACCAACTCTCTTCTCTCTGGAGTGAATCGGTGCCAGGCCCCAAACGCGTGGTTTTGGGGCTTTTTGGGGGCTCGGGGCTTTGTGGATACCAGTTCGGGATGGTGAACGGGGACAAATGACGCACAGCCAAGGATCAGCGGGTACCAGGCTAGGACGGTGAGTGGGGAAACTGACAGGCAAAGAGGGTGAGTGGGGAAACTGAGGCAAAGCCAGAGCTCGTCAGGCCCAGACGGGTCCCACCTGTGCCTCGTTTGCTCTCGGGTATTTAAGGCCCTTTTCCAGTGGCTCTCCCCCATTTTGAGAGCGAGCTCAGTGGGTGCAGCTTTGGTCCTTTTGTGGGATGGGGGAGCCCAGCAGAGATGGGGGGTGGTTGGAGGTCCCAGAGCCCCCGGGAGTCTCGCAGCCCTCAGGGGTCCCGGAGCCCCCGGGGGTCCTGCAGCCCTCAGGGGTCCCGGAGCCCCCGGGGGTCCTGCAGCCCACACCACCCCCCGAGGTGCTGGAGGGGATCCTGAGCCAGCGCTTCGGGCCCCTGCCCCAGCCGGCCACCATCGCCCGCCTGCGGCGCGGCCCCGACGGCGGCTACGAGCCCACCGAGGACCCCGCAGAGGTGCTGGAGCGGCGGCAGGCAGCCAACGCCAAGGAGAGGGAGAGGGTGAGCGACCCCAAAACCTGCGATCCCAAACCACACCCGGGGGACTGGGTCACATCGTGGTGACACCCAGGGCTGCTTTGGGTGGGGACACCGGAGTGCCACCACCGGGGTGGTTTGCATTTGAGGGGGTGGATCTAATCCGGGGGAGGGCCCAGCTGAATTTTAGGAGGGTCTGATTTAATCCTGCGTTTGTCAGTTTAATCCTGGGGGGCTCCGGTTAAATTTTAGGACGGCTGAGTTTAATTCTGTGGAGCCCAGTTTGATCCTGGGGAAAAGGAGGTTGGTTTAACCTGGAGTGAAGTCTGGTTTAATACTGGAGAAACCCCGGGTTAATATCGGGAACCCCAGTTTAATCCTGAAGGTACCCCAGGTTAACCTGGAGGGACAGGATTTAATTATGGGGTCCAAATTCAGTCCTGGAGGGGTTGGTTTAATGACAAGTACCCAAATTTAATTCTGGGGTGGTCCAATTTAATCCTGGAAGGGGCCACTTTAATCCTGGTAAAACCAGTTAAAGAGGTACCAGTTTCATTCTAGAAGGGGCACAGGTAAATTTTGAGGTCTCAGTTTCTGTGAGAGTCATATTTAGTCCTGGTGAGCCCAGTTTAATCCTAATTTTAAACCCCCAGTTTAATCCCAGAGACCCCAGTTTGATTCTGAGAGGCACCTACTTTAATTCTTTGGGGGCTATTGAATCCTGGGGGGGTGGTTTAATTCTGGAGGGGACCCCAATTTTGATTATGGCTGGGGCTGATTTAATCCTGGTGAGCCCAGTTGAACCCTGGGGATGGTCCCAGTTTAATCTTGAGAATCCCAGTTTGATCCTGCTGGTATCCTGGCCTAACTCAGGGCTCTTGGAGTAACCTGGGGGCCCCTTTGGAGTCTCTGACTCGGGCTCCTTTGGGGACCCCCTTGTGTCTCTAACCAGGTCCCTATGGGGTCCCGTTTGGGATCTCCGGCCGGGGTCCCGTTTGGGATCTCCGGCCGGGGTCCCGTTTGGGATCTCCGGCCGGGGTCC
>VXBR01004665.1:0-94342 GCA_013400215.1 Cisticola juncidis
TCCTCTCTGGCTTTGGTGTGAAATACCTAGGGGTAAGAGAAGACTGAAAACCTGATTACCACGGGGAACAGCAACCCTGGGGGAAGACCCCACTGCCTCGGGGAACAGAAACCCTGAGGAGAATCTCAGGGAAAAATGACCCCGAGAATCCTCTACAAATCAGGCTCCGGGCGCGGCATCACGCAGCTCCGCTCGCCGTGGAGGCAGCAAAGCAGAGCAGTGCAAGTCCTGGCAACCAGCCCAAGTGTGCAGGAAGGAGAACAGCAATGCCTCCAGGGACACTGTACATGTACATGTATCACTGTACTGGTGCATGGAGTTCAGCAGCACCTGAGCAGCCCCACGCCTGTGATCATCCCACTGCTGCACACAGCGCTGTGCTGGCTCGGTGCGTCACTCAGTCACACCGGGATCCAGCTCACCTCAGAGTGCTCACAGAGCACGGACACCCCAGCCAGTTATCCTGGTACAACCATGGGGGACAGCTGACACTTCTACCCCAGCATGGATCAGCCTGTCCAAAGAGGCACACCTAAAACAGGTCACAGGGATCACAGCCTGGGAGCAATGACTTCTCTGTTTTTGTAAAGAACTTTGGATTAGAAGATGCCTTGAGAGGTGTAGAGGGTTTTTAGACAATGGAGCAGAAAATGAAACTCAAGAAGTCAAGCCTATTTATGGCAATAAATAAATTATTCTATTTTCCATTCAGCACAGGGTGTGGAACGGCAAAATCACATATGACTTTCTTTATCATGTTATCTCAGCTTGTCATTCTGCAATTTCTTTGTGGCACACAAACACACCAGCCCTGAACTCACCTGTCATGGAGCAGAGCACTGCTTCACACTGTTAGCTCAGGGAAAAAGAAAAAAGCTCCATCCCATATCTCTCCTTTTTCACACTGCTGTTCATACATAGCTACAATAACTGCCCATGTGTAAAAGAATATGGGAAAGCTGCTCTTACAGATCACAAAGCCTGACTGCCAAGAATAGAGTACATCTGTGACTGCTTTGAGGCTGGTGCATGCTTCTATTTCTCAACATTTTATCAAACATAAAGTGTTTCACAAAAGCACAGCTCCTGTCTTTTAGCAGGAATTCAAAGTTTCAGCCTCTCCTGCCCTACCCTTGGTGTGGTTGTTCCCACTTGTGCTGACCATGAGGAATCTTCTCACCTGCACTGCTGGACACAAGCACCTGAGCTGGCAGAGCCAGTGTCCCTCAGGAGGCACCAGGGCTCTGAAATTGTATTTCAATCTGTATTGTTTCCTCTAAATTGGATCAAATTTGTTTCTGCTGAACAGTGCATCACTTCCTAACTGGCCTGACACCTGAGCAGACTGCCCAATAAAGTCTCTTATGGGGAGAATTCTGTGCTGTATCTTACACCACTAAGAGCCTTCCTGAGTGCATAAATGATGTTCTTTGATCCTGGCAGTTAAAGAAGAGGATAAGGGGGAGAATGGTATTTCTAACAGTGCAGCAGGCCCCAGAACCATACTGGAATACTGTGGCCAGGACTGACTCAGGTGCTGATTCTGCCCTTCCCTCTAAATCTGATTGTTCATTTTGTAGTGGGGCGCCAGGATTATAATGATTTTGGTGGGATTTTCTGTTGTTTGGAAAGGGTTACTTGTAATAATAATGTTTTATGAAATACAAATTTTTACAAGTAGATATGGGGAAAATCAGGCTACAAGAGAATTGGGGCCTTTTTTAAAACAAGGAACACTGCACTCTGGGCAAGAGGAAATGTTGCCATCATCCACTGGGTCTCAGGATTTTGCAGTGCTAATGTATCACCCCTGCCTCTCTCAGACCTGTTGATCGTGTATCATGAGCATAATGTGCATATATGCACGTGGCACTACAGGGACAAGGAGCACTTGCACTGCCTGACATGCAGTGACATGTAGATTTTGATAAAGCTTTGTTTTAGAGAGGGAAAACTGGCTCTCCACACCAACCCTCTGTGATGATTCATCCACGAGTCCTCTTACTTGTAAACCCATTAGTCCTCAGCAGATTAAGTAGCACAGCACAGGCAGAGAGACTAAAGGGTTGGGATGCATTATTTAGCTACGATTCAGAGCTCTGCTGTTTTCATATTTCTGCCTGCAGCAGAAAACACCTCTAAATGCATTAGCTGAATGAATGGGTTGAACATAAGTTGTTCCTCCTCATGTCTATGAAACAAAAAATGCACCACAGCTTAGCTGCTGTGAAATAACCACCAAGGGTTTGGTATTGGGCACACAGTGAGCAGGTGAGTGATACAGACAGACACTCCCTGCTGCTGAGGTGGGGTGGTGGCTGTAACCTGCCTTGGTTCCCAAAACAGAATCAGTTTCAGTCACCTAGAGCTTGAATATTAATCAATGTGTTCTGTTCAGATGTTCAATTATTAAGCTTCGACTCAAATCTAAAAAAGAAAGCTTTTGACACAGTTTAGATATATTTCTTTACTACATCCAGGCCTTTTTCTGTGCCAGCACTCTTTTCTTTCCTTGTATTCCTTGTGCCAAGGCTTTTGGAATGCCTTTCACCCAGCACAGGTGCCCTGAGCACTGCACCAGTGCAGCCCTCACGGAGTCAGGCACCAGCTTTTTGGAGGGACTAGTTGCTCTCTAGCTCACCAGGTTTATAAGAGTCACATAAAAGTTACCATTTAATCTCTTAATAAAGCTGTCAGAGGTAAACAATGCATTACTACTTTCTTCTTAAGGACACTAGAGACACCCTCTGAGGGAGAGATATAGATTTAAATGAAGTCATCTCTTAAACTACTCTCCATCTTCCACATAAATAAATCTCCTTCAAAGGGCTCTGACAATATGACTGGTTTGGGGATTGGGGCAGGAGGGAGGATGAGAAGGGGAGAACTAAACAAGATTATCCCCCCAAAACAAACAAGCTTTCATTCCTGACCTCAGACACCAAGAATACAAGATTCTCTGTGTTGCTTCCAAGCACTTTCCTATCCTATCAGTTGTTCTATTCCCAACCATGGCTGTTTTTTGTTGCTTCAAAATAATGCAGAAAAACAAACAGGATACAGCCAAGTACATGCTGGAGGGAAAAAAAAAATCCTTTTAATGCAGTAGGAGACTAAGGTAAAAACAATGGAGTACAGAATCTTAGCCTGAGTCTCAACAGCTCTGTGTAAGGTATTAAACAAATGAAAAATGAGTTTAAAACAGCCCTGCTATTTTGAACAGACACAACAGTTTACAGGTCAGAGCACTGGTACTTATTCTGGTACACAAGACACAGGTGATTCAAAATCTGGCTAGCCCAACACATGTTTCCTTTTCAAACCTGGAGCAATTATTTCTTCCCATGACAACTTCTTAATCTTCAGCTTTTAGTGATTTACCTCTGGAGCCATCAGCTGTCTCTCCCTGCTGCTCATTTGCTAAGCTGTGACCTTCTCCTGAGCAAATTCACAAACTTCTCCTCCACCAGTGCAGGAGAGAACACAGCCAGGGGGTGACACACAGAACACAGCCAGGGGGTGACACACAGAACACAGCCAGGGTGACACACAGAACACAGCCAGGCTGGCACAGACGTGTGCAGGACACACAGAACACAGCCAGGCTGTCATAGATGGGTGCAGGACACAGAACACAGCCAGGGTGACACAGATGGGTGCAGGACACACAGAACACAGCCAGGGTGACACACAGAACACAGCCAGGGTGACACACAGAACACAGCCAGGGTGACACACAGAACACAGCCAGGGTGACACACAGAACACAGCCAGGGTGACACACAGAAGACAGCCAGGGTGACACACAGAACACAGCCAGGCTGTCATAGATGGGTACAGGACACAGAACACGGCCAGGGTGACACACAGAACACAGCCAGGGTGACACAGATGGGTGCAGGACACAGAACACAGCCAGGGTGACAGAGATGTGTGCAGGTCACAGAATGTGACACTGCCATCAGGGGCCAGCAGGGACAGTGCACAGCAGCTCCTGTGTGCACACATTAACATCCAAGTCACCCAGGCACTTCTCCTGTGCCTCAGAGTCACCTCAGTTGCTATGGATTGCCCTCCCTCAGGAGATCCAGGATGGCATTCCCATTATCCACTTAGGTCCATGCTTTTACTGGATCATCTGCTTAACTGGAGCTGATCCTACCCACTGCCATTGCTTTGTGTTCTCAATGCTGGGTTGGCAGACATCAGCCTGGCCACTGCTCTCCCTTCCAGGGCATGTGAAATCTGGAAAGTTGCAACATTCAGCACAGGGCTCATGAAACACCTGAAATGGCAAAACCTAAGCTTTGCAAGAGGTTAGCTGTAACTTTGGATCTTTGGCTATCAATAGGTAAGCATTACTTGTTTTGGTACTGAAATGTCAAATTCTCCACAAAATAAATACTAACAAACAAATAAATAAATAAATATAATAAATACTATAAATAAATAATATAAATAAACAAATAAAAAACAAACAAATAAATAAAATCTAAACCAGACTGGGAGAACCAGACCTGCTCCTGTCTCTCCAGTATTTTGTCCAGTGAGTGACAACACTCAATTTCCACAGCTTTTCCACCCACGTGTGCAATGTGCCAGTCAGTACAACAAAATTATAAAATGAGTTACAACAACAGTAGTCTGCATTTAAACAAATGGCAGGTATAATATCTACATTATTATCAAAATCTATTTTGTTAGAAACAGATCAAATGATTAAGAGTACATAGAGTCAGAGACCAGGAGCCACAGTGCAAGACATTCTGAACTCAGTTCTATAATGTTATTCCAGTTTCAAGACAAGCCTAGTTTTAAAATTACTTACTAAGTGACACTACCCCATTAGGTTTTCCATAAAATTCACCTTATTACCTTCAAATGCCACTTACTTCCTAATGTCATAACTCCTAGTCTGAATACCTCTCATGAAAAGAAAGTTATTCAATATTTCAAAATTGTAACTGTTAATATCACCTCCATGGAAAACTTGACAAAACTGATAAAGTCTTCATCATAAATGTTAGAACGGTCTAAGGAGGTACAAAATAACAACCAAACTGTTCCAGACACTGTTTGAGAAGGCAGAAGGACCACAGCTTGAAGAATTTTAATTTTTGGAGGAAAAAAAAAAATCCTAAAACAACACATTGGAGTGACACATGCAACACACAAACAATGAAAAAAATCCTCATAATTCAACAACCTTTGGGAGCAAAAAGGTAGCTGGGAGGGCACAAGGTGCTGGGGGAGGCCTGGGAGATGAGGGCATGGCAGGAAAGGTGCAAAACTGGGGGGAGATGCTATAAATGCTATAAAGAGCAATCAAACTGTGGGACCACATTTGCTGAGCAGAGTCAAGATTACAAAACCCTCTGTATAAATTAGGTGTTTACTGAGAGGGAGGAGCAGTTTCATCCTGGGGGAATCCCTTCCTCTCCTCCCTGTGGCTTCTGTTGCCACTCTGAGTGCCCTGTGCCATGCAGTGTCCCTGCCACCAGTGTCCCTTTGGTGTGCTGGCCCAGCCTGTTCCAGCTGTGTCCCCTCTCACCTCCTGTGCCCCTGCAGCCTCCTCGCTGCTGGGGCAGTGTGAGAACCAGAAAAGGCCTCCAGGCTGTGAAAGCCCTGCTCAGGTTTTTCTGGACTAAAACGTGTCTGTTAACAGGGCTTTCATCACTCATTCAAACCCCAGCACCACACAGGCTGCTACAGAGAAAATCAGCTGCACCCCAGCCCAAACCAGTCCAAAGGTCTCTGCAGGACAGCAGTGTCCACACTGATCCCACAAACTGAAAGAAGGGATGGGCAGGCTCAGGACTATTGTCCTGTCCAACACTGCATGCCAGTCCTGCAACCTGTTTGATTCAATTAACAGGAAGAGGATGCAATCCCTCCTGTCCTCGGGGGTTTGCTTTGAAATCACAGACACTGCCACCAGCGAGGCTGGAAGCTGCAGAGTGGTTTGCAGGATGGTTCCTGGGCTCTCTGTGTGTATTTCTCTGTCTGTAGTACTACTAGTCATTAAAAAGTCTGTCCCCTTTTCAAGTGAAAAAATGTTTCGTTTCTCTGGCTTATGACAGTCTTTGTAAAGAGCAGTGCTGTATTGATTCTTTCCTCAGTGTGTACACAAACTCATCTATAATGTTGTGACCTGAACTGTAGAGCACAAATTTAAAATGACCTGTACATATTACTTGGTAACATTTGGATTGCAAGTTAAATACTCCCTGATTAAACACGAATGCTTTTCCCTGGGAGTACGAGATATCTTATCAGAAAAGCCTTCTTATCAAATTCACCATCCTGGAGGCAAACACATTCTCTTGCAGTGCTGGGAGTTTATAATGATAAAATTAACAATGTTGTATTTCCCAGTGAAGTCAGCACTAGTGCACTGCATCCCACCATTAATCATTAGAGCCAGCTCTCATAACAGAGCCACTTGCTGGCCCTCAGGCACCTGCATCACTCCCCAAGCAATTCCAGTCCCCAGCAATAACTTATCACAGAAGCCAGGGATCAAGATTAAAAACCCAGTGAATAATGGGAGACTCTGTGCACCTCTATTCCTCTGGTAGATACAAGCAAGCTAATAACCTCCTTAAAGGGGAAGCAAATCATTCCATATTTTTCACTTTATAGACAAGCCAGGAAAGACCGGTATCTACATCTCAGTAAAATTTATTGTACTGTTTAAGTTACTTGTTTCTGCCTTGTGCAAGGCATCAGCATGCATAAAACATTGGTGGGGGAGGGCCCTGTGTGCAGCACTGCTCCAAGTGCACTGCATTCTGCTTACAATAAAAACTGCAGGGGAAGGAGATTTTCATCTAAATCAGGAAATCAAAAATATTACCCATTTTGTAAAACATCTGGGCAAGCAGCGTAATCAGAGGCCAGATTTCCAGTAGGCAAAAAATGGCTTGAATAGACATTTGTGCCACAGAGGTGATGAAAGAGTCCCTGAAAATGCATTTCAGCCATGGCCTCTCCCCTCTCTCCTTCCCAGTCACTAAAATACAAAGTGTTCTGCTGCTGAGATCAGTGCAGCTCTCTGGCTGCTGAGTCCAAGTAGCTCACAGCTTGCTGGGCATGCAGGAGAGACAGGCAGGTCTGGAAATACAAAAGGAATCTTCATGGGGACCTCACTTCAGTGTCCCTGCTGGGAGGGCAAAATGCACATGTACACATCCCTGTACAGCTATTTACAGAGAGCTTTTTGTCTCCTTCAATTCAGCATCAAACACCATTCCATCATTGATACCATACCCAGAGGTTATCTCAGATATTCCTATTTTTACCTACAAACCATACGAAACTTTACAATAATTATTAATGCATTGCTTATTCAAGGATTAATCTGGAAATTTAGTGCTGCAGTGCTTTGAAAGGAAGGAAAGGCAGCAAGGTGTGATCAGAGGCTGGGACACTGTGCAGCTCTTTAGTGCTCTCAAGAATTTCAGATCAAGTTTTCACTTTTTTGGAGGTGACTACAGAGGGAGTGCTTGAATTCCTGAGACAAAAACAATAATTACTATACTTAGAATAATTAATACTTACTATAGATTTTTGTATAAGGTGAGCAGAGAAAGAATTTCAAGTGTGGCAATGGCAAGAAGGAGAACACAAGGAATTTAAGAAAAGCCAATGCAGAATTGCTGAGTTAAAAGCATCCAGGTTACACAGACACACCTGTACTTGATGCCTCAGTCAACAGCAATTTCAGACAACAATTTCTGAGTTGAACCAGCCCAACACATCACTGCATTCTGGAGAATAATGTGTGAAGGAAACATCACTGTTGGGCTGATTTCATAATGAAAACCACACGGACACAGAGGAGAACTCTCTGTCACTTTGGATCCCATCTGCCATTTAGTCTACATGAAATGTTAAGAAACTGCAAATTAATCTTTAGAAGCTGAAACACAGTACTAAAATTCTGGGAGAGAAAGGAATGAATATCAAACATGAGCACAAAAAACTGTCAAGTGATATTAATCATTGAGCCTGGTTATAAATTCTTAGTGTTATAAATTCCCAAGAGTTTTCATGAAACATTTATTTTTGATTGTCAGGTCTCAGGAATTCTGCCTGATTTTCCCATCTGCTAAGAATATAAGTTCAGCATGGTTGTAAAATCTTGATGCCCCACAAAAGCTTCCCAAGCATACAGTCAAACGAGATAAAGTCATTACAACTTACTGATATATCTGTAAACCTACATAAAAATCACATTATGCTTAATGATTTAGAAATAAATAACAATGCTTTAATGCAATGGCTGCATTTCTGAATGGCTGCATCTCTGAATACCATGTGATATAGTGGAGTGTCAAATGATTCAAGCCAAGTGCTACTGCCATCACTTCAAGAGGTTATTGGAAACAGGGACAATGTTTGATTCTGATACGTGTTCAGATCAGTCCAAAACATGAAGTAAACAAAAAGAAAAATTGCAGACACTTGTTTCCACCCAATAATCACATAAGATATCAGTATTCTCTTTTTCAGTTTGTGCCCAGGGTGGGAAACACCTGGAAGAATTCCAATTAATGATTTTTCCTGATTAACTCTGACGATAACTCATTTTCCACAAAAATTCAGTCCTTCCTGATTTGATCTTCATTGTGATAACAGAATTAAATCCCTAAACTTATAAATTAAGTTTCAGCAAAATATCTCTATTGACCCTATCTTGGAATCCTGTGATTCTTATTCATATTACAGAAGTGTGTTGTAGAGGGAAGAATAGAGAATACTGCAAGGCATAAAATTGCAGGGATTTTAAAACACACACATGACTGCATGTCAATCACTTTACAAACATCAGAACTGGTGTCAACTGGAGGCTTTAGAGGCATCCTGCTGTTAGCAGCTTCTCCTCAAGGTTTTGAAGGTGGGAGGATCAATGAGAGGGTGCTTCAAAAGCTGGGGACAAGTGATGTGCATGGTTCTGATGGGAACAGCAGAGCAGCTTTGGGCATGTCTCAAGGAAGAAAAGTGACAGTCTCATAAAAGGAATTCTCCAGGATTATGCTTCAGAGAACACAGTCCACACATGGATGAAGAAAGCAGCATAGCAAGCCATTTTTACAAGTTTGTGGGTTAGGCTGGTAGCAAAGGGTTTTATTTAATGAAAAGGATTGGCTTTCTAGCCGTGTGCCCTGGGGGAATGGGGGTTTGTAAATCAAATCTTTACATCTGGTCAAATAATTCATTAAGGACTTAACCCCACAGGGGGATCTCTTCTCCGTTCCTGAGCTGATCTTTGCCATGCAGAACTCAAGTGCCAGAAAGCCTTGTACCTCTCATTTCAGTGTTTATTTTACACTACTTTAGTTGGCCTCTGCCCACTTGTCAGCTTGAAGACCTGTCCTTTTGCTGACTTTAATGATAAATAATCAATAACCCCCTTGTACTGTCACTACCCACTCATTCACATGCAGTGAGGACTAAGCCAGAGGGAACAGTGCAAGAGATGGCAAGCACAAACCAAAATACAAGATAACCTATTTAAACATCACAAAAAGCTTTTTTCCTCAGCAGTGACTGAACTAGAGCATGTTGCCCAGACAGTCTGTGAGTTTTTATCCATTCCTGAAGCTACTCAACACTCATTTGAGTGCCCTACACAACCCCCTGTGACCCTGGTTTGGGCAGGAGGGTTGGACCTGAGGGTTTCCAAACATTGCTACCAACCTCAACCATTGGGTCATTTTGTGGTTCTATAAAAGGCTTTGTTAGCCCACAGCTGGTGCCTCACCCTGTTCCCGTGCCTTTGACTGCAGATCTGACAGATTTGTGATTAAAATCAAAATGTGCAGCTCCACCTTCCCTGGAGTGCTCCCTCTCAGCACACACCCCTGGCTCCCACCCAAAACGGCCCTTCCTGCTGCCAGCAGAGCTCCACAGAGGCACATCTGGGATCCTGGCACAGCTGGAAAAGCTGGAACAGCTGTTCTGCACAGCAGCTCCAAGTGTGGGACAGTGCAGCTGCAGCCAGGCTTAGGCACTGATCCACTCACAAAGTGTGGGACACACCCATGGCACATCCCTGCTGCTGGGGACAAAAACTGCTGCTGGGGACAAAAACTGCAGCTGGGGACAAAAACTGCAGCCTGCCCTGGCCAGAGAACAGACACCTTCATGAGCTCCAGAAATGAGAAAATGATTTAAATGATTTAAATGATTTAAAGATACAGGACAAGCAGCAGCTAGACCTGACTTAAGACTGGAAAGACCTAAATTTTGGATTAGGGAAACAACTGACAACACACCAAGCTCAATTCTCTTTCTACAAATATACAAGGGAGTTAAATTTCAGGCCTTGCTCAAGGTGGTGTTATAATTGTCTTCTCCAAGAGAGATTCTAAGTCAGCAGTGCAGAAAGAGAGAGAAAATCACCAGGGGAGACAAGGAGAAGCTCTGCTGTCACAGACAGTCAAGACTTCCAACATTTCTGAAATTCAAAGGAGGAGAGGAGGAGGCAGGATTTGTGTTACATTGTGGAGGGAATATTAGATTTGAGGAGATGGACAACAGACCAGAGGAAATCTGATTATAACTACTCTTACAAAAGATGTAACATCAGAGAATTTTTTTCCCTCTTTTCTAGGACAAAGTTTTAATCCCATATCTTCTAATTCAATACAATTCATTTTTACTCCCTTGTTTCTACGAAAACTGTAATTTTCTTAAGACCAGGTATTGAATGACTGTGTTTATGAGTTAAAATTCAGATTCCTTAGACTGTTAGAAAAGTTTCCCTAATTGGGTAGTTTTTTCTCCAAATTGGTCTAAACATATCAAAAATCTTTAGTACTGTTGTGACACTGCTCATGGAGATTTAAATAAAACAAAAGTAAATAAAATGCTGCAGTAAAGTAAACTGAAGAAATACATAACATTTGATTTTGCATGAGGAAGCAAAAAGTGGGAATTATTCTACTAGGTTTGACTGTGTATTAAAAACCCAATAAAACCCCAAACCAATATAGGCACTACAAGAATGAAAACAATGGTTTAATCCCAAAAATTCCTCTTCACATGCATAATTAAAATACTCTAGAGTAGAATTATTCCTGCTCTGGAATTCATGCACAAGTATCAGGATGCAAAAAACCACAAGCTATCATTTCATACTGAAAATTACAGTTTTATTCTGTCTATTTAAGCTTCCTCAAATTCCTGCTGATTGCAATGAGGAGTTTGCAGGAGAAGTTGATCAGTGTGTGATGGTGCCATTCAAATCCTGCCTTTTTTGCTTATGGAATCCATTATTTGTGAGAATATCTGCATCTTATCAAGTCCCACCTTGTATTTAGGTACAGCCAAACCCCAAACACTCAGGGCTAAAAGATTATATTTCATCTGCTAATGCTTTCCTTGAAACTGCTTAGACTAAAAGCATCTCTAAAGGAAACAGGAATAAGACATTTCAATAAAGCCTTTTTNTCCCTAAACAATGCATGCAGAAGATGAAGCTGCTGAGCACAAGCATCTCTTTGTGAAGGCCCTCAGATGTGTGAGGAGTTCTCATGAAAGGAAAAACACAGACATCAGAGGAACACAACCAGCCCTTAACCTCAAATAAAAATACTTTCATTCCAGCAGAATTGCTCAGGTACAAAATGTCATTCAACTCTTTTCCTCTTTCAGGTGGCTTAATTCTACAGAAACTTTCTCTTCAGTGTAGAATGTGCTGTGCCTTTAGAGAGAGGAGGTATTTGAGATTTTTCAGTGTGTTATTAAACCATGAAGAGCCAAACATTTTGCTGAGTTCAGGTGATTCACTGCACTGCCCTGCTTAAGCTCAATATCTATTTCTGTGTTGCCTATTTTAATCTTAGTTGCGAGTTAAACTGACATTGCTGAAGCTCTTTCCTAAGGGTTTCCAACACATAAGCTAAATTGCAGTGCCTTTAAATGGGGTTTTGTCTGCTCAGCAGATGGATGGCCATTGATTAAGCTTCACTGACTTGTCTGTGGATATGAATTCTTAAAGACACTGATCTGCAAAATCAGAAACCCAGTGTAGGTTACATTGGTAAATACTCCAGCACAGTGCTCCTGAAATTAGTGAGAGTTGTGTGTGAGGCAGAAGGGTTGATCCAGCACTCTGCTCATGCAGCAAACAATTTTACACTATTGAATATTCCACCATTTCAGAGAATGGGAATACATCAACTAATCTGATTTCTAATGTTCAAAGGACTTCAAATCTCCAAAAAATCAGATACTTTGGCAAAACATTTGTAACTTTAAGGAATTGTAGAAGTAAAGACAACAAATCCTTCTGAGATGATTTCAGGTACTGAGGAATGAGTTTGCTGAACCCCACAACCTGAATGGCTGATGAAAGGTGATAGCACAGAAAGGTGTGGTAGGAACTGCTTTACAGTGCTCAGGAGCTGTGATTCCACTCAATATTTTAAAGAGAAAAGTATATTTCAGAGTTGAGCCAATTTTTAATGTAAATTCAGACTCCATCCTTCCAAGACTATTACCCTTATGAATACACCCTGGAGTACATTGGTTTTTTTCTCTTCTGAGCAGCAAACTTTGATACAAACAGCTTCTAAATCAATAAGCAACTTGTTTTGTGGCCTCCCTGTGCATTGATTCACAAACCATTTGTCTCCTTGTAAACACTGTAATAAAACAATTATCACTTAATAATGCACCATTACATCATAAGTAGCCAATCAGAATGCTGAGGAATCACAATTTTCTTCTCCCTGTATATTACCTGTACATTGTAGCTCATTCAATTTCATAATAAATCAATATATATTTCTTTCCATGGCATGGGTGTTTTGGGAGCACTTATATAATTTTTCCCTAAATAAACAAAAGAGCGCCTGAGAAAATGAGGTAAATCTAGGTTTTAATAATCTGGAAATAAAGGAAAGAAAGTAGATTTTAAAAGAAAATATTGATTAATTTAGCATAAAACTTTTATTGCAACTGGTATTCTAATTTTTAGAGAGAAACCTGCTCTGAATAAATTTAAGGAGCCAGCTTTGGGAGCTGTTCACTGAAATCCCCCAGTTTATCAGGGCCTGTGTTGTGAAACCTAAATGAAAATGCAGAGGTACAGACACAGCTTATGGCTGCTGTAAGGAGAGAGGAATCAACTCTTCTCTTGTGTGGGAGTTGGCCAAGCTGAAGCAGCCCTAAACCTAAGGCAGTGGGAAACCCCTCTGTGGCTGTGGTGAGCAGTAAAGGCTCAGGGGAGTTTGCCTGTTAATGAGGTTGTTCCATATGAGGTTATGCTTTTATGATTGGTCATTTATGTTGTACAAATAGGATTTTGTTCCCAGTTTGAGTTTCTGGTTGGACCCTTACCCTCAGACCTACCCTGTTATTGTCATGTTTTCCTCAGTTCCAGCTCTTTGGTTACCCCCATGGAGTTCTCCCTGGTACTGTGCAGAGTTTTGGGGCACCATCCCTATTTTCTTTTATTTGTTATTAAAGTGTTCTTTTTGTAATGCCAACAGTCGTTCCCACGCTTAATTATTTTCTTGCCACTCTCTGCCCTGAAGTCAGGGGACCTAAAGGTTTGTCACAGCCATCCTCATGTGACACTCTTGATCTCCTGATCCATGTCACCACCACCCCTCCTGGCTGCCCAGACACTGCTGGCATCTGCTCAGTCTGGGGACACCGAGGCATCCTGACCCTTTCCTGCTGCCTTTTTCTGAGGGTTTCCTCACTGACATGTGGATGGGTGAGGTTTTCCCTGTTGGATTTTGGGGGGCTTTGGTCAGCTCAGTCCCCCAGCCCACGCAGGTCCCTGGGGATGGCTGCCCTGTCCTGCCCTGGCTCTATCAGCTGCTGTGAGCTCCCTGTGAGGCTGCTCTGAGCAATCCCTCACCTCTAACCCTGCAAACAGAGGTTAAACAGGAAGGTTTTACACACACACCCTGCAGAGCTCCCTTTGAGCAGCTCCAGATGATCCCTCACCTCTAGCCTGGGACCACAACCACAAAAAGAGTTTAACCCATCTGATTGTCCATCCATCCACACCAGAAGATCCTCACTTGGATTCAAGACTACCACGAAAAGCAGTGTCAAACGCCTTGCTGATGTCAGGACAAATGATCTCTCTGCTCTCCCCTCATCCATAATGCACTCACTTTTCACAGAAATCAATCAGGGTGGCCAGGATGCTTTACCTGGTAAATTCACATGACTGCTCCCACTCATAATGGTTTCTTTCATGTGTATCAGAAAGATCAGAGTGGAGCTGACTGAGCTGTAGATCCCAAAATTGTAATTTTGGCTGGTTTAAACATGGGTGTTAAACAAACCTGGAAATATGCATACATAACCTGTAATATTCTGCATATAAACCCTCACATCTGTTAATCACCTGTTGCAAATAATCTCCTCTCAAATTTACACTCATGGGTGATGCCTATGGCTTGCATCTAAAATGACTTTTGGTTTTCTATTCCCAAAACTATTGTGATTTATGTACCAATATTATTTTTTTTTCTCCAGAAAAGAAACTGTTGGGTTTTTTTTTTCTGTAAAGAGATAGTCCTAAGTCTTGAACATTCTGACTTTTTTTTTTAACAAATTGCCAATTTGTTCATGTGTCCCTATTTTTTACTAGCAATGTAAGTTTAAGAGACGATGACAAAAATTAAATGTGACATTTAAAACTATTTATTTATGGAAAAAAACCCCTGTATGTTTCATCTTCTCCAAGGAACCAAACATTTGGTAGGACTCTGGAGTAAAAATACATACCATTATCTATCAGTAATATTTTCCTCAAGAGTTGTTCATAAATACAGAATACAGAATGTTACAGAAACCCATAGGCGCACTATGTCGACAGTAAAAGCACTCATTTGGTCATTTTTAGAGCAGATTGCCAGGTATGACTGAAACATCTCCAAAAGGGATCTTTTGAGGTCGTTAAATCAAACCTCCCACTCATGTATGTAAATCTAACCTAGGAAAATCCTCATAATTTACTTTAAAAAGTGTAGACATTAGATAAACAAATTAAAAACCAAAAAATACACCCTTGCAAGTCTCTCATCCTTTACCTAAACCTGGTGAAAATCTACCTGTGTTTTATCACCTCTATTCTGATTTTCCATGGCTTTTTGGAGGCACTGAATCCTCCCTCCCTTGATCCTTCAGAGCAAGCACTGCAGTGGACAGGCAGATAAATGGAGAAAGGTCATAAAGGGAACTCCCTGACACAGAAAAGTCAATAAAGGCCAACGAACAGATGTGAGCCTGGCACAGCATCAGGAGCTGTGTCTTTATATACATGGACTGGGTCATCCCCTGCAGTTCTTGGATTGCACTGGGACCACAAATTACAGCGATTTTTGGTTGATACTCCAACTCCTACACAAGCCTTTGGACTGAGTATTATATCCTGGGAAAACAGGCTAAGGCACCTTTGCAAAAAACCAGAGCACCCAGGGTGCTGGAAAGCCACAATGTGCTTGCCATGTCTTTATTTGAGTTCAACTTTAACAGGATTTTACAGCACACACCTCAGAATTATTTCTTCATACTATTACTGTGTTGGTCAATTACCCTGTTTTTGGTATCTTTAAGGAGTTAATTTCAGTGGCCAAGGAAGCAGCTTCTGTAGTGATACAGGCTCAGACTGTCAGAGCACACTGCACCGTCCCTTTTCTGAGCATAATTCCTCCCCAAGACAAATAAAACTCTCTCTCAGCCTTGGTCTGTCTCAGTCCTGCTACTGCTGCATCCATTCAGGGAATTGCCTTGCCTGCTCTCACTGCTGCAGCTCAGGAAATTCCTGTTTCCACCTCCAGTCACAGCAGCTGCTGCCTCAGAGGTCAAACTTTAACTCCTTGCAGCGAAAAATATGTGTTCAGAAGAACAAAGCAGAGCACTGACCACAGAGTCATCCCAAAAATTGTGATTTTTGCACACAGTTTTTGGTTTTCAAGCACCTGGAAGGTTCCACCACCACCAAGGTGTTAACTGGTGCCAACAGTGCAGTGAATTAGAATATTCCTAAAGAACAGAGGTCCCTGGAGGCTGCAGGGGTGCTCAGCAAAGCCAACACAGACCTTCCCATCCTGCATGACCACACAGTATCCTGTTGTAATTCCAACTTTTTATTACACCAATGACATTTCAAGCCCACTCCTTTCTCCTTGGACAGTTTTTCCTGCAGCACTGGGAGTGATCAGAGGCTCACATTCCCAAGAATGCACAGAATGTGAGGAAAGAGATAAACTGTCCTGGGTTCAGCTCCACATGGTGCTGCATCCCCAAACCCTGCTGCAGGTGTGGTTTTTTTTGTTTTGTTTTGGTGGGGTTTTTTTGTTTTTTTTTTTTGTTGTTGTTTTTTTGTGTGTGTGTGTGTGTTTTTGGATTTTGGTGGGTTTTTTTGTTTTACTTTTCCAGGAGAATAATTTGGAAAACAGATTTACCCTAATCTAGCAATGCCCAGTTCTGTGATGGCAGGGACACAGGAACTCCCCACCACTGAGGCTCTCCATGTTTCCTGTAACAATTACTCAGATTATAGTCACTGTACTTTTCCCAAGTTAATAAATATTATTCTCTTAAACTGCACTATCTGCTAATTGCTGTATGGTTGTTGAATTGCACAAGCTTTTAAAATCCTCTGTCACACTGAGAAAAGGCTGTGCTTGTGAAGCCAGAATTCACAGTGCATGGTAAAGGCAAAATGAGATGAATTTTGGCCATTACAGACCTGACTCATGGGAGGTTCACCCTGTTCCAGGAATTGCACAGGGTGCACCAGTGATCTGAGGCAGGAAATTCAAACAGTTCCACATAGTTTGGACTCTCTGCTCACTTATGGCAGAAATCAAACCCATGTAGAAATTCTGCCTTGAAATAAAGTCACAAAACTGTTTGCTAATCATGCACATCTCAGCACACAGGCACAGTAGATGCTGACCATCAACACTTATGTGCAGAAGACAACATTAAATTCAGACTTTAAAATATCACACAAAAATCTGTTTGCATAGAAACTGTCCAGAAAATTATGAGTTACAGAACCACAACATCAGCAGTTCAGATGCAGCTATGCAACAATATGCTTTCATGTTTCTAATACTGTATTTTTCTCTGTTTGGACTAGTGAATGATTATTATTTTGGTTGGCTCTAGGGCAGACTTTTTGTGAATGTAAGAAAATAACCTCCCTAAATACATAGCAATGAGTGTGAAATTCAGCTGGCCCAGAAAAAATGGCATCTGCTTCAGCTTTGATAATTGGCTCACATGGTGTTTCCCAGTTTTTGTGTCAAACATAGGATTCTATCTTCACATTTTATTTTTACCAATGACGGGATCAAAACAATTAAAATATCTTTTAAGATACAACATGGGAAATGTCAAGATGATTCCTTTCATTCTTTACAAAAGATCCAGTGCAAAGAACTAAGCTCAGTTTGATTCCAAACACTTGGAATCACCTAATGTATCTTGCCATGTATGCAATCTTCATTTGCTCTGATTCAGTCATGCAAAGTTCCCATCTCCTCCCCAAAGAAGCTCATGAAAAAGAAGATTGCCAGTTAACTTTAAGGTCTTTATGGGGACTGTGTGAGCCCCTGAGATGTCAAAAAGAGAAAGTCATTCATCAAGCTGATGGTTTCTCCAGAAGAGTTACAGATTCTGTGTTGCAGTTTGAGTTGACAGAGCACATTGCAATACACAAGGAGCAAACTTGAACCTGGCTCTAGATGAAAATCAGGCCTGGCACAGAACTGAGGACAGGTTAATCCAAGTTTGTTGACATTATTTGTGATGAGGGGAGGAGCTTACCTCAATTTCCATAATGCCTGAGAATTCTGATTTATGATTTTGGGTTTTTTATTCCCTCCCTCTGTCTTTTGTTGAGGAAGAAGCTCCCTGGTGAATCTGCACACCTTTGCAAAGGGGGAGGGAGGGCTCCTTATGTCATTCTCTCTCATGCAATCAAACCTAATTTCCTTCTCAATTTGCTGAGCCACTATCTCCAGTAATTGCAATTGGACTGTCAAAACTGTTGGCATCTCGAAATAATGGAATCCTACCTAGTATCAATCTCATTTCACATTCCTGACAGAAAGCATGATTTCCCTTTGTCTGTCCCATTTGCAGTAACAAACTGCATGATTTCCATTTGCACTAATAATTTCAACACACACAGTTGGCTGGCCAGCATTTCTGATCTATTCCTTTATTCTTACATTGATATAAATGTTATTTAATATCTGAAAAAGTACTAAAGGCCTCCGACACTTTTATTTTGCTTTTAAAATAAAAGACTAGAATTTATTTCCTTGGCCTGGATCAGTATAGAAAAAGAATTGCTGAAAGCTTGAGGAATCAAGTTTTATCTTATGTTGGGTAAAATCCAAATGAGACAAAGCTGAGAATAACTATTTTTTTTTTCATTTTATTCATAACTAAACATTCACAAGTGTTGGTTTCAAATAGCCAAGAACTTTTTCCACCATACTTGAGATGGAAATACCTTTTCAATCTTTTCATGTATGGTCTCAGATTTCTATTTTGGAGCAATTTCCCTATAGCCCACATGCCAAAAACTTTTGATCTTTCACATTTAAATCTCACAGTTTCAAAAAGGGAGGCTTCGTGTTTCAAATGAGAAGAAAATGTTAGGTCAAATCAATCAATGTAATGTTTGGAAAGAATATTTTTTTAAGTGGATTATGACTGATTTATCCAAGAAGAGAACTCCAGAGAAGGGCTATAAATGTAAAGTCACCTTTAACTGTTCTCAGAGGAGCCTCTTTCCCTTGGCTTCTCTCCCTTCCAGCCCCTGGACTATTTGGGGCCCATCTCAGCTTGGATCCATTCTATCAACATCTTTTACTGGAGGTCCAAAACTGTTCCCAGCATCACAAATCTGAGTTTAGGGTGTCAGATAAAGGGAAATATTTGTGTCTTATGGTCTAATCCCTTCTAACTCCATGATCTAGTCCACATGTGCACACCAGAGAGCACTTTCTCCTTCCACTTAAGAAATATTCATGCTGTTTTAAAATTTTGTCTTCAGAATAAAATATGTATGTCAAGCACTACTTTATGCTCCTGTTCTCATCATCTCCTTGAAGCCAATTTTTTCCAGTTACTGTTTTCCTACAGCAAATAGACTATGTCCTAAACATGACCAACAAATGGAATCTTTTAAGCATGACTGGAATATTAGATCCTGTTGTACACAATAAGAGAATTGATTAATTAAGAAAACATTTCCTTATTTCCAGTTTTGTAAAAAAAAAAATCAGAAATTCCTATCTGACAGCAACCTCTACTATGGCTGAGCAAATGTTGGCTTTAACTATATTAACACATCTATTAAAGCAGATAACCACACAGTCTGTAATTGGGGAAAAAAGGAAATCTTGAATGACCTTTGAGACTCTTTTTTAATATTACGACCATTTCCTCCTGGAAAGGAACCTGTTTCTACTACATCACATTATTTCCCTTTATTACAGTAACTGTCACAGCAGTCTCCTGGCCTGACTTATGGAAGGTTTACAGAGAATACCCTGACTCCTCACTGAGCCAAAAACATTTGTGTGATCAAACCCACCTAATCAGGTTGCTCCTCTGACTCAGGTGACCCTGCCTGCTCCTCTCAGAAATGCCAGGGCTGCTGCAGAGTGTTACACAGAGAGAGCTGAGAGAAATTCAGACCCTGCTGCACCCTTTGAATAATCATACAGGGGCTCATGGACTGCAGTTCAGCCTGAGAGACCCTGCCACAGAAAAGTGCTCACCATGTGAAAAGGAGTTGTTGGCATCTCCATGTTCAAAAGTACTGTGAGTATGAGAATATCCCAGTACTCTCCATTTTAATAACTGCATGAATTAATGCAAACAGTTCTGGCACTGGTTTTGTTCCTCGTCTGAGTATGCAGTACTGCTAAAGAGTGATTGCCAAGCAGTATTTTTCATTATATGGACAAATTGGACAAAATGGACAAATTTATCTCTCTCCAATGGACAAAATTATCCCTCTCCAAATGCCAAGCTTCAGAGGATTTCATGAGCCCCTGTATTTGCCCTGTTTTCTGCAGTATGAGATCCACCTCTCCCTTTTCCACACCATGATGGCTGAATCCCTGAAACAGCACTGAGCAGCAGGTCTTGGGAGGAAAGCCATGGGAAATTTGGGCATATTGAGCTGTCCCTGGAGGGCCTGCACTAGCTCAGTGTCTTCCCCAGAACAGGGGAGGTTTTGGCTTCCCCTGGCCTTCAACAGCCATCACAGTAACAAGCTGAGCTCATCCCAGCTTTTAAGAACCCAAATTTTAAGGGGGCCCTGTGGCTCTGGCAATGTTTTAGCACTCTCATGTTAAGTACAGTGGCAGAACACTTTTAATTTGTTTTTTTCTTCCCCCTACATACACATACTGTTCCCACTGTCTGTGCCAAGCAGCAGGAGGAAATTATAGCAGACACCCCAGAACCAAATACTGAAGATCTGCATATCAGACCTTCCCATCTCTAAGCCTGATCTCTATTACAGACACAGGGACCTCAGGGAAAATATTCTATTTCTCTGTGTTCAGTTTTCCATCTGTAGAATTAATATTAAAGTATCTTCTTATTTCTTAATTTTTGTCTCATGTATTTAAATTACAAAATTCAGTCTTGCATTTATTTCTAACCTGTGACTTTACAAGTCCTGTGAAATATGAGAATTAGAACAACACCTACTCGAGGCAAACCATGCAAAGAAGGGAATTAGCCCTACACTGACATTTATAAAGTTTTAGCAGATACCACACTGTGCTGGCCCTGGTTTTTATTAGGCAGCATACTTACTTATGTTCCTTTTGAGGAGTCTTTGCTGAAGCAAAAGTGTACGTTTTTCCCCCATGTATTTCCATTGCCTTGTGTGGAATTTTGGTGGAATGTCCTTTCTCAGAAAGGACAAATTCACCTCCATCCATCCACAATTGATTGAGAATTCAACACAGGAAATTTTCAAAAGTGCAAAATGAATCTGTTTGACCTCAAAGTCCCTCACACAATAAGTTTTGAGTCTGAAGAATACAGGATTAAGAGAACTGGGAAAGCAAATCTCACTCCATCTCACTTCCTGACATGTTAAAGTACAGATAGGTATTTTGATATGTTTTTGTGATAATTGTCCATATTTATACACACATACACTGAATTTGAAAGTGCATCTTTTGTGGGGACACAATTTTCATTTTGGCAACTAATCTCACAAAGAACCTTGAAAAACATCTTCTGTCAAAAAATTAAAAGTCCAAACCAGATATCCAACAAGAACATCAGAAACTTTGGTCATATTTCACCACAGCTTTGTCAAAGAATCATGGAATAAGACTGACCTACCTGCTGCATCACTGGTTGTAGGACCAAAGTTAAAATGCTTGGAGTTTGCCAGCCCCAGGGTAAATGTCTGTGTGGTTTGGACAGTTCACCTCATCTTTATCTTTCTTAGTTTCCTCACCTGAAAAAGAAAATTGAAAGGGCTTCCTCAGCAAAAGTGGTTAAGTTATACAGTTCAGCAAGATATTACACAACCAACAGATGCACAAACCCAGTAAATGAAGGTGTTGATGATCCTAATAATTGAGGGGAAATAATAACATGCTCTATCTAATGATCTACAGAGGTAGCTTTCAAAATGTTTGATATTGACTGTAAATTCAATAATTATCTTAGCAGTTATGACACTACACAGAACAAGATCTGCATCTCTTAAAACAAAAATAGTTTGCCTTCTTTTTTATTTTTTTGGCATGCACAAGGTTTTGCCCTTTGTCAGGGCACGTGTGGGGTGGACACTGAGTGTCCAGCAGTGCATCCACTGCTGCTGGAGTCTCCCAGCTCCAATGTTTGAGCACAACTCCCTCTGTCACAAACACCATTTCAGTTATGCCCATATCAAATAGAATTTAATTACACCTGCAAGCATGCAATTACAAAAAAAAAAAGATAAATAACGCTGGCTTTATGACTGGGTGACAACAAACATGAAAATCTGCATCAAAGAGCTTGGTGTGCTCCTGGCCAGGAAGGGCTGTGTGCCTGCTTGCCAGGGCTGCACAGGGAAGCCCATGGACTTAGAGCCAAACACCTAACGAGACAATTATGCCCTCACAGGGTCTCTGCCTTTGATCTCATTCACTGAGAGGTGGGGATGCATTTTGTGCTGTAACAGTGAAATGTGCTCTCCTGCTTTCCCTTCTTTCTTGCATGACAGCACCATCTGTTTATAAATACATCACTGCAATGACAGTGCTCTGATGATGTACTAATATAATACATCATCAAAGTGCCATCAGTGATGATCTAATGATGTATTAGAAAGCTGTTTATCAAAACCCTGTTGCTCTGATGATGTATAGGTGCAATACATCACTAGAATGCCTTGCACCGGTGGCACTGCATTGATATAGACCTTGTGGGGAAAAATGGGTCCTGCAAGGATTCAAAATGCACAGATAAAAAAGGACAGAGAGGGAAATGCACAGTCACATGTGTAAATGAATTAGGTTCAGGAAGGAACAAAGTGAGGAAAAAGAGACAGAAGTTTTGGACAACTGAGTTTCTAATGAAATTGGATTCATCAGCTGCAGAGACAGAGATCTGGTCACATTATAAGTGGAACAGAATGAGAAAGAAGACCAAAGAAGACCCAGATTATTTATAATCTGTTTCACAGCTCAAATCCCAATTCTCTCCCAGCCTTTCCTCTAATTCTTTTGTGCAAGAAGGCTTAAAAATAAACAACTGGGTTTCAGGCATGATGTAGAATAAGAGTAATTGACCCAGAAAGCCCCATGTGACTCACAAATCGAGTTTTAGGACTCTTAATTTAAAAGACTCTTCATTGTTCATTTTTTGTGTTGTTTCATTGTTTTTTGGGGGTTGCTTCTGTTTTGTTATTTCTCTTTCCCCCACCTAATCCTGCATTTCCACCTGCATCCCCCTAGTGCAGCACCTTGCATTTGTGCCCAAAACACTGCTGGTAAGACACAAACTGATAAAACAGGAGCTGAGGATGACACCATAAAGTGCCAGTCCAAGCTCACTGCCCTTCTCTCTCCAGTTTATTGCTAAGTATGAGGTTAAATGAATCACAGCACACATAATTCATGGTTTTATGAATCAGTGCAAAACAATTCTCTTTAGCCCCTACCTCTCTTTTAAATGAGTGAATGGATTCTGCTTGATTTTTTAATGGGCCTCCTTAAAAAGAAGAGAAATATCAGAAATAACTCTTTAATGCTGAGAAAAAAAGAAGACTGAAGCATAAAGAATGCAATGGCTGCTCCAGCTGAGAAGTTCCCACACCTTTGCACTTAAACAGTGTTAAATTTCTTGGGCTTGTTTGGTTGTTTGGATTTTTTTACAAAGGACATTTTTCTTGCAGACAGGCAGGAGGCAGCTGCGTTTGTTTTGCTGGTACAAAGTGGGTCTCATAAATTTTCAACAGCCATCATAGTAACAAGCTCATTTTATTTTTTTTCTAACCTCATCATTATGCATTTCAGAGGTTCTTCACAGGCTCACAAAGCATTTTTCAACCACTGGAGGGAAAACATGTTCAAGTGACCACCAAAGGAAAAAAAGACCAAATTTGGAACATGATTAACTACCTTACTGTTGCTATTTTCACACTTCTAAGCCTTTGAGGAACATGTCAAAGGTACAAAGCTGTCAGAAATCAGTTTGGTAAATTTACCAACTCAGGACAATCAACACTTTTCCACATGAAACAAAAGCAAAGAAGATGTTTCAACAGATCTTGTCATTTTTTGTTCATGAATACTTTTGAAAAACAGCCTTTCCTGACTTTGTCACTCAAAATTACCTGTTCTTTCTCCAAAGCAAATTATTCTCTCTCCATGGACTGCTTAGTTACAAAGTGCAAGTAAATTACACAATTCTCTCTGCAATGTATTTGAATAGAATATATCATTTAGCATGTGCATATTTGAAGTTCTTTGTGTGACAGCAAAGCACAGAGATCATGCAATCAAAAAAAGAAAGAAGGAAACTGCCAAGTTTTATGTGCCCAATGTACATTTTTACAGCAAAGTACACAATCCTAACTTACTCACAGATCACTCTGTTTCAGGAAAGATTGATTGTTTCAGGCTCAAATTTTCCAGAGTGCTGCAGGCATTTAAAAGAACCTGATTTTCTGAGGCCAAGTCAGTTCTGTTCCACAACTTGGGACCTGAGAATTTGGACATCAAAACCAGAATATTGACTATGAAAACTTGGCCTTGATGCTCAGAGAAATGGAACACAAACACATTGTGAGCTCTGGAAAACTGAAATGTAAGCACACACCCACAAATGTAACAATTAAGTCATTTAAATCCTTACACCTCTTTCTTCAAGCCTATTTCCAATAACTTCATGTATCAGTGACAGAACAACCTTTAGTGTTCAAGAGCCTAGAGAAAGGTAATATCTTCTATTAAATCAGTTGATTTAAGGAAAGAAAGAAGAAAAACTTTGAAGTTCTGAGCCTCTCCATGAAGTCTGAAGTTTATCAGGTAGTTGCTATTTCAAATGTGAATTCTCCCACTCTACAGGCACAGACTGACCCAGCTACACAAGTTACTTGGAGAGCCCTGGACTACCACAGTTGGATGCTGGAAAGAGGTTTGGTTTTCATGTCTGATGCCCATGAAAAATTTTCCCAAGACAGACAGGAGCATTTGTTTCAATTCCATTTAAAGGTCTCAGTTTGAGACTTTGGGGCTGTCACAATTCATAGGAATACTCTCACTCCTGTGGCTGCCAACCCTAAAGAAGCCTTTAAATGTCATGAAAGTGAGGATTGTACAGAACTATTGTGTCTTTATTCTAAGGGCAGGAAAAGAGCAATTACCTGGATGGAATGATTTGTGTGATCTGTTGGAGGCCACTGAGCAGCTCTGAGCTAAACTGGAAGACAGAGAACTGAGGCAGGAGCAATAACAATCTTGTTAGGACTCACACTTTTCTTACAGTGATTTTCACCTGGGGCCACTGCAAAGATGAAGAGCATGATCACTGCTCAGGGAGGAAGTAGGTGTTTCTTGATTTAACTCTTGGTCCTTTGACAGAATGTTTGATTTAAGAGATGTTTTGGAGACATGGATTCCAGCAACACACACAAATTTGAAGGTTGGAGGGGAATTCCTAAAGAGTTATGGCAACTTGCCCAGAGAAACTATCAGTCACCCAAAGAGATGTCACACTGCCTTTTCCTGTCAGTGTCACCTGCTGTAACAGGATCCTGGGCATTATCTTTAAATGCTGAAACTGAAGCATTTAACAGTAGATATCTGAGGAAATAAGTACAGAGACAGTTATTTAGCCTGGCCTTAAGAATTTTCTTCCGCCATGCTGTGCCTCGCCTGAAATTCTGATCACCATGCAGCCTAAAGGTTTCAGTACAACAAATACAAATAGAATTGTGTGGATTTTCTATTTTAGTGCTCCTCCTGAATAGACACAGCATAAGCAAGGCCACAGACACTTCTTGACACCAGACCCACACCACCATGCCCCTAAAGCCCTGGAGAACCCAATACCACAGCACCCAGCTTGCAGGGAGGCCCAGGGGCTGAGGTGGTTTGAGAAGCAGCCCTGAAGGGAGATGAGCAGCCTGAAAACAGGGGCCAAAGTGCCAGTGCTGCTCAGCAATGCAGACTGGCACCAAACTGGCACCAAACTGGCACCAAACTGGCACCAAACTGGCACCAAACTGGCATCAGCAAATGGCAGCATCAACTGGGATCACTGCAAGGGCAGCAACTCTGATGGGCTAATTACAAATCAACATCTGCCTGATACTGTAAAATTGAATATCTGGTGGTTCCAAAGCAGCCAGAATCCTTGGAAAAGTGGAGACAGTTACATGGCAGACACTAAGATTTCTGGAATACCAGCATTAACAAGCAATGCTGCAGCAGTTTGAGCTGCCCAATCATTGAACTAAACCTTGCTGAGAGTGCCTAAGTTTCTGTCATTAATTACCAAGAGAGCAGAATTTAAGGAAGGATTGAGGCTTTAGTTAAATAAATGGAAAATAGCCAAGCAGAAGGCATCACTTGTAGAACGGCTTTGTAAGGGTTTTTTTTTTTTTTCTTTTGGAAAAATCCAGAGGCATGCGACAACTCCACATACAGCAGAATCAATGATTTACCACCTCATTTCATTTTTAATTTAATGGTTCTGTTCATTCATAAAATAGAAATACTACAAGGTGAAACATGGACTGAAATTTAAACACCTCATTAGAGTTACATATTATTTTGTCTACCAAATATATTGCTTTGTCAATGAAACATGCTGGTTTATGCAAGATCTCTACCAGGCTGTTGCTTTACAGTTATTTGTTTGGGTTTGTTATTACTCTGCAGCTCCCTGATCTACATGTATATAATTTGCTTTATGTGTAGCACACTCAATGATATTATAATGATTTGTAAGGTATTTGTATTGACTTCACTTTACAAAAAAGTCAAAATGCAATTAATCATCACAGAAAGAGACCTACTGCAATCTTCAGAGTTTCCTCCATAGAAAAACTTATTGAAAAGAGATGGAATCCAGAAAAACATATCAGTTTGCACATTTCAGTTTGGTTTGAAAAAATTTGATTGCTGAAAATATTTGATCAATACTTGTCACTTCTGATTTGTCATTTCATAATAGTTGCAGATAAAATTCTTTGTAACACGGAACTGAAGACTACCAAGATAATTAAGTGGATGTATCTAATCCATACAAGTTCTATAAACAAAATGAATTCTCGGGTTTCTAACCCTTTGAAGATGAAAATTACAGTATTGAAACAAATCTGAATCTAATGAATGCAGAAAACAGTTTGACGTCTATGAAATTGCTCTTTTGTTCAAACTATTTTTCCTTCAAAACTTTTCAGCAACTTCCCACCTAAGCCAAACACCTTGAAAGATCGTGGCAAACTGGAATTTTACCTTGGAAAAACCCCTGATGAATGTGCCAATAAGCCTCCATTTAATAATAAATGAGATCTCTAATAGGTCTGCTAAATAACCACCTGGTTTATACAGCTCAGGCACTGGCACTTATTGCAGTGCTGGGGGAGATGCAGGCACTGCAGACAGAGCAGGAAGCCAAAGGGTTCAGCAAAAAGCAGAAAAATGGTAAAAAACAACACCAATCATACCCATGTTGCTCTTTTATTTAACAAATTCAGTGCTCAGGAATTCACATTTGGCATCAACGTGGCTCTGCCAAATTCCCCTGCCTCGCCTGCCTGGGTGGGTTTTTCCTCAGACAATGGGAGCTGTTGTCAGACAGATTCTTGTTCTTTTGAGCTGCATTTGCAAAGGGTGTAGAGGAACAAACTTGTGTCCAGAGCAGCACATGTGCTGGGGGAGAGTACAGTGCAAATGAGGCAGGGTGAAGATTAAGGTAGCTTTTGCTAGCAAGGGATGACAGGTTAAATTTTAGTGAAAATAATATTGGTCAGCAAAACAAAAATTTACAAATGAAGGAACAGCCAACAGAAGCCAGGACTTTTCCCAGGATTTATATTGTTATGATGCCAGCCAGAACCAAGTCAAACAAATCCCTTGAATATCTGGTTGTCAGCTCACAGGAGTTTCAAGTGGTGCCAGGGAACAAGCTGGATGAGCTGTTTTGCACCCATGCCCTCCTCCCTGAAATTCCTGTGCTCTCCAGCTCTTCCCAGTCTTCTCCAAGACCTTCTGTGAAGGGTGAGCAGCACCTGAGACCAGCCCAGAGGTCTGGTTTATCAGGCCAGGTTTATCCAAGGGAGGATCTGCAGGATCTGCATTCCTCTGTCACTGTCCTTGGCCCAGCCTCTCCTCTGGGCTTGCCCTGCCCCTATGGAAAAACCTTCAAGAGCTTGAACCCACACCACCAGCTGAGTCAGTTACTCTATATTATATTATATATATTATTATTATTATATTATTTTATGCCACCTCACTGTCTCCATAAAAGATATGTATAACTGAACAAGAACTGAGGGATGTTTTCAAGAATTACATGTAAACTGCCTTTCCAAAGCTCAATTTTACCTTCTTTTTCTGTTTAATGGAGAATTGCCAAGCTTTTCAACAGCTTTCTCTAGGCTGCCAGGAAACTGAAATATCAGTAGCTGAAACCCCAAAAGTGGTTTAGCTAGTTAGGGCTGTGCAATAACAAGGTCACGTTAAATTGGTTTTGCTAGGAGCATTTATTCTACTGAAAAATAATAGAGACAGTATTTGCAACTATAATAAAAGCAGCAGTAATGGTGACAAGTTCCACCTGTTCCATTCTCATAAACTGGAGCTTGTGTAAACCTATCAGAATAAAACTGGATTCTTTTTTGTGACATTTTTATACAAGCAATACAATTAACAGCCAAATTCGTAAATGAGAAATAATCAACTATTTTCTTTTTAATGCAAAACCCAATGTAAACCAGTGTTACTGGCATGCACTGCAGAGCAGCACTTTTTGGCACATAAAGACCAAGAGAAATCTAAAGTGCCCTACAAATTAATCCACATATTTATGCAGCATGAGTAACCTGCACTGAAAATACATTTAACAGAAACCAATAGAACTCTCTGACACAACAGTATGTTACACCTATAAATCAATGTACTTTCTATACTGTATAATTTTATAGCATCAAACAATGAGGTTTTTAAGCAAAACCAAATTTTACCCTTAAGCTGATCTATGGCAAGCAAACATTGATCTCTCCAGAAAACCATCAGCACTAACATGGACAGCACTGAACATGTGTTAAAATCTGTACAGAAGAAGAAATGGAGCCCTGGACATGGTGGGTGCCTGATTCCTGTCACCTCTGGTACCTTCTGCAGTCCCACACATTATTTTGGGATTCAGATCCCCTTTGGGTTAGCCATCCCCTCCTCTGGTAATTCACTTTCCATTCTGCTGGAAATGATACAGCTACAAAAGTGCTGTAGCTGAAGTCATCACAAAAAGCAACCCCAAACTTAAAGAGTGTTCATTTCTCACAGCTAAAAAGCTTTAGTAACAGAGTCTCTTCCAAGGAGAGTAACTGCAAGCAGAAAATTTTCAAATGGGTAAATTGAGACATTAAGTTAACTTTGGCAAGATCTCAGTGAGCCCCTGAGAGCTTTGTGCTTTCCCCAAACCAGAAATTAAACCAGTTTTCAGGGTTTAGTTCAAGGCAAGAACAACAATGAAAAAATATTTTAAGTCTGTTTAAGACTCAACCAAAAATACAGGTCCTCATCCTTCTACAAATTTGGGATTATCCCTGATATTTTCTAAACCAATTCATAAACTCCACCTTATCATCCTTGATTTATAGTTTCAAAATTGTTAACCTAAGTAATGAAGCAGTGAAATAATAATAAAGAAGTTATTCTTGCCAGAGCAAACATCTAAGCCCAATTATTAATATTAGTTTTCAGCGACATCAAAATGATATTCTGATTTCTAGCAGCAATCTAGTGGGTGAGTGGTGGGGACAATTTATCATGGAAGAACGAAAAATGGCACATGCTGTCACATCATGTATCATAGAAGTATCAAAATTGCTATGGAAACTGTGCACTTCTTATAGAGTAGGCACATAAAATTCACATAATATGTCAGAGAATAAGTTATTACTGTCCTGAGGCTGTAATAAGATCTACACCCTTATTAGTGAAAAGATTTGACAGATTTTGTTTATAATGAATACTTGTAGCCAATGAGTTTGAGTCAAAGTCACCTTATTTTGACCCATTCACTTCCTTTCAGGTTTCTGTCTCCCTTAGACACAGGGAGAGTGCAGAATAATATAATTTCCAGTGGTTATTAGATTCCATTATAGTCACTTGTGATACGACAGGGAAATCATCCATATTCAAAATTAGTAGGAGGAAATACCATCTTAGTCTTGGAGTTTATTCTTGCATTATACAGACCTATTCTTAGCATTTATCTGTGCTGTTTACAATTTGTTGTCCAAGAGACAGAGCAGATAATTTAGGGTTCATTTGATAAGACTGCAAGTAGAAAAATCCAGGTTTTAGCACAAAAATGGTTTAAAGCATTTCTTGTGAAGAACCTTTGCCACCCTGATCTCTGTGTGACAGGTTTCTCCTTGACTGACAGCATCTCTGATGGGTTAGGTTGGAGAAAAATGAGCTTGTTTAGGAGAGCAGAAGATACTACAATTAGGTTTTTGCAGTCCAGCGAAACAGTGACTGCTAAAAGAAGGGAAAGTGGAGAAAAATGGTAGCACGTGTAACACCCTGGGGGCAAGGGTACATTTATCACCTTGTTTTATATGACACACTGGGTGAATGTTGATGAAGACTGTCAGCATCAATGTCAGGGAAAGCAACTCCACGAATAAAGGAGTTTGTGTTAAAAGACTCTCCCACCAGGAGGAAATTCACATTATTGCTTTAATAAATAAACAACCTACAAAATGGAGCAAAGCAGTAACGGCAGATAAAGATGATTTTTCTATATTTTGTTTTAAAGGTGGTCTCTTGTTTGCTGAAGACTGTGCTCTTGTGGTAAGCATAGAGATATTGGATTGAAACCCTGGAAAATAATACAGGTTTTTTAGAAGCCTCTGAGCACACTACAGCAGCAGGAGAAGTGCACCACATGTAAATGTTGTGTTTACATTGTTTACATTCTCTGTTGATGTGTAATGGATGCATTACACTGTTCTAGAGTAGTCCATTGCCATTAAATCACACCTTATCAACTAACAAGAATTTTAATTCATATATAGCACCTTCAAATTATATAGGAAATGCCTCCTACAACCCTAAATTTTTGAAATCATTACTGAGTCTACTAATAACCCAGCATTGCTCATTAAAGCAATAAAACCAAGCTACACTCAGTGATTTAAAAAAACCCAGACAACAGAAAAACCAAAACAAATCAGAAAAAAAGAGCAAACAAAAAAGATGCAAATAAACAAAGGAGGATTATCTGCTGTAGTCCCACATTTCTTGAGTAGAAAACTCACTCAAATACCAGGTTTTTGAATATATTCTGGGGTGAAGGTGGACCCACCCAACCACTGCCCTGCCCTTGTCAAGCAGTGCTCTGTCTGTGCTCATCTTTGGCCAGGGCCCTACAGACCTCACCCCTGCAAGAGGAGCTCCTGGAATTCCCATTCCTCCTCCAGTTGTTATCCTGTGCTGCATCCTCCCCTCCTCCCTGCCTCCTCCCCCTGCAGCCATCCCCCTTGCAGGGCATGACAAGGGTTGGGTGCTTTGCCTGAAGGGGCCTCCACAACGTGACAATAAAATGAAATTAGACTCCCAGAACTATTTCTTCCAATTTACAGGATGGGTAGAAGAAGGGCCCAGCTCTCCCCAAGCCCATTTAACCCCTCCACCTTCCAATCCCAGTAAGACAAGGTTGGAAGAGACCTTCAAGATCGAATCCAACCTGTTCCCTGACCTCAGCTAAACCCTGGCACCAGTGCCACATCCAGGCTTTGTTAAACACATCCAGGGATGGTGACTCCACCACCTCCCCAGGCAGACAATTCCAGTACTTTATCACTCTTTCCATGAAAAACTTGTTCCTGATATCCAACCTGTATTTCCCTTGAACATCCCAAACCATCCCCATTACTGTGGGTATTTCCATGGGCTGGCAGAGGGTCTGATTCCAAGTTTTCAGAACTTGGAGCTTCCCCTCCAACCTGCAACAGCCCCCTTGGAAAGGACAACCACTGGGGAAAGGTTGATTTGTTTCAACTCTGCGATCACTGAAACTTCCACTGGGTGAGGGTACCACGAGGATGAAACCAGGGATTTCATTTTGCAACAAACTTTTGCTATTAAATTCTGAAAACTTAGCCTATTTTTGACTAGCTGTGGAAAGACAAACTTTTGAGACAAACTGCTTCACTGAAACTTCATTTTAAGGATTATAATTTTTATGGATGTCATACTTGCATGTATCTATACCCTCTATTAAATGCACAGCATACACTTTTCAACATATTTAAGGATATTTAATGAGTTTAATAAACTTAAAGGGATGTTATATCTGCTCACTCCGTAAAGATTGTTTATTTCAGGAAATAAACCATTCTGAAATGAGTAATATGACTTTTAGAGTTATGACTATCTCATTCAATTAGTTTCTGTAATTACTGTCATTCCACACTGTATATGCAGTACTAAAGGAGAAAATACATTTTGGGGAATTATGGTGTAGGTGTACAACAGTTATTGTTAATGAGCCATAAACTTTAGTCTCCTGCTCTGTAAATTCATGCCAGTGTAAAGTAATTTGGCAAAATAACTCGACAGTTACAGTTGGACAAATACTGTTGTATTTTAATATTTTCTCAGATTATTATACTCTAGCACATTTCATACCATTTATTTTTCCTCTATATTTTAAAATACACCATCCTACTTCTGAAAAGTACATTGTGAGAGATGCAATCAAGATCTGAGCAGTTCTGAATTCTCCCTGCTCAGTTGCACTTTACCTGGACTAAAAAAGATTTTATAAGACACTTCCACCTCTGCCCAGTTTTGCCTTATCTCAGTTTCAGAGATATTAAAGAACTAATTAAACACAATCCTAGATTTTCACAACTCATGGATTTGGATTTTGTTTACGTGAGCAAGTGGGAGGTCAGCAGGAGCAGAGCTAAGGAAGCAGTGCTGAGGCCCCAAAAAAAAAAAATCACTGAAAACTGATAATTCTGATGAATAATTTTTCACTTGGAGTTCATGCTACCCACTGCCTTGCAATTGGGAATACTTCCCACTGCACAAGGTAAAGGTTGCTGCATTTTTCTGACAGACTCACTTAGGAAATACTTGTGTCTGCCAGGTTGTGGAGGAGGAATTCCATAACAAGAAAGAGAAAAAAAAATTGTAAAAAAATCAACATTTGCATTCTGCGCATAAAGTAGGTAAAAAAAAAAAAAAAACAAAAAAACCCAGAAAAAACAAACAAACAAACAAACAAACAAAACAAAAAAAGTTCCTCCTGCAGCAGAAGTTTGGAATTTTCTGGCATCTCCAGAACCTGGCACTGAATAGACAGACTCACTACACTGATGAANTCAGTGCTGCCATGTCACTCAAAGGAAAAGCTCTGATCAATATTTTCTTTGTTTCAAGTTCTGGTAATCACTACTGACAGATAAAAATTAGTAAAGAACAACAACCATATTCTCTACATTGATATACAAATTCAAGTTGTGTTTTTCCATCACTATTCCTATACGTGTAGGATACCTGAGGATCAAATCCAATGAAAGAAAATTTTGAGTGGATCTTTTACCCTGTGCTACTGCAATAGCAAAAATCGTGGTTAGCTCTGTAGGGCCATACCCTGTCACACTGAAGTTTCCCTGAAAATCCCAAAGTTTCCAGCAGCTGGTTGGTTCCTCACCACAAACTGTTCATTCTCTCTTCAGACTGGGAAAAGGCAGGATAAAGGCCACTTTTCCAACATGGGAAATGCATTTTGCCTGCTCTCTAAAGAAACAAGGGCACAGTCCCTGGCAGGAATATTGCAGAACAGGTAAACAAGGATTATCAGAAAGAAACAACTGATTTAGAAGGATTCATCTCTTGTGTTCATGCTGTAGGTCACATCCTGAACTTCTGAGGATGGATACCTGGCTATCTTTGCTAATCAACCTATCATAAATGTGATAATGAATAAGAAAAACATCTGTCACCTTTAACCTCAGTCACAATCTGCAAGTTTATGTGATATCTTCATTTAACTGGATCCACTTGCTCTCCTGGCCTTCATGAGATTGTTCTCTTGGCATCACAAGTTGCCAAAAGAGTTGGATAAGGCAGAGGCACTGTCAGTATCAAACAATTGAGATGGCTACAATTTTGTGGCTCCTCAGGGTTTCAAAATCTAAGACTTTGGGCTTTGTTTAAATTGGATGATTGACAGAGTAAAATTAAATTTCCATGCATTTAGAATTCATTAGAAAAAAGAGAAGGTGATCTGGAACATTTTTCCTTTATCATGGTTTAGATAGTGACTTGAATGGAATAACCCAGCTTTCTCCAGATGCTACAGAGTTTCAAAACAATACCTTTTTAATATATATATTACTGGCCTTAGGGCAATTGTTACATCATTCAGTAGCTTTATCTAGAAGGATAAAAGATCAAGTTAGAGCTTGAGACACTTTGCCTAAGGAAAAAGGATCTGGCTTTTCTTTGTTTTATACAAAATTAAGATGCCACTCAGGAAGGTCCTAATAAGCATATGGGAGAGGATGGAGGGGAAAAGGTAAGAGAGATTTCCTTGGATGATTTTTAAACTATTTTGTGATCATAAACAAACCACAGCATCTCAGCCATCAGAACAGAGCTGATAAAAGGACTTTTAATTTTGTCTGTGATTAGATGAGTAGGAGCTGCTAGAGCTTCATGTTCCTTTGGTCCTGTTCACACAAAGCAGAGATTTTTCAGCTGATGTGCATGTCTGGGAGACCTGGGCTTTACTCACCTTGTGGGTACAACTGCATTCCTTTTCTCTATCCAAACTACCAATTACTGCAGCATTTAGCACTGGTAACCCTTTGCACATAGGCTGCAATTAGAGGGACTAATTCCTTTTACACAGTACAGTGGCACAGGAGAGATGCTTTTAGTTAATTATCTATGTAGGCATTGGCCAGGAGAAGCCAAAACTATCTCAGAGTTCACTCAGTTGCCAGCAAAAGTTCAGTATCACAGTGAGTATCCAAGACCACCACACACCAAGAAAGAGAAACAAGAGAAAAATCCAGAGAACTTCCATTCTGACTATTTTAATTACTTTAATAATCCCTTTAATTGCACAGCTTGCTTAGAGAAGCAATAATGCAAACAGCACATTGCTCGGTTTTTCTTACTTTGCACATCAAAAATGCATATTCAACCTTACAAAATGCAGGATTCACAGCACCAGCGTTGGTGCTTTGCAAGCAACAATCCAACCATAGCAAGCAGTCAGCTCACAGCCCACAGCTCTCAGGCCACCAACTAATTCAGATTATCCTTCTCCATCAGTGCACCTCCCTCCCTCAAAATGTATTTCTTGGCTCACGTGGAGTTTAAATTGAGTATATTCCAGAGAAGTCTCCTTTAGAATATCTGTTCTCCTTTAAGTTTTACTTTCCTAGGAAAATAATTGTTGTGCTATAGGCTACACAAACAAATATATCTCAATTGTTACTTAAAAAAGAGACCACAAATCAAAACAACTCAGTCACAGCAGAAGCAGCCTACTCAACATTTTCTGGGTACTTTTGTACCACATACACTCTTTCTCCAGGTCCTTCCACATGTCCCTGCTGCAGTTCTCAGAGATCACAAAGGACTCATTGGGAGGATTGAACACTCCCCCAAATGGCAGGAGGATGGCAGAGCCCACAGTTGCTCAGCACAGCTGGCACAGAAATTGGGATGCTCTGGGAGCTCCTGGGTGCCCCCTGGCCTCACCCTTCCACTGCAGGGCTGTTCCTGCTGAACCAGAAATGGGAACCAGGAGAGCACAAGGCTTTGTTTGGGGGCTCTCTCCCCTCACTGTGACACCTCCACTGAGTGAGAGGGATCTCCCACTGCAGGAACCCCCAGGCACCCTCCCCAGGGCTCACTGATGGCACAAAGTCCTGTTTGTCAGCTGGTCTCACTTCCCTGCTCCCCTCAGAGCCTTGAGGCTGATCAGCTCTGCCCCAAGCACCAAGAAAAGTTTGCCAGAAGTCTCAGAAGAGCAGCCAGCTGAGCTCACTGAAACACTTCCACTCCTTCCCCCATCTCCTTTCCTCACAAGCAGAGGAAACCAGGTGTGGCTCTGGCAGGTCACACCTGCCCTGCTTTGTCACTGCAGGGCCACCCCAGCCCCAGGCAGCCACAAAGTGACAGCAGAGGGCTTTGGGACCTGCATTTACACCGCCCCTGTAACCCCAAACGTGTCACATATGGTGGGGCAGGGAAGGGTGGCAGATGTTCCTCTGAACCACAGGCTGAAGTGGCAGCTGCTGAGGGGCTCTGCTGCACCCAGGGGCAAAGATTTCTCTCCAAGCCTCTTCCCTGCCTTGCTTTCATGCCCCACTCTTGGAAAAAAACATGTGAGCAGCAGTTGAAAGCAAGCTTCAGCAGCTTTGGAGCAAGCAAAAGAAACAAAGACTTGGCATATTGTATCTATAACACAGTTAGGGTAAAAATTCCCAGTTTGTGATTTGTCCTTTCATTAAACTGTAATTCAATAAATCAATTAAAGTACAATTCAGTAAACAGTGTAACTGAAATGCACCAGTACTGCTTTTCAGTGCACAGCTGCTGTTCTGTATGGATTCAGAGCTGAAACTCCACTATTTGCATTAAACAGAGCAGAAATGGGAGCTTCCCTCTCTGACATGCCAGAAATCTTCATATGCAATCATTTTTGTTATTTGCTGAGGATGAGTTTTCAGTCACTCACTCTGGTAGCAGAGAAGCTGCAGGGAGGGCAGTGAATTAATACAAACACATGGATCATGTCCTGCATGCCTGAAGGACTGAGCTCCTAAAATCAACTTCCCTTTCCTCTAACAAAGATAACTTCTGATATTTTACCATAAGATCGTGCCCACTCCAACCTCTACCCCCTTGTGCTTTGTCTTCTCATATCACAGATCTCTTACAAGCTCTTCACTAAATCTCTACCATACAATCATACAAAAGAAGGAATAAACCAAGTTAAATACAAGTGCCTCAACAAACAGAAGCTCTTGTCAGATAAAGCTGCATCTATGCACAAAGATATTCACAAAGGAATTTTGTAGCATCTGGGAACCTAGATTAAAAATGAAGAGATTACAAAAACTGGCCCCACTGAATCCTAAGCAACACAGAAATTCCAGTCCTCCTCACACACAGCTGGTTTTTGAGAGGGTTTGGGTGAGCCCAGGTACAGCTTTGGAGCAGAGAGAGTTTTGTGCACACCCAGGGAGTTCCAGGCAGCAGCATGCCAATACACAGAATTATCAGCACATCAAAGGCATTATATTTATCAAACCCTGCCACAGCACATTTACTAGCTCTATGATGGATGTTGTTGTAGCAAGCAAGGAACACTTTGATGTACATGGCCTTCTTTGATTAATGAGGGCTCTTGCTGAGAAGCTGCATATGGAGTAAATTACTCTTTTCAAAAATGGCTGATTTGCACTATTGTACTAATTATGTCACAAGCTCAGAGTCGGCTCCAGGCTCAGTCACCCAAAATAAAGAAATAAAAATTCACATATACAGGTCATGATTTTGTCACACACATGCATCAGCTCAAAATCCTCAAGTCCTAATTAAATTAACTTAGAGTTTCTTTTTTCTACAGAGAGCACCAGTAAGCATTTCCTTCCTCCACTGAAAGCTTCTACAATCTAGTATACTTGTTGATAATTTCCCTCTCAAAAATGAATGCAATTCTATAGTAAATTCCACTGTCCTTATAAGAACATTATAAGAACTCTGAAAATATTTCAGTTTGTCACAAAAAACCCACAACACATCTGGCCCCCAAAGCAAACCTAAAAGCCCCAAAGCTGAGGAAACCACAATGCACAAAGCATTTCTCCTAAAAGCTTTTTCTAAATTAATTCTACCAGCTAGAGAAACACTACAAAACTCAAGTTATTCCATTAGCCTTGAGTCTCTAAGCATGTGGTGCCTTAAGCAATTTATCCACTTAGTTGCAACAACAAAAGTATTTCTTCGAGAGCATTAAAGCAGTGGCAATTTCCTTAAAATTTTGAACAGTAAATATTTTAGCATGTTAATTAAGTATATTTGCAGTCTCCAATTTGTTATTATAGATGGCAGAACCATTACTTTGCCACAATCACATGGAGTGCACAGACCAAATTTGTTTGGACATATAAGCAAGATGAAAAGAAGCACAAAATCAGTGTTCAAGCCCGTGGGGTGACACTCCAGTGAGGACAATATGATTCTTAAGTGCACTTTCTGCCAGAAAGCTCAGATTTAATCCAGCCTGGGCTTCATAATTCAACAGTTTTATACAACAGTTTTTGATTTTTGCCGCATTTGCATGATAGCACATGAACTACCAAAAAAAAAAAAAAAAAAAAAAAAAAAATAAAGAAGAAATAAAAACAGTAGCCCATCTTAACCCTATATTAACCCTATATCTTGGGCTATAAGATATCATAAGACACCCTGTCAGGCCACACGAGGTATAGTTTAAAAAGCCTTGTCAGATTTGCACAGAATCACAGAATGATTTGGGTTGGGAGGCATCTTGAAGGTGATTTTGCTCTGTCTTGGGCAGGGACACCTTCCACTGTCCCAGGCTGCTCCAAGCCCTGTCCAGCCTCCCCTTGGACACTGCCAGGGATCCAGGGGCAGCCACAGTTTCCCTGTGCCAGGGCCTGCCCACCCTCACAGGGAGAATTCCATCCCAATATCCCCTCTAACCCTGTCCCTGTCAGGTTCCAGCCCTTGCCCCTTGTCCTGGCAGTCTGTAACATTCTGGTGAGGGATGGTTTCATGTCAATTGGACAGAGATTTTTGTCTGGGACACTCTGAGTTTCACATTTCACCTTTGAAATTCTCATGGGCTGCAGTGAGGCAGCTCACACAGATCTGAACCAGAGTGGATGGATGCAAGGTGCTTCAATAGAAATAACTTCCTGTACAAACTCAAATGTTTGGGAAATGATAATCACAAATGCATTGTGCATAGCATGTGCACACACATAGTGAGACAAGTCAGCCACACTGCCCTCCTGGATCTAGAGATTCCTACACCTATTTCTGAATCACTGCCAGGAACAGAAAGTGAAAAACAGATTCTGTGAAAGGCACGGTCCCCACATCAACATCACTTCCCATTTTTTTCAACAGCAGTTTTTCCACAAAAGCAGTTCTGCAGGCATATAAATTTGTATTAGGCCTCTTAAAATCATAACTCAGAATACCTGCACTGTCTATAAAATACACAGTTAGTTGTTTCCAGGTTGCTTAGAAAGTAGCAACTCACAACTGTCAAATCTTCCCTGAAGAGACTTTGTCATAGAGCAAAAGCTGGAAAAGTGTTTTCCAAAGCCAGAGTGGATTTGTTAGTAGCAACCAGAAAGGGAAATTATGAGGGGCAGGAGCTGAGGAAGAGGAGCATTCAGACCTTTGCAGGTCTCCCTGGATGTGTTTTTGGAAGGTCAAGGGCTCACTGTGGGGAGCTGCACTCACAGCAAACACAGCACTGGCACCAGGCAGCCCAGGAGGGCTCCATGGACTGTGTAAGATTTGTGTAAAATATCACCTATCAGCACCAAAATCATTCTAGGCCTGCTCACAAAGCAGATCAGGCAGGTGGAGCTGTAGGAGCCCTACCAAGGAGAATGCAAGAGAATGAGCAGCAAACAGCAGGAAGGCCTTTGGTGCTGCTGGTACAGAAGGGAAACATGGAAAACAAAACTTTGTGTGATGCAAAACTGTTCTTGGCTCTCTTTTTGGTGCAGTTTCACTATCTGCTTCTCCCATTCCTAAATTCCTTTAAGAATACATTATTTTTTATGGATTTAAAACATTAGGGGTTAACTAGCATATACAGAACATATTATATTTTATCTACCCATTTTAAACAGCATAGCACATCAGGGTGTGCTGATGGTTCTTTGGAACACTCTGAGGTTTGTTCCATTCCTCCAGAACAGCTGAGACAGCTCAGGCTCCAGCTTCCAGGACAGCCCTGGCTCTTGCAAGCTCTCCAGGAGAGAGAACAGCTCAACTTATTACAAATAATCCTATTACAATGTGTCCTTAGGACTGCTTTAAAAAAGCATTTGGAATGTTTAAAGGTTTGGTTTAAATCCAGAAACTGAACTAAAATTAAGTCAGGAACTCTCAATATGCCATTATGCTATAAAGACCTTTACTTCTGGTCAGTCATACTGAGAAATTTTGTCTAGAGCAGTTTGAGCTTGGTGGACAAACAGATTAAAAGTTTTTATTAAATCCCATTTAAATTTCAAAAGAAGGTGAGAATATTTCTAACTGACCATAACTGATATTTTCATCCCTGATTTTCTGACTTCCTTCTAGCCTTTGAGGCCTTAGCCAGTGTAGATGACATTGTCTGCTGTAGATGACAATTCCACCCCCCAAGAATATTCCAGACAAAATGTTTTTGTCCAAAAATTCATCCAAAGTTTAATATTTCATCTGTTTCTTATTCCTGAGCCAAGAACTTCTGCCTGTGAAACTTTCCTATTACTTTATATAATGAAACCACACGATGCCAATCCTTTTACTGTTTCCCAAAAACCCCCACCATTAATTTCCCACACTAGGTAAACTAGGAAATTAGTTTTTCCAACTCAAAATTGGAAATACTACAGAGGTGTATTCTCAGATGATAATATTCTGTTGTAGAGAGATGTCCAACCTGATTTTTGTATTACAAACAGTGTAAAAGAAAATAAATGAAACCATGAAGAGTGCAAGTTCTGTTAGAGGACAGCTACAACTTGCAGTGAGCCCAAAAAGACTGAGGATATATAAAATGCAGTAGAGACAGAAGGATCTAATGCTGAACTCAGCTGCAAACTGCTGGATCAGCCTGCTCCCTCCAAAGTCACTCATTTGGCTTCAGGGCATTTTAAATAAGCTTTTTATGCTGGAATTGCTACTGTATAGCAGGAAAATAGCAAAAGCTGACTTTAAAAACCAAAAAATAAAAGCAAGTTTGGCAATTGCAAGCTGGTAAATCCAACAATGGAACAAGTTCTGAAGAGAGAAAAATTAATGATTTAGGGGGTGGTCCCTAAACTGGGACAAGAAAGCTGAAAATACTGAGAAGGGAAATATTGACACGTGAAGGCACTTAGGGCATGACAAGTGTGTGTAGATTAGCCAGATGTTTATGCCAATTATCAGAAAGGGATTTTAGCAATTCGAGTTGAAAGTCTGAAATAACTTTATGATTGGCAAGAAAGAAACATGACACTGAAAAAAACCCACAAAACTCCACATTAACAAACTCCTGCCATCCTGCTGGGACAGCAGGCACCACAGAGAGTGACTGGGATGCACCAGCAGAGCTCCAGATCCAGGAGCCCTCTCCAGCCACGAGTTCCAGGTTATCTGCAAGTTATCTCAGACCAGGAATCATGTCTGTGGCTGCCTACCTGAGCAGAAAAGAATGAAATCCTGGTTTTCATAAGGAGTGTGGTTTTTTTGAGGACAAAATGATATTTTGTAGTCGTCGGGTATTTGGTTCTGAGGAGTAATTAATATGACAGGAGGCATAAATGTTAATTTATTGTTAGTAAGACAGAATTTCAGCAATCATACTCAGTATTTACGGGCATCTGATCTGAAGGAAAAATAAAGGGAAGGGAGGGGGAGGCTAACAAGAAATAGGAAAATCAGCATCCCACCCAATGGAGATGGAGATCCTAGAGCTAACCTGACCCAGGAATGAGGGTCAGGAAGGTTCCCCTGAACTTTCCAAAGAAGCTGTGCCAATGCTGTGGCTGCAGAACTGGAATGGGCAGAGCAGAGGTGCAGCCCCTGAGCCAAAGGCAGCCCAGGGCACAGGGCTGCCCCTTGTGCTGCCACTGGCACCGACCCCAGGCAAGCACAGCAGTGCCCAGAGTGCAGCACCTGGATTTACCAGCAACTCTGACCCTGATAAATGGGCAAGCCAAAGGTGCAAACCCTGATTAACTAACATATTTTCCAAATATTCCCATTTTCCATCACTTTATTCTGCCAGGAGAGGCCCCACAGCCTGGCTTGCTGTGATGAGAAGGGTAAGGAGGCTCCTGCAGCTCCTGGGACTGAGCCTAGCACAGACTTGGGCTTCATTTCAGCACTGCAAGGGAGTTAATAAGGCCACTTATGGTTTACAAACTACCTCCACTTGCATTGACCATTGTAAGCCTCAAGCAAAGCTGTCATGAGGCTTTTGTAGGGGAAACCTTCAGGGCTTTGGCTAAGGCTTGCTGTCAGAAAACTGCTTGAAATGAATTCAAATCACCAGGCTCCCTAACTGAAGGTCAAACACAACATTTGCAGCTGGAATTGCCAACACAATAGCAACATGAAGGGAAAAATAGAGGCTACCTGAGAGGAAGATGCTCTGTTAGTGCTTTACTGGCATTTGGGGAAGAGCAAAATGGGAGGGGGCAGAGCCTGTCAGAAAGGTGAAAGTGTGAAAGCTCCTTCAAAGCTGCAGTTAGCCTAAATATCTGAATTTCTCTAAAGGCTGAGTCAGCCCATGCCAGTGCTGCAGGGGGACCCAGGCCTGACCATCTCCCTGTCCTGTGCCTCACAACAGGCAGGCTGTCTCCTGGGAAAGGGAAATCTCCCCATCCAGCAGGATACAGAGCCCTGAGAGCTCCTGGCAGGCAGGCAGCCCCACGGCCCTTCCACAGCCCCATCCAACAGCCCCCACCAGCCTTTCCCAGCAGAAAGCAAAACCCACCCCAAACGTGGCTGTGGGTGCCCTGGGGAGCCAGGACATCCATGGGGAAGTGCTGTGCTGGATGGAAAAAGGGTGACATTGAGGACATGGCATGTTTCCCCTCTTGGCTTGTCCTGTGACACTGCCTGGCACAGGAGGGGCTTCCAGAGGGCTCTGGTTCCCTTCTGCTGGGTCTCATCTCTTCACAGAGATTGGCAGTGCTGAGAAAGCTTCAGCACTCAGCAAACATTCACTGTGAGGGTGTTCTCTAAGCAAAGCTCAGCTCACAGAGAGCCCAGCTCAGAAAGGAGAGACCCAGCCATGGGGCTCTGCTGTCCCCAAACCCAGCCCAGAGCCAGGCTCTGCCCTGTCCCCAAACCCAGCCCAGAGCCAGGCTCTGCCCTGTCCCCAAACCCAGCCCAGAGCCCCAGGCAGGACTGGCCACAGGCTCCCCCTCCACTGCCCAGGCTGGGCTGGGCATCTCTGGGGCTCCTGGGCAGGAGCAGAGGGTGCTACAGACCAGGGACGCTGTTCTGGGCCAGTCAGACCCCCCAGCTCATCATTCTGACAGTGTTCTTTAACTTCACTAAGAGTACAGAATTAAAAAGAAAACAAAAACAAAAACAAAACAAAACAAAAACAAAACAAAAAAAAAAAACAAAAACCAAAAACCACCCAAAACCCCCAAAAACCAAAAAAAAAAAAACCCCAACACAAATCTACCACATTTAGTGGAACCAATCACCTCACTTTCTTTCTTAAATAATTCATCTTTTAGGCTCAGCCCTGGCTAAAGGCCCAGATTGAGATCATTTTTCCATTTCCCTGATCCAAATAATACAGTTATAAAGAAAAGCATTATGAAAGATATGCCCAATTTTGTCCACTCAAAAGTTCAGTGCATATACATTTTGGGCACCTTTCTAGAAAAGCTGTCTTGAACCTTTATCTGCATTAGTGTTAAAAAGAAGTGTCAGATCCCTGCTTGCAGTGAGCCAAGCTCCAAACCTCACAGAGCTCCAGATGTGCAAGGCAGAGCAGCAAGGCCAGCACCTGGGAGTGCTGAGTCAGCAAGCTGCCCCCACCCCCCCCAGTGAACAGGAATAATAAGATTGGCCCTGGGACCAGAATCAATCTATTAACTAGTATGATCTGGAGACCTTGGGTCCTCTCTCATATTTTCTATAAATTGTATTGCTTCTTGTTGAGAGCAAAATCCTTATGGTGCTGCTATCTCGGGATCACAGCAGCATTTTTCATGCTATCTTGCTGCATGATAAGAGACTAAAAAATATTAAAATGAAACCAGATGCCAGTTCATAAGGGGTGGAGAAGAAAAAAAAAAGACCTATGATCAAAGTTAAAAAAAAAAAAAAGGAAGAAATGTATTTTGGCAGATTTTTTTTTGCCTATTAAAAATGTCCTAGGCTCTTTTTAGAGTATGTTAAAAAGATACAAGGAAAAGTTACACAGGCATTAGCAGTTACACTGAAGAATCCACATGCTTCAGAGAAATTATAGGGTAACACATGAAATTTGTACACATGGAAGGAATGCTGACAAGGATCCAGCTCAGAGTGTTGTTATCTCACAAGCATCACACAATTCAGCTGGCAAACCCACCCTCATGGGTCTGGGTTGCTGCCAGCCACCCCACAACTCCAGAAACTCCTGTTTAGAATTTAAAGGCTACATTTAAAGGGGCTCTTAGAAAGAAGATGGAGAGAAGAGTCAGCTTGAAAAGACTAAAGTTAGTTCTGAACTTGAAAAGCCTAGAGGAAAAATCTTACATAAATGGTAACAGCTTCTGCCCTTCCAGTGAAGGATGCCAACAGATTGTGACCCTGAACATGAGCACTTAAGATGCTCAGAATAATAGAAAATGCCACAAAGAATGCACAAAGCAAACACTTTTGATGAGAAATCACTATGGCCCTCTAGCCTGAAATAGCTGCTTGGAAATACCCTGCTGCAGCCAGGGTCCCTCTCAGAATAACTTCCCAAATAAAACAGTGTATTTGCCCTCGTGATGAAATCTGCTTCCCTACCTCCTCATTTTTTTTAAAAAATAAAGGTTTATCCCAGTTGAAGCATTTTGGAAACAGAATATTGAATATATTTGATCTCTTACATAATCCTCTTTACCCATTTTAAAACTGATCATTATTATTAGCAATACTGATACCAGCAATAAAATATTAGAAGATGAAATTAACAACTTATTCTCCCATAACAGTTTTAATCTCCATTATTTTACTGCATTATTTTTTTCAGAAAATACCACAGCAAACATTCCCTTGAAAGAATGACCTGCATGTCCTCCTTTTTTTTGGGAATATTAGAAAAAAGAAGCCAGGTCAAACAGGAATTTTGAAAGATTTCAGCTTAAAGAGAAGGAAGCTTGGGCCCAGCCCACTCCCAGGGCAGTGCACAAACACAGAGCTGCCACTGGTCCAAATCCATCTGAGCACCAGCAAGAGCAGAATTATCTGACATTATTCCTCAAAATAAGAAGGGTTGATCCAATAGATAAAGGATAAAGATAGAATAGATAAAGTCAGGATTTTGGAATATGATCATTTTAACAAACCTGGCAGCCACATCACCCGCCAGCAATCATTGGCTTTTATTGTTGATTCTCAGGGACTGCAAAATTACCCAGGAAAACTTTTTTTTTTAAATCTTTTCTCTCTGCAGTTCCTGATTAGAATCTCCATGCAGAAAATCTGAAAACCAGGAAAGTGCCTTTATTTTACTTGTTAAAGTAGCCACAGGTTGCCTTGAAACCAGCGAACCTTGCTGTAAAACACTGCATTTGTTTTCTTTTAATAGGAACCAAAGCCTAAATATCACATTTGGCTGTGCTGCCCTTTTGCAAATAAACCCTGAAGGAATATGAGGAGCAGATACTGCAGTTAAGGGCTCTGCAATGCCTGCAGTGGCACCAGCCTGTGCATCTCACTGAACCATGCCATTTAGCAAAGGGCACAGAGAGGAACAGACAAGTAAAAAAAACCCTCATGCTACACCCAAGCTTAATTAAAAATAATTATAATTTTTAAAGAATTAAATATTCAAGATGCACAACTAAAGGCACATGCTTTCTCCTTGTTGTTGTTTTATTTTTAGCACCCTTTTAGCCATTGTGTGGTCGCCATCAGTTAGTTGTTCAACTCAATTTTTAAATCTCATGAATAAAATACAAACCTTGTTCAAGGAACATTTTATGAAGTAAAAAAAGTAGACTTCATGTATTAAATTCCACAATCCTTTTTCCCTCACAGGTGGCCTGAAAGCAAATTTCCCTGTCCCACCAGGCTCAGTTTCTCCTGCCAACTGTGTAGGTGGTCCCACCACAGAGAATTTGTCCTAAGAGGCATCAGGGTTCTGCCTCTGATACCTTCATTTATTGCAGAGAGCACATCACACCAACAATGGCACACTGGAAAAGGCAAAACTACTAAAAAAATCATAAAGGACCAAAATGATGCCATTCCCAGCACTTTAGATAGCAACTGATTTATGAGAAAAGAAAAACCTGGGGAGCAGAGAAAAACTGCATTCTTGGTTTGTTCTTCTCATAGTACCCAACACTCAATTTTTGTAATAAAATACTTTTAAACTTTCTGAGAAAATAAAACAGTAATTACATTAACAATTACTTTAAAATAAAGGAACATACAGCTCTGGGGTTAGCATCAGAAACCAGAGATCTCCTACATCCCTTTGTGGTCGCACACATTGCCCAACCCCTGCAACAGAGACTCACTTAAGTGAATCTCAACCTTTAAATCCACACAATAAGCTCAATTTTTGAACCTGTCATTTGACACTGAACTTCTCAGGGAGTTATGTTTGGTTTTTTTGTTTGTTTTTTGGTTTTTGTTCTTTTGGGGTTTTTGGGTGTTTTTGTTTGTTTGTTTGTTTGTTTGGGTTTCTTTTGGGTTTTTTTAATAGCCAACACTGTGAACGAGTTTAACTTTGGGCTATAATTTTCCTAGAATTTTGCATCATTCTGGTATTTTTGGTGGCATGGATTCTGTTGCCCAGCTTCCATTTTCAAGAGGAAAAAACCAAAAGTAGTAATTGGCACATGGTGTGTGCTGGTTCCCCCTCCTGGAGCTGCAGGGCTTCAGAGGGGCACAGCCACCCACAGCTCCTGGGAGAGCCAGGTCAGCCACCTCCTGTACCAGCACTCTAATTAATGCTGGCTCTCTAATCCAATTAAAATGTCCAGCCCAAAGCCTGCCAGCACCGTGTGGCCCTGGCTGGCAGCTCTGTCCCCCTGTCCCCAGGAGCACCCCTGTCCCCTCTGCAGAGGCCACTCCTGTCCCTGGGTACACACACGTGTGCTGTCCCTCTGCTTCCCAGGGGACAGCAACCCTTAAAAACACCTTTTTTCCCAGCCTGCAGACAGGTCAGGGGAAATAAAACCACCCAGCTCTGCCTGATCCTGTGCTGCCTGCCAGGAAAACCTTGGGAGGAGTCAGTGTCCCATCCCTGAGCTGTCCCCTGGATGGGTGGCACAGCTGTTCCAGCTGTTCTGCACACCCTGCACCACAGTTCCTCCCTTCCCTGCTGGCTTTTCCCTCCTTCCTTGCATGAGTTCCCTCCGGTGCCAGGAGAGCTCCCTCACAGAATTTATTGTAGCGGTCTTAATTAAATTAATATTCCTGAGTGCAGGGCTGCTGGGAGCTGAGGCTGGGATGAGGTTCATCGACTTTCACTTAGAGGGTAAAGTTTCCAGTTTTCACTCTCATGAGGCAATATGAAAAATTTATGACAGAAGCAGGAGAACTCTTGCTGGAGGCAATGACATCCCTGTGCAATTAAAACACTTTCAAGTGTCTTTTTTTTCCCTCCATTCTCCTTCCACTCATCTTAGACAACAATATACAGAGCAACTTTATTCTGCACTGTACATTTTTAACTTAAAGATCTGGAGGCAGTTGACAAATTATAACCAGATCATAAAAATTTTCTTACAGTTTGAAATGTAACATATTGTACAAGGTTATGGCCAGATGGTAAGGAGCTTTTTTTCTTCTCTCTCTCTGGGTTTTTTCTTATTTTTTTTTTTTTTTTTTTTTTGTAAGACAAACAGTTTAAAGCTTTCAAGTGACAGAAACTCCCTCCACAAATAGCAGCAGAGACCCTGTCTGCACTCTTTGGAGATCACAGATTTTCCTGAAGCCCTCTGCGAGCAGTTGGAAAGGGCAGGGCTGGGTTGGAGGGTCAGGCTGTGGTGTGCAACCACACCCTGCAGCTCCATCCTGCTGCAATTCCTGCAAATCCCCTCAGAGGGACAAACCTTCCGAGCAGCAGGGAGAGCCCTTGGACAAACCCATCACACCTGGAGGCCACGATTTTGACTCTGAGCAGCTCTGGGATGGGATGCCTTTGAAAAAAAACCTGCTTTATTCTCTCATTTTGCAGAGCTGAGCAAGTGAGAGCTTTGGGGCAGTCAGCTTCTTTGTAAACCAACATTCGACTATTGCTGTGACTGCAAACTATGGGGAATAAAGCAACAATAAATACTTAATAACCAACACAATGCAATGGTTCTTTTTTACCTCACCAGAGGACATTTTTTTTTTGCACAGTGCATTGCAGAGCACACTGCAGTAACCAGAGCTAACTCTGAAACTTGGGAACAACAGAGACTAGTCTTCCAATGACCATGTAAAAATCCCCTTATCAGCATATGCCCTGAGAGAAAAATTTACTTTAATATCCCATGCTCAGTTATGAACATGCGAATCCTTGTTATCTCTGGATAGTTAACATCGCTGCAATGCAGTGATCTATAAAAGAAAATACTGGCTATTATTGCTGAAATCAGGAATAATAGAAATAAAACTTTTAATTTCTTAAATTCACTTCAGAATTTAGACCTGAGTGGTGCAAAAAATATAAATACAACCAATACCCACCAGCTGATCTAAGCAGCAGAGCTACATTGTGTTAAATGCTATCTTACCCTGATCATAATGGCAGTAATATAAATAGGGTGTGAATTACAGTTGCAGAAAGTTGCACATGGTGAAAGATTATGAGTCTAAAATCACTTTCTTTTAAGGATAAATCTACTGTTTTGTCTTTGGAAAGCTTTTAAGAACCCTTATTCTATCCTCATATTGACTCCATCTGTCTCTGCCCTGCCACTCCTCCTCCTCTCACTGTGAATTCAGCCCCTCTTTGGGCAGCATTTCAGGGCTGGGCTGGTGCACACAGCCTTCTCAGGGACCAAAGCCATCACCAGCATAAAGGAACCCCCAGCCCAGGTCTCCATTCTCAGTCCCAGGTGCCACAGACCAGGGTGGGCACAGCAGAGCCCCGGGCAGGCTCTGCCCTGCAGGCACAGAGCATCGCCTGCAGCCAGACTGTGCCCAGGCTCAGGGCAGCACCCGGGGCTGGGCAGCACTGCAGGCTCCTCCAGCGGGCACCCTGGGCTTGGGGCAGCACTGCAGGCTCCTCCAGCCCTCCTGTGAGCACCCCAGGGTTAGGGCAGCACTGCAGGCTCCTCCAGCGGGCACCCTGGGCTTGGGGCAGCACTGAAGGCTCACCCAGCCCTCCTGTGGGCACCCCTGGGCTGGGGCAGCACTGAAGGCTCCTCCAGCCCACCCAGCCCTCCTGTGAGCACCCCGGGGTGGGCCAGAGAGCCTGGACAGCCCCTAAACTGAGCCTGCAGCTCGTGGTGTGAGCTAGATGAGCAGCACTGCCAAGATGTTGTTTATCACACCCAGCAGAAGGGTCTCTGCTGCCTGTCCCTGTGCCAGGCACTGCCACCCATCTGCTGCCTCTCACCACACACTTACATTATTTGCTCCTGCAGCACTGGCCCTCCATAATTTTCTCTGCCACTCAAGGCCCTTTTCTCATTCCCAGCTGCATTCTTAAGGTTCAACCACTTTGTCAACAGTAAAGAACAACAGCAAGCAGGGTTTCCTTACCTTAAAGAGGCTTTTTTGGGGTTTGTGGCACACACAAGAACAGCTCAGCACCATTGCTGGCAACTGCCACCTCCTAAACTGGAGCTCCTCTTTAAGAGACCTTCTTGATCTCCCACAGCTGCATTAAATAATGAATTAAACTGAATAAAACCCAGCTTCAGGTGTGGAAGGCTTTCAGGTGTTACACAGGACTCTAATGAAGGGCAGTAGTTTTCAGGTAAGACATGTAAGAGGACATAAGGAAACACCTCTACCCAGAGCTAAAGGAAAATAAAGCATATTTCAGTATCAGCAGGGACATCTTGTGAGGGAAACATGGGCTGGTGTCCAGGATGGGGACCAAAAACAGATAGTGGCTGGATCCCTCATTAAGATATTTTGTAATCAGTTTTTAAGGCAGCAGGAGAACTGCCTCAAACAGAACTTGCAGCTCCTGGGGGAGAGGAGAGGGAACAGAGCTTTTTGAATGCCATTTTAACAGCTGAAGCAGAGTGAAACACAATCATCAGACCTGTGACAAAGAGGAGAGAAAGCAAGGTGCTGTCTTAGGGCAGAGCTCTGAGAGGGACTGACCCCACATTATATACAATGTTCCTCTCACTCAGAGCTTGAGTTTAAACATATGTAAAAGAATTAATGCTTGATATATTGATAAGGTAATTGAAATGTCCATTCACTGGATAAGGAAGAGAATATATTTGATACTGCCTTTTTTGAACACACCAAAGTATTAAACTTCCCATCTGAAGTAACCTTGAACCTGTTCTGACCATGCTGCCAAGAGACTCCTACAACACAAACACAGAGATATCAGCTCAAAGCTGAATTTGGAAGAAAGGGATAACCACTGGATACAGCAGCTCATTAATGTGTAGGTGGTGATGACAGCACAAAACACAAAGAAGCAGGACCTCCTTTGCCATCTCCAAAATGTCCCTGCTAACACTTTGTGTTCCTGAGTAGTGAGGACTGCTTTGCTTAGCACAAAATCAAGAAAACTGTAACTTCTTTCCCCAAAAAAGAATTCATATAAGCAAACTGTGAATGTTTTAACATCTCTGGTAAAGACAAAGATGGGGTTTAAAACGAGCCCCACCTGCCCTCTGCAATGCCCTCTCCTGGGAGTTTCCATCCCCACAGCTGGAGGCAGTCGGGGCTGTCACCTTCAGCTAAGGGACAAATTAAGATTTGTTCAACAAACTCTGTATTAACTTCAGCTGAGCACAGGCACAAAGCAGAAATGTCCTGGAGTATTTCAGCTGCTTTTACAGCGAATGCATATTCCTGCCCCAAATTAGAAAAATATGAGAGTAGTAGATTGGTTGAAAGGTCTGGGCTCTCATACCTCTGTCATGAATGTGATGGAAAATCTATCAAACCACGCAACTTGAGCATGCTTCAGTGTTTCTGTGTAAATGAGGAATACAGGGCTGCTTCACACAGAGTAAGGGATTTGTGAGGGTAACAGCTTCAGAGCACACAAACACCTCAAATAACCCTGCAGTCAGGAACTACACCAAATAAATAAAGGATAAATTGGGCAAAGCNTGGGCTTGGGGCAGCACTGCAGGCTCCTCCAGCCCTCCTGTGAGCACCCCAGGGTTAGGGCAGCACTGCAGGCTCCTCCAGCGGGCACCCTGGGCTTGGGGCAGCACTGAAGGCTCACCCAGCCCTCCTGTGAGCACCCCGGGGTTTGGGCAGCACTGCAGGCTCCTCCAGCCCTCCTGTGAGCACCCTGGGATGGGGGCAGCAATGAAGGCTCCTCCAGCCCACCCAGCCCTCCTGTGAGCACCCAGGGGCTGAGGCAGCACTGAAGGCTCCTCCAGCCCACCCAGCCCTCCTGTGAGCACCCAGGGGCTGAGGCAGCACTGAAGGCTCCTCCAGCCCACCCAGCCCTCCTGTGAGCACCCCGGGGTGGGCCAGAGAGCCTGGACAGCCCCTAAACTGAGCCTGCAGCTCGTGGTGTGAGCTAGATGAGCAGCACTGCCAAGATGTTGTTTATCACACCCAGCAGAAGGGTCTCTGCTGCCTGTCCCTGTGCCAGGCACTGCCACCCATCTGCTGCCTCTCACCACACACTTACATTATTTGCTCCTGCAGCACTGGCCCTCCATAATTTTCTCTGCCACTCAAGGCCCTTTTCTCATTCCCAGCTGCATTCTTAAGGTTCAACCACTTTGTCAACAGTAAAGAACAACAGCAAGCAGGGTTTCCTTACCTTAAAGAGGCTTTTTTGGGGTTTGTGGCACACACAAGAACAGCTCAGCACCATTGCTGGCAACTGCCACCTCCTAAACTGGAGCTCCTCTTTAAGAGACCTTCTTGATCTCCCACAGCTGCATTAAATAATGAATTAAACTGAATAAAACCCAGCTTCAGGTGTGGAAGGCTTTCAGGTGTTACACAGGACTCTAATGAAGGGCAGTAGTTTTCAGGTAAGACATGTAAGAGGACATAAGGAAACACCTCTACCCAGAGCTAAAGGAAAATAAAGCATATTTCAGTATCAGCAGGGACATCTTGTGAGGGAAACATGGGCTGGTGTCCAGGATGGGGACCAAAAACAGATAGTGGCTGGATCCCTCATTAAGATATTTTGTAATCAGTTTTTAAGGCAGCAGGAGAACTGCCTCAAACAGAACTTGCAGCTCCTGGGGGAGAGGAGAGGGAACAGAGCCTTAAGGCAGCAGGAGAACTGCCTCAAACAGAACTTGCAGCTCCTGGGGGAGAGGAGAGGGAACAGAGCTTTTTGAATGCCATTTTAACAGCTGAAGCAGAGTGAAACACAATCATCAGACCTGTGACAAAGAGGAGAGAAAGCAAGGTGCTGTCTTAGGGCAGAGCTCTGAGAGGGACTGACCCCACATTATATACAATGTTCCTCTCACTCAGAGCTTGAGTTTAAACATATGTAAAAGAATTAATGCTTGATATATTGATAAGGTAATTGAAATGTCCATTCACTGGATAAGGAAGAGAATATATTTGATACTGCCTTTTTTGAACACACCAAAGTATTAAACTTCCCATCTGAAGTAACCTTGAACCTGTTCTGACCATGCTGCCAAGAGACTCCTACAACACAAACACAGAGATATCAGCTCAAAGCTGAATTTGGAAGAAAGGGATAACCACTGGATACAGCAGCTCATTAATGTGTAGGTGGTGATGACAGCACAAAACACAAAGAAGCAGGACCTCCTTTGCCATCTCCAAAATGTCCCTGCTAACACTTTGTGTTCCTGAGTAGTGAGGACTGCTTTGCTTAGCACAAAATCAAGAAAACTGTAACTTCTTTCCCCAAAAAAGAATTCATATAAGCAAACTGTGAATGTTTTAACATCTCTGGTAAAGACAAAGATGGGGTTTAAAACGAGCCCCACCTGCCCTCTGCAATGCCCTCTCCTGGGAGTTTCCATCCCCACAGCTGGAGGCAGTCGGGGCTGTCACCTTCAGCTAAGGGACAAATTAAGATTTGTTCAACAAACTCTGTATTAACTTCAGCTGAGCACAGGCACAAAGCAGAAATGTCCTGGAGTATTTCAGCTGCTTTTACAGCGAATGCATATTCCTGCCCCAAATTAGAAAAATATGAGAGTAGTAGATTGGTTGAAAGGTCTGGGCTCTCATACCTCTGTCATGAATGTGATGGAAAATCTATCAAACCACGCAACTTGAGCATGCTTCAGTGTTTCTGTGTAAATGAGGAATACAGGGCTGCTTCACACAGAGTAAGGGATTTGTGAGGGTAACAGCTTCAGAGCACACAAACACCTCAAATAACCCTGCAGTCAGGAACTACACCAAATAAATAAAGGATAAATTGGGCAAAGCCTGAGACAGGCATCTTCCCTTCTTCTGACACTCTTTCCCCAGCCAGTGGACAGATTAACTTCAGCAGTTGCTGCAGCCCAGTTAACGAAGGCAGGAATTCAGGGCACCAAGGGCAATTGATACTGCATTATATATTTTGCCAATTTAGCCTCAGTGAAGAAATCTATACTCCCCATCTGCACAGGGTTTTGCTAACACAGCACAAGACAAATAGTAACCAGCAGCTGTAATAAGTGAAGTGAGGGATGAAGGAATTCGTGGAGTTCAGGAGAGTTTCCCAAAGGTCAGGAGCTCACATCACCAAAACAGTTCTGGGGGAGATCTGGGACTTCCCTCAGAGAGCAAATACAAGCCCAAATGGAAGAATTCTGTGTGAGAGACTGTATTGTAATTGGTGTCATGGAAAAAACCCTCTCTTTTCAAGGCAGAAGAAACAGACAAGATGATGGAGGTTCTAAAAAGCATCTTGCACTGTAACTGACCTTGAAACCCTTGTTTTCTCTCAGCCTGATTAAGGGAAAAATACCTAGTTAGACACTCTCTTTGTCCTCCACATGGATAAGCCCAAGAAATAGAAAGAAGAAAAAAAAAAAAAGAGGAGGAGAAGAGGAAGAGAAAATCAATACAAGCTGTCTTCAGTTTAACCAGAATGTTACAGTGAATAGGTTTATGAAACCTCCAGTAAAGAAGAGCACAATTGCTCCCACTACAGCAGAAGCTGCTAAATTTTAGTGTAGTGTAACTTGCTAAGGTGTCATATAACAAAAAGAAAATGCAGGTGTTCTTACTGTCCAAGGACAGTACTTGTATTAGAGTGTATGAATTACTAACCTGGAATTAACTCATCTGATCTGATGCAGGGGTTGTGACAGCAATCACTACTCTGTGCTACACAGGAAAATAAAAAACCTGCCTCACACATGGGAGGAATAAATAGAGATAATAGGAAGTAGCTCTTCCCATCTCTCTCAGCAAAAAGATTTATGCTCTGAAAGAGGAGTTTACACCCCATCAAGCCTTTTTGGTTAAAGTACATGGATTTAAACTAACCAAAACCATAATTGTCCACATTTTCTTGATAAACAGCCCAGTCAGCTTAATGAGCACTGGTGAATTCCTGTCCTTGCTGGTGTCTTGTAGCTGTCAGTCCCACAGGAAAATTCTGAATAGTATGAAAACAGAATCCTGCTCCTGATTTCTCTCTCTCTTCTCTTTCCTCCTTACATAGATACCTATATATTCTCACTACATGATCCTGCCTGACACAACCCAGATACCAAGGTACAGAAGCAGGGGCTGTGCAGAATAAGCAGATGGCCTTTCTTTGCTATGCAGGTGCTGTTCAGCAGTTTTTGAGGCCGCTGTATTTTGCAGAGTGTTTTCCCAATCCACCAGACAATCAGGAGCAGCACAACAGAGCTCTGTGCTCTGCTCTGCTCTGCAGCAGGGTGCTGAGGCAGCGGGTTATCAGCCTGCTCTGAAGCCTGCTGACACCTGACAGGAATTCCTGGCACGCAGGAATCTCAAAAATCGATGGGGACAGACCTGAGAGTAACAGGAATAGCTGGGAAGTTTAACACTGCCCGAGCTGTGCAGGCTTGATTGGCTGGAGAACATGGAAGGTCAGAAAGAGGAGCGCTGGATCCTCATCAGTAGGAACAGAAGAAGATTATTACAGGAAAAAAAATCACCCTGAAGTTTCATAGGTTGCCGTTCCTGTGAAATAGCCGAGATCAGGAGATGCATAATGTGCAGCAGACCTCTTCTTTATTAATACAACCTTAAGCTAAGGATGAAAAATGTCTATTGGCATACAGAAAGGCTCAATGGAGTGTTAGAAAGCCATTGCTTGACCTCCATTTTTGATAATTTTAGAGCAGTTCCTAAAAACCTTTTTTAAAGGAAACACTTTAGTCATAGAAGATTGTTGATGTTAATTAGACTTCACTCTTTGGAGTGGAAGTGGGAAGGCACCTGTTAAGCTCCAGGATAAAGGTACCTATAAATTTAAGTTTTACTTAAAACATGGATGTAACCTCTTTGCCTTCTTAATAAAGCAAGTATCTCTTCAATCTAGATCAAATTACACCCTAAAAACTGCAAATCACCTGCCTACAGAACTGATGAAGCACAATTCCTCATTCATCTTGACCATTTATATGTGCTAAGAAGGCTCACATGGAGAGAAACACCAGTTGAGTCAATGGAAATAAAAAAGAAAGTCAGGAAACCTCTTTGTAAGGCTTTGAGAAATTTTTTAAAAAAATACATTGTAATTTTCCTTTCTAAACACAAATAGGAGTGGAAACTGGATGACAGAAATTGCAGACAGAAGAGGGTGAAAGCGTTTTCATTACTATTTTTCAAAAGGATCTTGTACTTATAGGTTAAAAAAGGCCTCATGCTTTAGAACACAAGTAGTTTAGTAATCATATGAATACATTTTATTGAAACTTAGTAAAAGGACATTGTCAAGTGCTTTTGTGAAGTTTCTAATGGAGGTGTTTCACTCTCCATTGATTGTATAATGACCTCTCAACAATTTGAAAATCTCATCTTTCTCTGCTCCCCTCGTTGGTAAACATGGTTTGTGCAGTTATGGACCATGAGCCAGGATGGTAATGGACTTCTAAATCCAGGAACACTCAAAAATGTATCAGTGGTAACAACTGAAGTCTCAAATCAGTGTTCCTTGAACTTCAGCCTCTGTATTCACATGCTTGTGCTGGTGTACTAACATTATTTATTTCACTTATCTCTTCAGTTAAAGTGATATTTTTTATACATTGCATAATGTGCCATGTCTGCAAGTGAAGTTCTGCATTGAATCCTGGCACCATGGCATGCAAGATATGCATTTTTGTAGGGAGTAGGGGTTCAGAGTGCCACAGTCCAATTCTTCCTGAGTTTGAGCAGCCAAGAAGAGAAGGACCCTCCAAGAGCCACGTGCTTACAAGTTTTCCAGCAGCTCCATAAAAGCAGACCTGTTGCCAGCTGTCGGGTGCACATTTTTCTGTCCCCTGAGAGAGGGACCTCCCCTCTGTGTGAGCTCTGTCCCTTCCCTGTCTCACTGCCTCCTGCTCCTGAAGGGTTCTGCTCTTCCTGAGCTGATCTGTGGGGGAACAATCTGCTGCCCTTCCCTAAAGTGTGCTGGAAAATGGCACCACACTCACCCATCCCAGGAGAGGCTCTGAGAGCCTTTCTGATCTCTCTGCAGGGTGAGGCCTCTTGTTAGGGATGGCCAAGGAGACCAAAGCTGCTCAGACCTTGGGCATGGCATCTCTGCATCCCTTGCCGTGTAAAACTGCGTGGCCACCGTGGAATATCTGCACAACAGCACTGCCAGCTGCACCCAGAGGGGTTATTCCACTCTCCCAGCAAATTCTCTTCATCCATTCCATGCATTTGCTGTTTAAATGTCCAATGATTGGAGATTCAGTGTGCTGAAATTATCTGATCTAAAAATGTCCCTAATAGGGAGGTGCCCCACTTATTTACTCTCAGAGAATCTTCTTTTGAACATTATTTTGTTCAATACTAATAAACCAAAGCATTTAAAAGTGAAACCAGCAAAACCATATAGAAACAGAATGCTAATGATTTGCCACACAGCAGAGAGGTCTTTGGGTGATTTCCAAACTTATAGGAAAGCAACTTCCCCTTTAAAGTGCAACAAGATTTTCAGGTCAGTCCATCAGGCTTGCACCAAGTCCCTCCTGTTACAGTTCACCCCTCACTCAGCTGCCCTCTGGACTCACTCCAGTGATCCCCAGAGCTGTGGAGGGAAAGTTTTCTGTAGATCCAAAGCCTAAAGACTTCAAAAGCCTGAAGCTCCTCAGTGGATACTCTATTAATTGCCAGCTGACCACTTGGTGAGAACCATTTTTTAAGGTATTTGTACAAGACTAAGTTCAGGGTTTTTTTTAGAATACTGGATTCTAGAAGGTTTGGGATGCAACACATCAAGAACATGAAACCAATCCCAGATAGTAAAAATCAAAATCAAAATCAAATCAAATGTGACTGAACACAACAATTATAAAGATTATATATTGCATGGTGATGGGTGAGAACATACAATACACTGGGCAGAATCTTCCTGGATTTTTTTTAAAGAACAAGTCATTCCTTTTGAACAGAACATTCAATACATTCCCTACAAAATTTATGGGATTTGTGGGATATGTCCTGCACCTCCAAAGTGCCTGCAGAGCCTCTTGATTCCTCCTTGGCTGTTGTTTATGGTTGAATCCCTAGGGCCAGACACTTCAGCTAATCTGAGCATTCCTTCCTAGCGTGCCTATTTCTGGAAATCAGAACAATTCTCTGCCTCAGAAATGCCAAGCTCCTCTCTCAGATGTTGTGCCTCCTACTAAAACAAACAGAAATGTTTATGGCAGACATCACTGAAATATAGCACACACAACGAAAACCACAGATTTGAAAACACAATTTAAAACTGAAATCCATTTTGGGAAGACAAAGCAACACAATGTAAGGGTCCTTTTCTTTTTTCTGCTTTTTTTTAGTACAGTAGATGCCATGCATAATACGGATTTTTAGTTCTATGCTGTTGGCAGCATTTAAGAAAACAAAAAGCTCAGGAAACCAAGAAATTCTTTAGATTTGAAATTCTGGGAAAGCCACCAGATGGATGCCTTAGTGTGTGAGAGAAATATTCTGACTATGAATGTCATCATTTGAGAGTTGCCCCAAATTGAAAGTTTAGAAGCAACTGAATCCCTCTGCTTCTCTCTCCCAATCTACTTCTGAAAAATAAACAAGGATTTATCAGTCCCTGTGATTCCAAAGACAGTGGATTATTTCAAGAGTGGTGAATGCCTAGAGGCATAAACTCTTTTATTGTCAAGTGACTTATAATACCTGACAATGAATAAACCCAGCGATGATCTGGATTGAGCAAGAACAGATTCCCTTACAAGATAAAGGCCAATATTCACTAAAAAATGTGAGAGAGTAAGATTCTCAGCTGGCAACAAAGAATTTGAAAGTGAGAGTTTGTAGGAGCAGTCTTAAGTCCAGAGTCACAGGCATGGCTTGGCTGCTGTGTAACCTCAGGCTGGGGTTTTGGAAGTGTACATGGCAAGGGATACAATATTCCTTGTCCTGACAAAAGTGCAAAACTTAAAATTCTTCAGCTAAGCTTGCAGCAGATTTCTCAAAAATCACTCAGAGCAAGCAATGCCCAAGTTCCAGGGCAGGCTGAAAAATTCTAAATAGATCTAAAGGAACCTAGACCATAAAGTCTGAAAATTAATAAGTGAGTTCAGGCAAAATCACTTTTTAGGTAGTTAAACCTGAGCAAGGAGGTAAAATTAAATGTGTCCCATGTACTTACTATTTTAAAACTTCATTGTCCTGTTGTATTGAAATATCCCTCTCTCTCTTTGATATGATTACATAATAATCATTCCACTATTACCTAACACAAATAGGCAATGAGTGCATCTTTGCAACCTAGGCCCTTCCTCCAAGTATTCTGTAAAGTGAACAACACCTCAGAGCACAGTAAGACCCTCGATTTTCATTTCAGAGAGCCAAAGTTCTATATTTGGATTTAATAGTAGTTAACTATTACAGATAATAATGCAGCTTTTTAACAGTCATGAATTAATTTACTTTAATAGGAAAAAAAAAAAATCAATTATCCAGAAAATGACTGTTGAGGTGGCAGTTTGTGGTGGTTTAACCTGAGTGAAACCTCTTTTAAGCTCAGCACCCATCACAGATGAGATACAGCTCACCAAGGTCCCAGCAGGGTCAGAGAGCAGGATGAGTCTTAGAGTTTCTTTTTTTTGAGATTCTTTTTGGGGATGCTGTTCTTTGAGGTTATAAGGTTTTTGTTAAGGTTGCTGTTTTTTGGGAGTTTTCTTGGGGTTGTTGTTCTCTGAGGTAATAAGGTTTTTTGTCTTCTTTTTGCTTTAAGTGTTTCACACTGTAGCTAGAGACGACAAGTTGAGTCTGCAAGTGCATGTTTGTTTTTAAGGTTGTTTATTTTTTATTATCTTTTAGTTCTTTTTTAGCTCTGCTAGGCCTCTCTGGCAGGGTACATTATCTTAGTTCTTTTTCAGCTCTGCAAGGTATTCTCAGTAGAGCAGGGCACGTGGTGGACTGGGCGGATTAGAGAGCTCTGCACTTTATGTACAGTACTTTTAACTTTACTGTTTAAAATGCACTTTTTATTTACAAAATTTTACTTATTAGTAAAATAAGTAAATAAGTATAGTAGTAATGCTTACTACCTATGCTAACATGTCATTTCTACTCTAAACCAATCTCTAAAATCCAACTCAGCAAAAGATGGGGGACGAGAGCAAGAACAAGGAGCACAGGGGCCACTCCCCAATTCCTCCAGCTTGTCTCTTCAACCCCATATACTAAAAATTTTAGATTCTATATTAACATTATATGATAAACTAAATACTGCTTACTTTGAATTCTCTCAGCTTGTGATTCTTCATACACTGTGGGCATTCGCTGCCATGGCAGGGATCAGAGGCAGTGTCCTCCTGGGGTCTGTGTGAGGCTCTGACCCCCCTGTACAGATCCCAGACCCCCTGTCCGGTCTCCAAACCCTCCAGGGTGGCCACAGGGATGTCCTGGACTCCAACAGATGAGAGCTGAGACCCTGCTCTGCTCTCTGTTTAATAAAGGCTCTCTGTGCTCCAGCTCCCCATCTCCCAGGCAGGATAACAGGGAGGAGATCTGGGAGCTCAGTGATTGTGGAAAACACGAGAACAGAAACTCCACTGACACTGAGGACAACCTCTGATCTCAGAAACCCGGGGACCTCTGTCCAAGGCTGGAGTGTCATGTTGAAACTGCTCTCTAAAAGAAAGGAAAAGCACTGTCCTTTACTGGCCCCTTTGATTTTAGCACCTGTCACAGCATCAAGTGCTCCTTTCAAAATTTGTGAGACTTGAAATATTATGGCCACACAACACCAGACTAAGAAAAAGACCTTTTACCCTTTTTTTTTTTTTTTTCCCCTCAGGTAAGCAGGATATCAGGAGCAAAAAGTATCACATTTGTGAAATCCTTATCAACATTAATTCTGAGGACAGAGATACTTCAAGGAAAAAGCATTTGTCTCTGATGATTTGTTATGTTTTTGACACTGCTTCATTCTCTTTGAAGCTGATTTTAGGTATTAAATACACCAAATGTCAGCCTGATGTCTTTTCAGGACTCTAAATCTGCTATTGACTTGAAAAAAGAATTATGGAGTTCCCATTAAGTTTCTATTAAGAACCCGTACTTGAAGGAACAAAGACTAAGAATTAAAGCAATGATAATATTAGGTTTTGCTTTATACCTTTCCACTCATAAGCACTAGGCTTTTCACAAGACTATCCAAGGGTATGTAAGAATAATTCTTAGGTCTATCTAATGCAATATCTGTCTCTACAGAACTGCAGTGTGAATTATGTGAAAAAGTTACTAGATCTGGGGTTGTGCAGTCAGCCTTCTTCAGGATTTATGAAAAAGCAGTGACATTTCTCTATGGACATTTTGAAGACTGCTCATTTGCAGGGAACACTTGCTTGTGGATCAGAATTCTGCAGTGCCAAGCAGAATAAAAGCAGCCACATCCCAGCACCCCAAAGACAGGCTGGGCCCCCCTGGACCTGAGCTGCTGGTCCTGAAATATATTTCAAATAAGGCCTGGCTATCTGGAACTGTCTGAATGGGAGACAGAAAACACAGATACAGTAAAACAAACCAACAAAAATGCAGTGAAAGAAGCCCAGACACAGATGAAGGCTTTGTTGTGAGAATATGAAAGAACTCAACAGGAATTTTGGACAAAGCAGTGCCTGGAAGGGTGCTCAGCTGTGGATACAGTCAAGACATAAACCTCAGAGAAGGTTTCATCAATAAACAGGGTACCTGTGTCCTGGAAAATAAACATATTAGGGGAAACCTGGATGGTTTTCAGTTTTTTCACCAAGGAAAAGGAACTCAGAACACCTCATGTTTCATCTTAAATTTGAGGACAAAATGTTTGTTGGTGGAACAAACCACACCTGGACAAAACCACACTCAGTCCATCTCAAGAGCTGCATAAAGCAGAACTCCTGTCTTCTAAGAAGGCTGCTTTCTATTTAATATATATACAGATATATATCTATATACATTTATAAATATGGTGAGAACAAAGACTGCCATCCCAATGGGACTACTGGCACTCCAGAAGTATCAGGATGTTCAGGAGGGATGTCTCCACAAGCACAATGCTTGTTATTTTATTAACATTTTGAAGGCTTAAAGTCACATCACAAGACCACATACATTAGAAAGATGCTTCTGTTTCTAAGTTAAAATACAATGATTCACCTGATAGATCTCCAAGCCTTTTGCAGGACTGAAATTCAGTTTTCTTAATGAGAATCAGTAATTGTAGATTCAAAGACTGCCCAAACCAGTCAGCAGGAGATAATATGTAATATGTAACCACAGGAAAAGCAAACTGGAAAAAGAAAGACCACTGGCTTTCATAAATCATTTTTTGACAGGAAGGTTATTTATCATGGGAAATAAGCTTAATCAATAATAGAGTGAAACAACCTTAATAAAAAAGGGAATCAAGCTCTGTTCTGTTAGAGCATTATAATTAATGTGGGTGGGGGGAGCGAGAAGAGGCAGAAAGAATTGTTACAGAGAATTGTTATTATCCTGACAAATGGATTCTGGATTGTTTCTAAAAGTTCATTTTCATCTAGCAGCTTTGAATGAGAAAGGATCAAGGATTGCATTTTGTTTTCTTAGAAGTAATGAGAAATTTTGGGGGAGGTGCCCAGTGAAGGAAGAGTTATTCAGGGGATGAATATATTTTTATTTGATCTCAAGGGAACAATACAACCAATTGTGACTATATTAAAAATCAGCTTTCTTAAAAGATGTGGGGAGAGCGTGTTTTTCTCAATTTATTTTTATATACAAACCAAGTGTTAGTTTTTCAAAAAGTCATCTTTTTTGTTCTGGGTTGATTAATTTTACAAATATGAAAGGGAAGGAAAAGCACTCTAGAGAAATTTCAGAAGCTTGATGAAAAGAAGTGTTTTCATCTACATTAAAACACAAACACTTGTGTATAATAGTTATTGTTTTGTTCAGTCACTTTTCATTTATCTTTCCAACTATTTTTACAGATAGACAATCATTCCATCAGATTTTGAAACATTTAGCAAATTTTCTGAAAAATATTGCACAACTTCCTCTGCAAAGGGAGATACCTACATGTATGTACAGTGTCCCCAGGCATCCCAAAGGGAATATATATCCCCAAAATACAAGGTTTTTCTCAACCCACTTGGCCACATCATCAATATAAATACAAAGGAATAGTGTTTTTAATGCTTGATAAAAAAAATTAATACAGCATTTCTATTTGAAGCAAAGTCAAAAAGTGAAATACCAGTCCCTAAAGGAAGTAAACAAAGAAGTCACAATTTTCTGTGTAGGAGATATAGTTACATTAAATCCAAAAACATATTCATAGGGAGGAAAAAATATGTATAAAGGTAAAAATGGTGAAAATGGGAATAGAGGAATGAACAACAAAATTGCTGGACTAACTCAGATTCTGTATTTCAGTTAAAATGTCCAAAATTCCTGAAACCTGGAGGTAGCTGTCTACCAAAAAACCACCCCAACACTCCAAAGGTTTTAATAATTTAATATTCAATGTAATTATTAGCATGCCTAGCCTAAAGTTTGAATTTCAGGGGAGTGGCTCTTTTGCCTCTACAGCAGAGATTCTGTTGCTGTTCCCAAACCCCTCCCAGCTCCACTCAGAATTCCACTGACTCTTCACACAAAATCTACAGACAAGGCACAGGTCGGGAAAAGCAAAGCAGCAAAATAATTCTTATCCAGGAGATCATTTGAAAGCCTCTTAAAATGTTCCCAGACAATTTGTGTGGGGAGAGAAAAGATTATGAGGTATCCTACCTGTTCCTGTTACAAATTATTCAGCAGCTCAGAAAATCACTCATTTTTAGAAGACAGCTGTTGGAAACAACAGAATTTGAAATGATTTATTGTGTAATTATTAACTTTTTATTTTATCTCCAGATTAAAAAAAAAAAAAAAGTTTTCAGGTTACTTCTTACACAAGCCCCACTCTGTACAAATTTCAATTTTTATTTTGCTTGGTCCTACCAGAGTTAAACTGCTAATGTTCCTGACAACACTGAAGAAGCTGGATCAGGACCTCTGTTCTTCAGGAACTCAATATTTATTCTTCCACTCCCACTTTATGCCAATAAGGTATCTCCAAACTGATGTAACTTAGCCATAAAGGAGCAGGAAGGAAGCATAAATATTAGGTTTTCAAAGTGTAGGACCCTACACTCAATTCCTGTTCAGGTTTCACTGGGAGGAGTTTCAATAACCCAATGTAAGAAACCAGCCCAGAATTCAGCCTGCTCTTCCCTCTCCACCCAGCATTGCCCCCCAGCTGTAGCTTCTCACTGAAATTAAATGTTCAGCCTTTCTCCCTTTGTGTTCTGTTCTAGTGCACAGCAGTGATGGAGAGCTGGGCACTGTTAATTTAATTACACAGGAGGATGGAGCACGTTGCTCCAGTGCTATTGAAAGCCAGCAGCACCTACTGCTCCCTCATCCATCCCCCTGGGGAATAAAGCACTTTAATCATGCACACTGCAGCACTGCAAATGTGCTCCCTGCCCTTTTTACAGCACCACATTTAGGTGTTTTCTCTCTATCTCTTCCAGAAATGCATGGTTTGCTCTGCTCACTGTAAATGTGGACCACACAGAAGTGGAACCCAGTCCTATTATTTTTTTTACAGAAGTCATTAGAGCTGCAGAAGAGGAATCCTTTTTCTGCCAGTAAAGACATGGCAATAGTGATTGGCCATTTTTTTTCCTGGCTTGCTTGCAATGAAACATTTATTCATAATGCATGTTTAGTGCTGCAGGTGGCATTGTTACTGTTCAAAGAACCCTACTCAGCACATAATGTGGCTGGCACTTCATCTTCCTGGAAATGAATCTTGAAAACTTCTTGAATTATATATCTCCTCCTGCTTTTCAGTAGATCCATAATTTTCTTCAGAAGATGGATTGTGGATAGCAGCACTGATGAGAATTAAAGTAGCAAGGTTCATGTTAAGAACATAGTCAGTAAATCAAAAACTGAAAGTAATGTCACAGATTCCAAATTGTAGAGTGACAGGATCCTGAGATGCTGCTTATGGTGGGGTCTGGTGATGAAGCCATGAGGTTAAACAGCAGCCTTTCAAAAATACCAACCTGTCCAAGCACCAGAAACCTGCACTCCCTTCATAGGAACTGTGAAAAAATCACTCTTGCAGCTTATCTGGAGGATAAGGATGCCTCAGTCCACTAATTCTACAAGGAAGAGCCTGTATGCAGCCAAAGCCATAGAGCTGTCCCTCCAAAGGCCAACAGGCAATGCCAATGACCACAAAGAGCTTTAGGGAGTCACCACTGGGGTGTTCTCCAGCATCACAAAGCTACGTGTTCAAACAATGGAAAAAAATCTCCTTATATTTAGATTTTTTTTTAACCCCTTAAAAACTGTCACTCCAAAGCCATCATATTCACCTTTAAGAGTAATCACACTGATCCTGTTAAACTGAAATCATTCATTAGTGATGCTTGGCACCCATGTCATTTTACTGGATAAACATTTTCCTAACCCCTTCTGTTCTGCTGGTGAGTAACCCTGCCAAAATGAATTTCCTACCAATCCCTCCACCTATCAATGTGAATCAGATATTCTGCTCCAGTGGTTGTTTCCTTATCATATCTGTAGGACAGTAAAGACCACCAAGAAAGGTAGAAAAGGGGATTCACATCCCATACATTTTATATTTTGACTTCAGTTACATGCCCACTCCTTTCCTTGTGTCATAAACTGTTCTACCTCTCTGTTCACAAATAATTTGCTGAGGAGGACCCTGCACAGGGTGAATACCTGTTTCAATAATCAGGGATTGGCTGTTAATGCTCATGGGGGCTTGCAGCTCTGTCTGTGCATACACAGACTCCTCACCTCTGTGCAGGGCTTTAGGCTTTCAGGAATGCCAGGATCAGGAAAGGGAGGGGCTCTGCATCCACACCTCCCTCTGGGATTGAAGTGCACAAACCAACACGTGGCAGGATAAGACACCATCCTCAGTTTGTGTTAGCTCATTAAATGCTCAGCACTAGAAATCTCAAATCTACATGCAGCAATTTTCCTTTTTTTAAAATGAGGTGTTTGTATTTTCACATGGATTTAGTCCTTGTGGAAACAGCCTGTGCAAACAGCTCTAAACATCCCATTTCCAATTTATCTACAGAAGTGAGACGGGACAAATGGCAGCACCATGGCTCTCCTCCACAGAGCTCACCAAAACCTCTCAGCCTTGGCCAGGATAAGAGGGCAATTCAAACTTTATATCAATAAAATCATCACAGGCTCACTGAAGTTTCCCAGTGCAATGGTGAATTCTGGGGCATATCAAATAGGGGCTAAATCAAATCCAGCAATTTTCCACTGCTCTGATACATGCTTCCAAAAGAGGAAGAATTTAACAAACCAGAGCTTCAGTTGATATAAATCAGCACCATTCCACTGAAGCTAATGCAGCTGCATTGATTCACAGCCACTGAAGTCTTGGACTCTGGTCTCAGAAATATGATAGAAAGTTCCATTTGCTAATGTAAATGTATATTGATGGTTTATCACGTAAATTTGTTCAGGAAAATGCATGAATCAGTGCTGCCTTTTTAGTAATAAATCGCTATAACAGGTAGGAATAAGTTTTGAGCTTTTAAAGAACCTGATATATGTACTTCAGTCACGCAGTAATTCTGCAAGTACGCTCTTGCTTTGAAAAACACCTTTTTCCTTAGTGCCCCTCTCCTGATGCAAGCCCAGAAATTGCACCACCACTCCTATGACTGTAGACAACAAATTTAAAATACCCTTAATTGGAAGCTGAAAAAACTAAGTGTGCTGCACAATGGCTGAGACACAAGACTTATGGTTGTTTACTGTAACACTAAGACAGTCCCATTAACAAGAATGATGGGAAACTGCATCCTGGCATTATTCTTAGCAAAAGACTTGACAAATATGTTTTGTAAATGAAGGAACTACAACAGAGAAAACATATAATACACTTTTCCCCCCTTTTTTTTTCCCCAGCGAAACGGTTGCATGTTTAATGCTTTATACATTATTCAAGGCTCCATTTTCCAGGGTTCATCAATACCCCAGTCTGCAGCAGCTAGAAGCTTGTAACAACTGACAAATGTAGACAAACATGCTGCTTAACCCAAGAACAGTGGGTCAGAGAACAAACAGGAAAATTTATTGTCTTTGCTATATTACTGTTGGAATGGAGAAGTAAATGAATACCATACGTTATAGCTTATCACTTACAGTATGAGTGTATCATGAACAGCCCAGCATGTCCTACTTAAATAATACTGATGGATAACATGCAGGCAGCTTTTGTTCACTGCTGAGGTTTTGTCTTGTCTACATGTTGTTTAGACTTATTTAGGGCTGGAGGAAGAGACAAAAGAACAGCAAAAGCCATGTTAGAGGCTCATACAATCCCCTTCCTCCACGTAGCCATAATGAATCCAGGCTGTGCCGACCACAGAAGCTATTGCAGAGAGATATAGAAGCTTTCTTGGGGTAAAAAGCAGATTCCACAATATATCCTTAGAACAGACATTATATTATTTCCCAGCTGCACTTGTGAGCAGCTCTGCAGAGGACAAAGGAGAAAAAAGGAGGGGGAAAAAAGGTGGTGGAGGGGAGGAATATCAACCTGAGTTTTATTGCCTCTGCCTGCTGGAGAACTGTAGGGAGATTAGCAATAATTTTTATATTCAGCACTGTACCTCTGAAGGTGACTCAAGAACTTGTGTGAACTGGAATTCTGGTGGAGCATAAGCAAACCCCCAAACCTGTGCTGCTGTTTCTCTCCTGCCCTCAGCCTGTTGTTTGGCCAGACCATTCCAGCTGTGCAAGGCAGGCCCTGTGCACCTCTGGATTTCTGCATTAACATCTGCAGCAGGATTTCTCAGGTGTCTGTGTGAGGGGATCAGGGCCTGAGGATCTCATCCTGTGCTCCCATCACTGCATTTCAGACTTTGTGCTGGCGCTGTGTGAATGGCAAATGGGGAGGAAAAGGCACAGCACACTTGAGAAATGGAATTCAGAGCCATTTGATATTCATCCTATTGTGCCACAGAAACTGCAGGGCAATGCAGAATCAAGCCCCACATGCAGAAATAATTTAACATCAGGGATCTTTCAAATTATGATTAAGTTTTTGTCTATTCAATGGAAAAACTAGAAATCAAGCACACCTCCATTTCCCTCATTTCCACCCCCCACCCCAAAATAAAGTCATTTTTCCTGAATAAATGAAGATAGTTGTGACCGAAGGGTTAGATTTATAATTTTTGGTAATTTAAGTCACTTATATTAACCACAGGAATTAATTTGGTCTGACACCTTTGCAAGCAGGTTTTTACCAATAGAAAAAAGATATTCCCAGCACAACATGAATTAAGGAGTGCTTGTCTACTCACAAAACTGTATCATTTTAATTAAGATTTTGCAGTCACCACTTATTAATTTAAACCTGACCTATATCTCAGTAAGGGAATTTAAACTAACAAGTCAGGTTCCAATAGATTGGAGCTCCTTACACAAATCACAGGGATTTTAATGAAGCAGCTCGATATTCCATCTGTATTTACTCTGGCATGATTTTGTGATGCACAACAAGCCTCCCGTGAAAAGGATTTTAGAAAGGAACCCTGCTTGAAAAAGGAAACAAGATGGGATGGGTTCCAAATGGGATTCAGGTCTCCAGTTCTCAGTGGTCCAAATCTCATATTGGTCAAGATGAGCCTACTCAGCAAAATATCACGTGGTAATGATTTCTGTGTGAGAGTAAATTCTCTCTTTAATACCTACTGCTCATTTTATTTAGTTGATTTATGCTTGCTATAAATGAAGAATGCAGATATTTACTCAGATACAGGAAAAAATAAAACAACTAAGAACCCCAATCTATTTGCAAGTTCCATCTAACTCAGTACTAGGAGAACCAAAATAGCAGCTCAAAAATAAACCAGCATCAATTTGGCTCAAAGAACTGGCAAGCTTGACAGTGACCCAGGTAAATTCCCTTCTGCCCTTTATGACATTCTGATACTACCTCTGGCTTCTGCAATTCATCTGCCTCCTACTTGGAAGTATTTACTGAGAAATAACCTTGATCTTGACTTCTTACCATTCCCCAGGCAAATTATTATGTTTTCTTACTGTTCCTTCACCCCATGGTATTTAACAATTTCGGTTTCTTGCCTGGGTTCATTCAAAGCTTCAAAGAGCAAAACAAAAATAACTCCAGAAATGTGCAAGTAATGTAATAATTTTTCAAAGATGTCCTATGTGGAACCCAGCTGGAGCAGGGTAGAGGAGGGAAAATTGAGAATGACATAAAACAGACAATGCTAAATGTAAAATAATAGTAAGGATATAGCTTTGCTTTATACAATAATTCTTGGTCATTGAAAAACATGATTAATAAACAGGGTTAAACATACATACAATTTAGAGGTTCTGAGGCTCAAAAATATCTGCAACACCTTGCACAGATAAAGAACCAGGAGAGCACAGGGAGATTCTGCTTTCTTGCTGAAATTCCTTTTTAAAGGGAAGTTCCTGCTCAGGATTGGGAGTCTGTTCTACATGGTGTTCATGCCAGACAAGAGCCATTCTTTTGTTCATTAGATATCTAAAGGAGACACAGAAAACTTCTGACTGTATCACACACAACTGGACAGCAGGAAATCTCAAACTATTTTTATGAAAAGGATGGCAACCTGAAAAAGTGGGTGGTGGAAATGACAGGTGGGTGATGGACACCAAAGCCCCACACAATATCTGCTTACCAGCCAAGAGGAAAGTAATAGCCAATCTCCTGCAGAACTGTAACATTTCCTCTGATCCCATTTCTCAAAGACAGGGATAAATTGAGGGGAAAGTCCTTAAAATGAAACTGCTTGTTAGCTGAAAACCACAGCCAGATTCGGACAGTCACTGCTATGGAGACATTTAATGAAACACCTATTTTACATTAATTGCCGGTTTAAAGTTAAGTATTTAATTATTTTGGCTCTTACTAATTTATTTTCTGTGATGGGTGTCTGGACAGCTTCAGAAGTAGGGGAAAAACCAGAAGTATAACCTTAAGTTGCCTGAAGTTATGATTCACTATATTTTTTGCCTCACTTTTTTATTGCACATAAGTGCAGCGTTACTGTTGCTCATAAACAGATGTGAATCTGTCCCTGCTATCACACCTAACTGTGCCAGGGAAAAGAACAGAACCTCTGTAACAGCAGCTGCAGTGACACACCATTTTTTCAGTCTACCAATCCTGAGTCAGTTCAAGGACTGCTAGGGACAAAGCTAAAAACACTGAATTTTGCACCACAGGATAACCTAGCCAGATAACAACTTGACTCCACATTCATTTACTCCTCTAGTTATATATTAATAGAAGTGCCAGTTGTTATTTCAAAAAGCAGCATTGTCTTCTCCTGCTTGTTCTTACATGATCCAAAAGCCCAGCAGATGTTTTTGCCTGTTTCCTCTGGCTCTCCAATACTTCTGACAACTCTTCAATGCTCTCTGAGTCCCCCAAAACCACTCCTCTGGACCTGCAGTCTGTGACTTCCTTCACCTCTTAACTATTTCTGAAACCTTAACAGTCACCCCAGGTACCCAAGGCTTGGGTCCTGCTAAGGCAGCCCCACCAAGCTGGAACAATTTCATGTGTCCTGAGGTGAAGAAAGCACTGAAACATTGCCATGCTGCTCTCCCTCACCCCCAGGAAGCTCACAGGTGGTGCCTAAATGAGCCTTTGAACAATATTCTCTTAAAAAAACAAAATATGAAAGAGCACAAGTCACTAATTAATTTTTCAGTAGAAGACATTCTCTTGTGCCTTGAAATCAAAAAAATTTTGAAAATAGAAAACTGCAGCCTAATTTTACTGCTTGTCTGTAAAATGTTTTTCCTGTTTGTCTGTCCTCATGACCTTTCCAGGCAGTGCCCACTGGAGATGCAGTATGAGCACACAGTGGTTTGTCTGGTCTCTCCTTGAGGAACCTCAGGCTGCTGCTGTCTCCAGACCTTGCCCAGAGCTCAGAGAAAAGTCAAGGGCAGACCTGGTTTAGATATGTGAGCATCAATAATCAAAGGTCTGAGGGTTGAAAAAACACTCATTATCCTTTTGGTCATGAGACTGCCAGTTTGATATCTGAAACTAATTTTTCTGGGACCTTATCATGCTTTTGCCAGGCCTCCAGATGACATTATGCAAGGATGAAAATAAACACCTTCTACTAAGACAATGCAGGACCTTTGGCTCTACACAGTTTTTTTCTTTTTTTGGCACTTATTTTAGTACTTCAACAACCTGACCCTACCTGACTTTGCTGTCCCAAAGCAACAGCCTTCCTTCATTTCCAAATATTCTGCTGCCTATGTCCACACACACAGGTACCCCTGGGAGCCTGGCCAGATCCAGGGTCAGATCCAGATTTCAGTAACAACAGGGAAAATGAAGAAGGAACTCCATGGAATGACTGCACTGCCTGTTTGGGATTACTCTAAGTAACTCTAGCCTGATTCAGTTCAAAAGTGGTTTAATAAATACCAAAAGATCCCACAAAAAAAATGAAAGATTCTATGAGATGATTGGGAGGTGTGCAGAGCTAGCTGTGGTATTAGCATGGGTGCACATGGCACACAGAAGTGTTTACCTTCATTAGCAAGAATCTATCCCCAGTTTGATTAGGTTTGTTATTATCTAAATAAAACATTCATTTTCCAAATTAATCTTCTGCAAAGACAAGGGGAAGAACAGAAGCACTGTTGGTCTGAGAACTCCACTGAAGGATATAGGAAGGAACAAACTGATGAATATTTTGTTAGGAAAAAAAAAGAAAAAGGAAAATAAAATTGAATCAGAAAAAAGTCCACCCTCAAAATCAGAGGGTAAACTCTTCATATCACAAGCTAAAATTCTACTCTTGCTCTTCATGGCTTTATTATTAGAGGTTTTGTTGAGAGTCTACATTTTGATGTTAACATATGAAAATATGTTGACTGGCACAGAAAAACAAACTCATAAATTTTGAGTATCTGTTTTAATGTATTATTGTACTTTATTGGCAATATTCCACCAGCAAATGCCTTTTTATTACTGTATCCCTTCTTTGCAATAAAGAGGGATTGGGAAATATGAAATCATTGTTTCTTGCTAGCTGTGGGCAAGAAGTAGTTTTCAAACCATGCTAAAGTTGCAAAAGTGTGCTCACAAGAAATATATAGCAAGAAATATGTTAGTACCTTTCATAAATTTTCAATACAGGGATATAGCAAGATCATTTCCAAGCATAAACAGACCCAGCAAAGAAAATATATTATCTTAAATCAGGTATCATTCCCCAGTACGACAAAAGATGGGTTGTTTAGCAGCATAAAACAAGCAGACTTCAGCCTAGTACAATATGATAGCTTAGAAAGTTTTAATATTTTACATAAGTAGCCAACCATCTCTGGCTAAACCTTTTATCCCTAACTGAAACAAAAGGCACATTGGCTTCTGAGAAATCTTTGCCTGTCTGCAGGGGAGGTTGTTGAATTAATTCAAAACTTTCTCAGTAGCTGGCAAAAAAAGTCGAAGGGGGAATTGATACATTTATCCTAAACTGCATAAACAGGACCCAGTTGTGAAGCCTGCAGTCTTTGTGGGAGAAAGGAAGCAGGAAAACCCAGCACAGCCTCAGAGACTTGTGTCACCCATGGAGGTGGCAGCAGAGCTTGGGGCACACAGCACCAAGGGCAGCCAAGGGCAGCCCCCTCTTCCCTTCCCTTCCTTTTCCTTTTCCTTTTCCTTTCCCTTTTCCTTTCCCCTTTTCCTTTTCCCTTTTCCTTTCCCCTTTTCCCTTCCCCTTTCTCCTTTCCTTCCCTNGTCAATAATGCACAGCCCTGGCTTGTATCTCACCAAGTGAACCAATAAATAAAAAAGTTCTTCAGAGAAATTCTGTCACACTGGGCAATAACATCATTAACACAGGTGAGCAGTGTCACTGTCCCAGGACAAAACCTGCTGTCACCTGAGTGTTTGTGAGCCAGTCCCCTGCACCAGCACATCACACCTGCCCCGTGTTCCTGGGAAGACACAACCTGCAGAAACCCACCCTTGACAAAGGAAAGGCCAAGCACTGAATTCTGGCACAAGATCAGCCTTTAAGCAAGGCAATAATCCAGGGCCCCTGGTAAAGAAGGTTTTACCTGGTGAGGTGCAGTCCTGCAGTCAGTCTGCATCATGTCCTCAAACTCAGGCATTTTCCTTGGAAGGTGAAAAACACAACATGAGCCCGCAAACAATGGGTTAGCAGTCCTACTGCTACAGAAACTCAGTAAACAAGTGGTTGAAACTCAGTAATTTCAGATATTTTTGCTCTCTTCTGGCTGGTACTAAGGTCTATGATGGAACTGTGTTAATATTTCATTTACACATCCAAGTTAAAACCTAGAATCCTTTATAGGTAATATTTGCATCATTTTTAAGGTAGTCCCTTTAATTTTTCATATGCAGTGGTTGGTATGAATAATTTAATTACATCCAATGATCCACAATAAAGCCCAATGATTTACTGACATATTGAAAATTGATTGTAGAAGGTGTCACTGTCCTGCTCTAAGCAACAATTGATGGTTTCAGTCTGTTCCCAGTGGATTTGGGTCAATTGTGCCATAACCTTTGACACCACCTGATGAGCCTCAAGGTTTGGTTATGACAGGCACCTGTCAGGGAATTTGCTTTTTCTGGTGTTATACTTGCTCTGTGGTCAGATAAAAACCTACATTTTGGAGGTCTGTGAATCAATGAAAGTTGAACAGACCCCTAAATTCAGACATAAACTCAGAGATGTGACTGTAGAGATGAACTGGTTCCCATCAGCTGTATTTATTCCTGCAGCAGTCATTCTTTTGGGGTTTTTTGAGGGATTTTTTGAGTATAAGACTCTGCCTTCAATTCAGGTCCTGATCCAAAGTCTGTGAAAATTATTGGAGTCATCCAATGGATGTGAGCAGATATAGATATTGCCCATATAAAACATGTGCCATATTATTTTTTGACACCTGCTTCAAAAATAATTCCTCTTAAGCCTCCAGTGATACCATAATCATGAATAATAGAATAAGACAGTTGTATCCAAAACAGGAATGAACTTTATATTCCATTTTTTTTTTACAGGCAGACATGTGTTCTAACACATGTCTAAGATACAACATTCACCAATACATTTGTGTGTATATATGGGTGCACACAAATAAATTCTTAGCAAATACAATCTTACTGCAGAAGAGCTCCTTGTTTCACAAGAATTAGAACCAACAAGGAATTAAGGTCTAAAAATAAAGTCTTTAAAAATATGAGAGAAGTAGGCAAGTTCTGACCCAGTCTTAGTCTATGTGTCTTGATTTCAGCCATTTCAGAACCTAATCCTGTAATTCTGAGGAAATACAGACACAACATTCAGTTTTGCAACACACATTTTTGGCACACTTGTAAAGTTTCAGTTTTATCTACAATCTCAATAATAAGGAGCTTTATAATGCCAGCTGAACTCAAGAAAGAGCTTTGGGGAGCTCCCACAGTGGTCATTTATTACCTACTTTACACAAGCACCTTATCTGCAGCTCCCATGGTCAGGGATTTCTAACAAGCAATGTGTCAGTATTTACAGGAGATGCAGTATTTGACAAAATGATAATTTCAGTGTTGTCTCAGGGAGTAGGTGAAGCCTAAAAATCTGCTTACAAAAACACTGGCAGGCATTTAGAACAAAATAGGATCACACATATAAACATCAAGGACTAAGGAGAGGGATATTTGTTTAGGCACTGGGTTAGTGTGATAAGTGCTCCACACCTTTGCCCTTTTCAATTAACAGGTCCTGTCCTAGGCTGTGATCCTGAAAAAAACCCCTGTAATTCCATTCTGGGATCTCCCTTCTCTCCTTAGCCCAACAGGAAACAATCAATACATCTACACCACATTTTTATGCAGCTCCTTTTCTTACTGACTGACTTTTCTTACTGACTTTCTGATGAGCACACCTCCAGTCTGCCTTACCTATATGTGTTATTCATTAGCAAGAAGTAAAAAAGCCCTTGTTGTTATTCTTCCATTTGCATTCTATGTGAACATCAATATCACTGCTCAGAGCCATCATTATTTTTTTTAACTCTAGCCTGTAATAAAAATCTAATTACAGTACTACCATGCAAACACATAAAAAAAAGCCCTCACATAGTCCTTACTCCCTAAAACCTCACAGTCCAAACCTGGGACTGCAATAAAGCATGAATAACCAAGTCTTGATCAGAGGCAGCCCTGAATTGTAGCTTCAGTGGGAATAGATAATAATGAATACATGGTAAGTGCCTCAAGAAAATTTACATCTCCATCAAACATCAGCATAAGAGGCACAGCTGAAAAGACATGGCTGAACTCACAACTCCTTGATTTTGTTTGTAAATCTGTAATTTAAAGAATCAGATTTGCCCTGACTTCTGAGGCATCCCTCCTTTCTGAATGCAAGGTCCCATCAGCTAAAACTGTGTCTGAGACATGAAATTCCTGCTCCCCACTCTCTCTCAGTTACACCCACCACTCCCCACCACTTCTACAGTTTTCTGAACCCAGGTTCAATCCTGATGACTTCAGATTAATCATGTTATTCCCAGCTATTCATTTTCCCAGTATTCCCAACACTCCAAGAGCCCCCATGTGAGCACTGGGGAAAAATGTGGTTCTGCTTTAACAGTAAGAAGTGATTCACTTGTTGAAAGTTGGAACTGTGGATGGGCTTAGCTTGCCTGGTGGGCTTCTCTTCCTGGCATTAATGAGAGACTCCTCCAGGCAAATTTCTTCTCCTCACAAACAAAGTAAAATATCCTGTCCTTGGCTAGAATGTGCTATTTTCTCTCTATGAGGGCTGAATGCACAATGACCTGCCTACATGGAAAAAAGGCTCAGACAAGTTTGCTCAAGTCTGGTCACCCAAAGGCTTCACCTTGAACTAACCTTGTCCACACAAATTAAGATTACAGATTTTTTTTTTTCCTTTCTATGTCCTTGTTACAAAGGAGGAAGACAAGGTCACATTAAAGAATAAGTGAAACAACACACATAAATCCCACCCGAATTAGATTTGCAAAAGGCCAAATTTTCAGGTGGACAGTGGCTGAAAAGAGAAGCAGTTAATCCTTTAGATACTTTTAGTTTCATTAGAATTACTTTAACAGTAAGGACTAAGGTGGAGGCAAAAACTTAAATGTTGGACAAAATACAGATTTTTTCCTTTCTGATCTGGCACATTCCACTGACTCCCAGATAAAGGAACACATTTGGTGAAAACTTTTGCATGGTTAGATTCTGTGTTTGTTCTCTCCAGCACTTGGGTTTTTCACAGACAGATGAATGGGATGACTTCACTTGATTCATTGCATTGTAAAGCCCTGACTTCTTTAACAGCAATCATAAATGCTTCCCAGATATGAAACAAGTGTTGCAGCATGGTCCATTGAGCAGAATGGAGAGCAGTGCCTTCCCCAGTGTCACTGCACATGATATATTTAATGATTGCTGCCCTATGTTTGGATCAAAAGTGCTTTTAGTCATCTATGACATGGGATTCCAGCTTGTTCCTACTTTCTGAAAAAGCTGCAGAGACAGTTGTAATTTGATTTTCCGCATTCAAAACTCTGAAATGCTCTTTTATACATCAAGTCTTCTTAGCTCCTTTAATTTTCCTTTGAACATATCTGTACAAATATATGATAATAATAAAGTGCAATGCTTAAGCATTAAAAAATGTTAATTATTGGCTGGGAAAGAACATTGAGTCTGCAACAATTTAAGTTTACTATCGCTATAAATGCATTACACCACCATTCTGCTTGCAGCTGTTCATGAAAGCCACAATATTCTACTGTCGTTCTCAATATCTTGAAACATTTTTCAACAAGCAGCATTTAGAGCTGATAAAGAAAAATGGACTTTTGTTTACCAGAACATTTCAAAATTTTGGTTTTGTTTGTTCCAAGATGAAAACCAGTATTTTTTAAATTCCTAGAAAAGTAGTTTTAATAAATTTTTACTTGTTTGGAGTGGTGCATTTGACTATGTGGAAACATTTTTAAATAATATAATCCATTCTGAAAAAGTTAAGTACTCCAATACTGTATCTAGCAGATATTTATCTAAATTAATAAATTGATTTGTAGAAGTATTACAGTATCATGGTGTTTTCCTTGAGCAAATTGTTAGACTTTTTATTGCTTTAATATCTTTATTGGGCTAATGTAGCTAACCACAAAGTTACTACCTCAAAGTTTTAAATAGCAGTGAGATTTTAAAGTCTATGCCCACTAAAGAATGTTAGGATATTTTCTCATCTGCAGGAAATAATATCTTGCCCAACATTCTGAGGGCTTCTTGGAAGAAATTCAGTAAGTAATTGATAGGATGAGAGGACAAGAGAAAGCAGCCTCAGTTGCACCAGGGAGGGTCTAGATTGGATATTCAGAAAAAAGTTCTTTATCTAAAGGATCATCCAGCAGTGGCACAGCTGCCCAGGGACATGGTGGAGTCCCCATTCCTAGAGAGAGGTTAAAGTGTAGAAATGGAATTTGGAAACGTGGTTTAGTGCTGGATTAATGGTTGGACTCTATGGTCTGAGAGGGTTTTCCACCTAAATGGTTCTATAACTTAATAGAATAATTGAAAACTGACCAACAGGCAACAGTGTGGGGTAAAGGGCTCTCACAGTGACCAAGGGCTGACCAAGGGCTGACCAAGGGCTGACCAAGGGCTGACCAAGGACTGACCAAGGGCTGACCAAGGGCTGACCAAGGGCTCTCCCTGTGCTGTTCATCCCCCTGGCTCCCTAAACCTCACTGAGTTCTCTCTGCTGCTGCTCCTGCACACCTGAGCACAGCCACAGTGTTGTATTTCCTTGGGAAATGTTTTTTCCTCCCCCAGAGACCCCCAGAGCCTGTAACCATGGAGTTTAACCCTTCCTCCCCTTTCTGACACTATTTGCTGTGTCCAATTATCTCTCCTAAGCAAAAGCCTGGATAAGACCCTCTCCTTTGCACTCGCCTTCCTTCCCCCCTGGTTGCCACCTGGAATAAACATCTTGAACTGCAGCTGGGGGTCAGAGCATCTTCTGGAATCCTTTGTCCTCTCCCTGAAATATTCCTCCAAACCCTTCTAGGATCTGAGCTAGCATAGGAACACTGGGGGGTAGTAGGGGGGATATTTCACCACAAAAATAATCCAACCACCTTCCTCCTCAGGAAACTCCTCCAGCAGTTTCCAGCTCCTGGACTGTGCCTTGCAGGGAGGAGTTCAGGGCTGCCAGAATCAAAACCAAACCATTTGGATTTCAAAGCATAAATACAACCTAACCAGCCTCACCACTGGGTGACACAAGGTGCCCCTCTGAACCCCTGGGGAGATGTTAAAAATAGGTTGATTTTAACATTTTAAAACAGGGAACAACTTTAACGGTTGGACACCTGGAACTGTGTGAATTCTAAATCAAGCACCTTTCTCAGAGTTCTGTGTTCAACACAGGGTATAATCCACAATCTCACTCCCTTGGAACAGATAAGGATCCAGCTTTAGTGCCCTCCTCTGAGCAGCCATTTTCACACTGTTTCATGACTTTTAGAAAAAACCTCCTCATTCCAAGAGAAGCAGATCACTTATCCCTGAATGATGGTTTCTGTTCCCAGATTATCTACTGTACCCTTAATTGTGCAGTTTGATAAAGGTAGTTGATATCCTCAGGATTGCTCTAACCTTTATTTTAGCACACTCCAGGACAGTAACACTAATCAATTACAGCATGCTGATGGCACATGGGGAGCCCTAAATCTCCTATTGACAGCTCATCAGGGAAGTCAGCACTTTTTTGTAATTTTCCATTTACACAATTCCTTGGTCCAAAGCCATCTCAAAGACTCCACACTGTTTGTTCACTCTCCCACGATCCTAACATGGAGGATACAGAATTTCATATAATTTTATGCTTTATTTATGTATCTTTAGCTTGCTTGGTTCAAAACTTTTAGGTGTTTTGACTTCACAGAGATGCACAGGCTCATTTTTAGATATGAATAATAATTGAAAAAAAAGGTAAAGGGGAATAGTTTTTTATTCTGCTCTTTGGTTTTGTACTATATTCTCCATGTTCAGGGAACTGATGGGAAACACAATTTACTCCTTTAAAAGAATTTCATTTCACGGGATGCAACCTATAGCAGCAATTCATACACAGATATACTGCATGAATTCAGCCAACAATCCATTTCAGTGACCAAATTAATTATATTTAAGCTTTCCAAATCATTAGATAGCACCTGTGAAACCGGTTACATGACTACAGCAAATGTCAAATGAATTAGTTAAAGAAAAAAAAAAAATTCAGCAAAATTTCTATTATCAAAACCGCAAGCAAGGCACATTAACATAAGAAAAATAGCTGTGAAAGTTCATTCCAAATGCTGAACAGCATTGTGCAGAACATAGATCTACCCCTGTGAGAAAACCCCATCTCTGTGTATCAGATATACTCAGAAATAACAAATGCTGTTGTACTGGATATTTATTACAAAGTACTGTATAGAGAAAGAAAAGAAAGGTGAAGCCTTTTATTAGCTAAGATTCACTTTCCATGCAACTGTAGAGCTGTGACATTTGCAACAAAGCATAAGAACACAATAAATGTAATATACTGAGAGAGCTTTCAGACATTCCTTTTCTATCCTTGAACCCCAAACAAGGATTTCTGCCTCCCTCTCTCCCATACAGAAACCCTTTAAGTATTAAAATACAGCAATTTCAGATGGATTTAGATCATTGTGCAACCATGAATTGGTATTCTTTGGAAATAGCTATACTTATTTCAGAGTGAGGAATGCTCAGGAATCAATCCTGAGCATCTGCTGAACCTTATGGAAAGGTCACTCAGTCCTGTTGTAAATGCAAACATTCTACATTGGTACCTAAGCTTCCTTTGACTGAAAATAACACTTGGGGCAGCCAAGGAGGTTTCATTAACTAAGAAAAGGAAGGGACCATTACAAAGAGAACTCAAGGAGCAAGTGCTCTTTAAGACAGAAAAAATCATTACAAAATCATACAAATGCTGAGTCCTTATTTCTTGTGTCCTCATGTCTAATGAAGTCTATAAACAGTCAGAATTTTGAGGTCAAAATGGTAGCTCCTTAAAATAGCTCCCCCAACCTTTTCTTTTTCATATAGAGACTTAAAGTGAATAAGATCTTGATTTCAGAATAGCCAATAGCTACGAGTGAAAGAATTAAGGTGCAAATTGTACCAAGAGAGAAAATTGACCCAAATAAAAAATCATCTGACATCCCTAAGGCTTTCACAGATTGGCTCTGTTTGAATTTTTTACATCCAAAGCTACAAATTACAGCCACTTCTGTAAAATTGGATGTTTGAAAAAATCCTCCTGTTCTTCTGGTGTATTTGTAGCACTTTTAGCTGCTTCTGGTGCACAAAAAGGTAAAAGTAAGGAGACATTTATGGACTGGGGCCAGCTCAGTGCATCTCAAATTCACTGTTGTCCATAATACTGATTAGTCAGGACATATCTCAGTTTAATTTGGGGCAATTTCTTTCACAGGAGACTTCCAGGATGATTCTGTGTGAGTTCATAGTCAATGACTCTGATGCTACTATGGGTTAAAACCCTTGGAGAAGGAACAGTCCCAGTGACCCCACAGAGTCAGGATGCAAACCCAGGATACAGAACTGCCACATTAGCTGGTGCCAAAACCAGCTACAAACTTTATTTTAAATCTCTAAAATATTCCCAAGCTGTTCCAAATGTCCCTGCTACTCAGATATCCAAAAATGCCTTTTCTGGGAGCTCTGAACATTATTTTAAGAGTTTGACCAATTTTTAATCTTAAACAAGATCTGCTTGTCTTAATCTGCTGGTCTTAATCACCATACAGTATTTTCTGCCTCAAAACAGCCGTGCCAAATCTCTTCATCAAAACACAGAAAATGTTACTGACTTCTTCACTATCAGGTATTTGTGTTTTACCTTACAAATGTTGCCTAAAATTATTTACACAGCAATATCTGACACAAACAAGATTCTATCTGTGGAGCATACATTTTACCATGTGAAAATCCATTATAGCAATTTTTCAGAGAACAGTTTAAATATACTGTTCCCAAGGTAAACTTCTTTGCTGTAACATAAATATGAGTTTGTAAAAGCTCCTTAGCGATGATTTACTACCTAGCAAGGTTGGCTTGGTACACAGTTGTGCAGTAGTTCCAGATGAAACATATTTAATTCCAAACCTACATGATGACATTATCAATAATCTTTGTCCTTAGCTCGTGACCTCAACTTCTGAGGACAAGCTTGCCAAATTCCTGTTACCCATTCAGCTGACTGGAAGGAAAAGTAGCATGGAAAAAAGAAATATCTAGACATATATAGTGTCTAGATATTTCAAGGTACTAATGAAAGCAACATGGGTTCTTTGGGGTTCTGAAGTGAGTGAAGCTGTTCATCTTTTGTGAGAAGGAAAACCTCAGGCAGCTTCTGGAGGTGTTTTGGAAAACAAATGAGGAAGGAAGGTTCATAAGGAAGTGCATGCTAAAAAGCAGAGAGGCAAACAAAGATCCTTTTCTAAAATGCTGTGGAATTTAACTCCTGATTTCTCAGTTTCTGGGGCTCAGCAGGATGGGCTGCTTTGGCAGGGGAGGGAGGAGGACCAGAGCAAAGCTCTGCAAGCCCTGTCCCAGGGCCAGCACAGACCCCTGCACACACACACGGCTCCCTCAGCACAGAGCAGCTCCCTGCTCCTTCATTCACTCCCCAGCTCCTGCCTGCAGCAATCAGGAGCTCTCAGACCCCAGTGGCCACTGAGCCCTGCTCTGTACCACTAAAGTCAATTTTTTCATCTTTCCACCATGTTCTGTTCAGCAAAAGGAGGAGACTGTTCACAGAGATGTCTGTACCAGATTAGTGCTGTAAATAAGAATAAAAGCTTCTTCCTTTTCTCTCTGGTCTGCAGGAAGCTGAACTGATGGAATACATTTGCTTAGTTTCTCTGCAGAAATCACAACGTGAGCAAACACACCAGTTCTTTAAAAACTGCACCACCTCTGATGGTGGAAGCTGTAAATAACAAAGAATTCCCAGTCTCCTAATTAACATGAGAAATGTTTGCCTTTCTTCAGATCTGCTATTGCAACGTGACTCACAAAATCAGGAGAGGAAGAGTGAATGGTTGAATATTCTGACAGTTTAATGGGAATTTATTACGAGAAAGTACTGCTGCATCATCCAGAGAATTCATCACAGTGAAAACATGAAAGTGCCCAAGTTCTAAGTGCATTCCGAGTTCATTTCTCTATTCTTTTCTTCCTGCAAATACAAGTAATACTTATAGCAGCTACTTTCAGCACAGATTAACCTGTGTATTTGTCTATCAATTTTGCAGCACTGTGTTCACACAAACAATAAAAGTTCTTATGTAGCCAGGGGTTCCTTACCATCATCACCTAAGTTCTGCACAACACTTTATGTGAATACATCTTATTAAAGACTGACCACTGTACGTGAGTAAAAGCTTGACAAAAACAACAACAACAAATCTATATAATCTATTTAATAATATAACCTCATAGGGATAGAGAAATTTTATCTTGAGGCAAAAACATAGGTTTGTGTTTTGTTTTGTTTTTTAATTATAAGGAACTGTATTCCTAGACCAATTCTGAGATGAAAGCATTCAGTCTTTTTGATCACTGGAAATAACAGTCTTAGCAACAATATCAGATGAACAAAAGCAAACTAAATTTTAACATCATTCTGACTTGCAGATTTTTTAAAATTGTAACCTAGTACTCTTAGCACTGTGGAGGAAGGACAGTCCATGCAGCAGTGCCTCTTTGTATTTTTGCCACTGTGGTAATATCTAAACTGAACAAAGTAATTCCCTGAGATGCATCTATAAACCTTCCTGCAAAACACAAGTAGTGGTGATGACAGGAATATTTCTGACACAGGAGGAGATACCCTCAGATCTCCAGGATGTTGGACCTGGGCTCCAAATCCAAATCAAGCTCCAGAGCTCAGGCCACAAGCCAAGTGCATTTGTCCCCACCAACACACAAAAAAAGCCCAAACAAACAACCCAAACTGTTCTCTTTTATACCTAGGATGTGTTTTGTTTATAATTCTTTTAATCTGCCTGGTATTTCCCCCCTTTTTTATGAGGGATGGGACAACAAAAGCTTCTCCTTTCATGAATTACACATAATAATCTTTCCACAGGCAGAACTGAGAGTGAGGCACAGTTTTAGACTCTAAAGAATATTAAGGATGTCCAAACAGGGTCACTCAGCTCATCAGTCACTGAGCCCAAACAGCATTAGGGAAGTGCATTCTGTTAATTTGGTTAAGTAGCTTGAGCTGCAGGACACAGAATTCACACTATTGAGCCACTGGCATTAATGTGATAAAAGAGGTAAAGGCTAGCATGGTAGAAAAAGAGAAAGCAAAGCTTATAAACCTCATTTAATGGATAAAAGAAATCCATCTTGAACAGTCCAGTTGTCTTTGTTTCATTGTAATGATTTAAAAAAAAAGACAAGATTTTGACTTGAAGTCTCTGATGACAAAAATAAATGCTGAGCTCTCAAAAGATTTTCAGGAAAAAGCTTCCATGTGAGAGAGATGTAAGACATCCTAAGTCTGACAACAGCTTTGTCATTACTTAAAAGTCAGTGAAATTTTTCATTTGGATTGGCTTCTTCATTGTTTTATCAGCTAATTTGCAATAAGAATTAAATACCAAGCCAACTTCTAAGAAAATTTCAATGATTTAAAACCCCCAACAAACCTTTTTTTTTTTTTTTTCCCCTCTGGGTTATGAAGGTATTCTCAAATTTCTTTTAACTTCATAAAGATCATAGACAACTTTCAACCTATCTGCATTTATATCTCCTTCCTGACTGTAACCACAGAGGACACTGCTGCCACTCCTCTGCCTTTGTATTACAGTTTTTAAGTCCCTTCATGTACTGTTTATTTTAATTTTTTTTCTTATTTTTTCTCTCTTTCACTAACACATAAAATTCACATCCATTAAAATAAATGTAGTTAGGAAGTTCAGCCACCCAAGGCAGGACCATCAGGCTTCAGTCAAAATTTTACCCAGTGAATTTCCAAACAGGAATGGAATTATGCAGGTTAAATGTGTATTTAAACATTTTGCTGAAGAGGAACCATTAAACAAGAAAAGAAGGAGTAAAGAGTACAGTAAAGTACTTCAGTAAAGTAAAGAGTACAGTAAAGTAAAGCCTTCAAAATTATAGTTTATCAAGGTCTCCCATCTTAATAATGTACATAAAATTATACAAAATAATTAAATATTAAAAATATAGGCTACCCTCAGAAATACCTCAAAATTAATACGTATGATATTCAACAATTTTTTTTTTTTAAGCAGACAAGAAATGGAGTTGGATTTAAAGATGCAGGGCTCCCTTTGCACATCAGTGCTGCTGCCCAAAGCAGCTGACAGGGGATGCTGCACCCAGGCAGGGCTGAGACAGCAACACCCAGCAGAGGAGAAAGGGGCTGAGAGAAAAACCCATCCAAGCTGCCCCAGCCATGGGGATAAAGCACCCAGGGCAACACTGAGGAAAAGGATTTGTCTGGGTGTCCTGGGTTCCAAAGGCTTTTCTGAGGAGGAGCCATCACATCTCCAGAGAGGAATCCATTTTCCTCATCACAGAGAGCAGGGGACAGCATCCCACTGTTATCTCAATAAAATCAGTGCCATTTATGATGTAAAGCACCACTCAGTATTTCAGCTCAGAAGCTTTTTAGTGCTATGAACCCAAGAGGCTTCTGACAACACTTAAAACATGAGTTTATCACTAGTGTGTGGTTAAAAATGCAGTCACAAACAGATTTTAACTCTGGATATATGAATATATGATGGTATATATATTATTAATATATGAATATATGATGGTATAAGGTGATTAAGGATTAGCTTGTTTGATACTGTCCAAGTGTTAGAGATCATTTTTGATGACCATTATCACATTCAAATGATTCACAATTTTAAATTACCTACATGAATCTTCCCTTAAAAACTTCAGCACCAAGCTAGCCTAGTTTAAACCTGCTCACTAAATAAAAACTCTCTTCCTATTTTAAAATTAGGCCTGGTAACTGGAACATTCTTTTTCCTAGTGGGAAAGGTAAGGTCTTCTGCATTTCTCACTTTCCCAAGCTTGCCTTGCTACATTTCCACAGTTTATTTCTGTGTAATGTTCTTTGAGGAGGAAATGCTCAGATTGCTTAAAGGCTTTGAACTTTGAACACTTTCCTCCCTCTTTAGTGGTAAAGAAATACATACCAGGGTGGCAGCTGCTAAAGGAGGTACCAGGTACATAACTCAGACAGAACACAGAGGGGAAAAAGCCTCCAATGATAAATAATTACCAATTCTACAGATCTTGATTACTGAAGGAGGGATGGCTGAGTAAAAGGGATCAGGGTTAGGGCAGAGACCTGAGCCAAGTGCTGAGTGTCACTGGGCCAGGAGGGTCACCCTGCTCAGGGGGGACACAAACCCATCCCTGAGCTGTCCTGGGCACCCTTTACCATCAGGGACCTGCTTTGGGTGCTTCAGCAAAGGTCTGGAAGGTTAAAGTTTCATGAGGTCAATTATTTAGTGGATTTTTCCACACCCCCTTTATTGCTCTGCTCCAAAAACTCTCTTCACTAACATGCTGAGAGGCCCAACAGTGAAATACTCGTGGCTCAGGCTCTGTGGGTCTATACTAACTCTTAAAAACTAAAAAAAACTCTTAAAAACTCCTAAAAAGCTCTTCAAACTTTTCTGAAGTGTGTTACTAAGCTAAGTTATTTTGTAGTTTTGTTTTTTTTTCCTCCTTTTCATTCCCTGTTAAAAAAGGTAATTTTACAATAAATACTTCTATAAGTAAAATTGTTTCTTACTCCATGATTTAATGGGAAAACTTTTTCTAGTAAGTTCTTCGGCATTTTAAACTTATCCAAGTGATAATTTACTGTAATTGCTTAGAGGTAAATCAGAGGATGTCTTTCCAAGTACAACATTTTTATAACTATCAGAAGCTCAATATTTCAGTTTTCAAGAAGTTAATCTGTAGCCTTCAACTTCATTTGGCTTTTCCAACAGTGAACCAATAAAGTAAAATTATGACACTGTATTTTTGGTCAAGAAGGGCTCTGGATAACTTAGCTGTGTTTTAAGATAAAAAAAAGAGTTGGGTAAAAGGCTGAATGGAATTGCTGATCTTAAAAAAAAAAAAAAAAAAAGATAACACAGTTCAAGAACATGATCTAGAAGCTTTGGCTACTAAATAAGATTTTCAGTGAAACTTAATACTAAAAAAAGAAAATAGTCAAAAGCTTCTTTGTGATCAGCTTTTTCACTTCAGACTACTTATTGAGATTCTCTAACCCAATCTTTAGTTATTATGCTCTTGACCAAAACTCCAGGGAAAGATGGCAAGGGACAGCTGATGAAGCCTTACATATCAGTTCACATAAGGATGCATAATTAACCCAAATTAATGTTACTGAAGATAATCATACAGACATGGACTATGAACTTTATATCAATATTTAGAAAAAACAGCGTGTTGATTTTCATGCCCATGTTGCCATAGCTGTAGGAGCGAGACAGAATCACATATTTTGAACTTGAAAAAGTCATACAAAACCTCCCAAGCCTGCAGATAAATTTGAACTCTGCTTAATCAAACAAGAGATTGAAGTTCAGCACAATATTTCAGGCAGGGATATGGGGAAAAAAATCCCCCAAAGCAGAGAATTGTGGAAGGGCTCCTGAGCTGCCAGGAGCAAATGAATGGATTGATACAGGAGCCATGTCCAAGGGTCTGATACCCACACAAACCTCAGCCTGCTGCCACGAAAAACAAGGCTGTTCTACAGAAGGAAAAGAAAAATGCTGAAAGCCAAATAAATATTTAACGAGCCTACCTTTCCCTACATCTGAAATTTTCACCCCATTTATTTGCAGAGCTCCCTGGCCTCAAGCAATCTGGTGTGGAGGTTCTTGGGGAAGGCTGCTCACAGCCTGGCCCAAGCATTCTGCTCCCCAGCTGGAATAAATCTATTTGCAGGAATGTTGTGGCTGCATCTCTCTGCTCCTAAATGCAGGCCCAGCACCAATACAGGGCATTACAGACATCCCAGCAGCCCTCCTGCCTGTAAATGCAGACTTTTTTACTGGTGTCTTTATAGATATTTGAGTATCCAGCATAAAATATTCCATTACAAAGGGGAAGGCTAATAAGAAGCTATAACACAGCACGGCAAGGGCAGTGATCGGGCAAACGGGGAGAATTATGAAAGATATATAAATAAATTTGCTTTTTCACTCTGAAAGGTTACAGCACATACATGCAGACCATCCATAATTCTCCCATTTGCAGCACTGACTGCAACATTTACTGATCTGTGTTACTGCTGCACTCGTTTTAGGAGAGATGAGCTAAACTCATCCCTATTACGGATAAAGCATGGTCTGTGTGCCAGAGATCCATAGACTTGTCATCTATTTTGATACTGTTATGTTAATGCTGGACTGGCAGAGTTTTACTTCACAGGAATGGGTTCCAGTGAAGCTCCTTCCTGTGATGCTTTGCCTGGAGTCTCAGCAGAATGGAAATCTTTATAACCCCATAAGGATTTTATGACAGATGCCTACAGGAATCTGCACTCGTATACAGTGTGAGCTAAAGCAAAGCAGCCTCACGGTGCCTTCAAATCCTGACCAGGTTTAAATGCTAACATATTCTTGGGTGTTAAAAAAGCAGACAGAAAAAATATGCCCTCAGAATTAGCTGATGTATTTCTAAATTTTTTTAACAACAAAGTTAGATATCTTTGTTCAGNAAAACAAAACAAAAAAACCCCCAAAAACCAAAAACAAACCCCAAAAACCCAAAAATAAACTACACAACAATAACAAAAAAAAAAAAGAAAAGAAAAAAACCCAAAATAAAACCAAAAAAAGACCAAAAAAAACCCCCAAACAAAAAAACCCCAAAAAACCCAGCACCAGCACTTAAAGAGAATCATGGAGTAGTTGGGAAAAGACCTTTAACTCTCATCTATAATTTTCAGCCTCACAATCCAGAAAACCAGGAGCAGCAATGTGTGCCATGGGACAGGCTGTGCACCCCTGCACCCTCATGCTGGAATTTATCACAAAAACATCCCTGGGTTGGTAAAGACAGCTCCACTTTAGAGGGACACTAAAATTGCCTTCAGCTCCTCTTCAGTTCGTTTTTATCCCAAATGCCACCAGGCTGACTTGCACAAAAGGACACACGGGACAAAACTTCTTCTCCTGTGCTATAATAAAACAAACAGCTGCAATGGTTCCATAAAACACAGAAGCAAAACAACAGGAAAGGGAGCACCAAATTCTCCTGTGGTGCAGAAATCCAAATTCTTCCAGAGTCAGAGTTACACCCAAAGGTAATTTGGTCAAAATCAGCGCTCTGAGGTTCAGGGGTAATTCCCACTAAATTTTTAATTAAAATGAAACCCAAGCAAGCCCAATCTGTGAGCACAAAGCGAAATAAATCTGTTAATTTACAGCAGAGCTAAACTCAGTAGCCACATTATCCTGGAGGCAGGCTGCCGACTCAGGAAGGGTCGGAAGTAAATAAATCATCTCTGACTGTGATAAATGATCAGTGCAGGAGGTGTCAGAGTGCAGGCCTGATCAGCCATCGAGCTGAAATGCTCTCATACCACGGGAGCTTTGGGGGCCTGCAAATATGAAATAGGCTCTTGTTAGTGTCAGAGCTGGGCAAATGATTTGCCATGAATTAATACAAAAGCAGAGCTTAGCCCTCTTCACATTTCTGAGCTGTGAAAAAGCAGGTAGTGTTTTTTAATAATGTGCTTGCAACGGTTGTTCCACTTTCTTTCCCCAGAATTGTAAATTCTGGTATTTTTTTTCCCATGGTTATCTATTAACAATATGTCATGAATGGTTTAACTCAAGACACATCATTTATCCTCAAAATCCCAATGCTTCATGCCAGTGTTAACAAAAATTCATGCTGAAAATGTTCTCAATCCAAAATAAAACATCATTAAGATGCCTATATGTCACAAAGAGCTATTAACCAGGGGAACAGATCCCATTCCTTTTACATTCCCAAGCTCTGTAATGATTGTGTCACATTTTGGTTCTTTGTCACCTATTGTGTAGCCCTGACAGGTGCAGAGACATATGACACTCAATTCCATGCTTGGAGGCATGTGCAGGAAAACATTTTGCCTTGTTTTGCTTTTTTTTTTTAATTAAAAAGAGATTAACAAGAAAAACTGTCAAACCAGAAAAAAAAATTACCATCAATAGGAAGACCAAAAAACCTCAAAGAGGTGACATTTCACAAAAATCCCACAAACATCAATAAGAGAAGTAGATTGTGGACAGAATTTATCTCAGCAAACCCCAGGACAGCAGCACTGGCAGTGGGTAGGGAGGGAACTCACAGCAGCCACCAGGGCTGTGCTGCTGCAGGAAATGCTCTGTGCCACCCTCCCAGGCTGTGACAGCCCCTGCTGCAGGGGACACAAGGTCCAGAGGCTGTGAGAGGTGTCTGAGCTTCTGAGGGAATCAGACTTCCCAGGACCACGTCCCCAAGGCTGTGCACAGAACACAACAGCAGCTCTCAAGGAACCTTGGTGAGGTCAACCTTTCCCTAAGGATCCTTTTCCCCCTCTCAAGGAACCTTGGCAAGGTCAGCCTCCCCCTAAGGATCCTTTTCCTCCTCTCTGAAGCTTAGGCAAGGTCAGCCTTTCCCTAAGGATTCTTTTCCCCCTCTCTAAAACCTACATGAAAGCCACATCTAATGGCAATGCCAGACAGAACAGCCTATCCAGGTACTAACTCTGCTGCTCCTGTGGGGTTTGCACTGATCCTTGCCAGAAGGAATAATAATTTGGAGAAAGATCACATGTTCAGGAGCACAAACCCAATCCCCTAACACAGAGGGTCAATACTGTTATGGTTTGTGGCTTTTTTTTTCACCTGTAGTTTGCAGTTAGGTGATGCTCAAGGCTAAGGCTGTACAGTGGCTATTTCTGGGAGTAACTCACACTTGTCTACTCTGAATATCCCTGAATCCCCTTTTTTCCTACAGCACTGCTCTGAACCCTGAGCCCAGCTGGGGTCTGGGCTGAGCCACCCCTGCAGTGCTCTCAGTGAGGGGTCACACAGACACCTGGCAGCTCCTGTGTGACTTTGCTTCCTCCTCAAAGACCAAATCTCACCCCAGGGTGACACAACAGCCACAGCACTTCCCAGAGCCTGAGGTTGTTTCACAGAGTGGCCTGGCTGCACTTTCCTTCCCAGCATCATCTCCTGTTCCCTGCTCTCAGTGAGCAGCTGAGGTTTGTTGTCCCCAGAAGCCTCACTCTGCCCTGTCCCAGGCACAGCCTGAGCCCCAGGCCAGCAGCAGGAGCTGTTCCTCAGCTCTGGGTGACAGCCCCACTGAGAGCTGTCCCACTGCCCTGCCAGCCCCTGCTCCTCTGGATCCCTGCTGCTCAGCACCTCCACTGCCTCTGCTCTTGTTCTCTTTACTTGGGACTCTGGAAGAACCAGCTCCAGTTTGGATTTGAATACATCCATAATGCCTTATTCCAAGATAACAGCTGGAGCATGCTGTGTTTTTTATCTTCAATGATGTGAAAATGCACACTTTCTCTTAAAATCCCTCCTTCAATCAGCGTTTTTCAAGGTACCGGACAAAAACCCACAAATAAATCAATTAATGTTTCCTCTTGACTAATAATGATTTAGACTAAAGGTTTCTTTACGGTTTGTCAAACTTACTCTTATCATTTGATGGTAAATTTCTCCCTTCTCTTTGATATTATTGGCACAATGAAAAAGTTAGGGCCACAAAATTAATTAAGATCTCATTTATGTGGAGTCTTCCTTTCATTCTGCAGTTATATAAAGCATAAGTTATCATAATTCCATAAAAAAAGAAAGAAAGCAACACCAAGAGAGAAACACCAAGCAAATGATGGGAAAAGATAAAGGATTTGATTTTTATGTTAGATATGTGGGCACACAGAGCTGTATATCTTGTAGAATCAGCTAATGTAAATGCATTACCAATTTGACAAGACATGGCATAAAGAAAAGGTATGAATCCATTTGTCTTAGATGCCATCACTGATCCTGGGCTGTTTTTATGTATCCCTCAAGTTCCAAATTATTTAGACCTGGGATACTGAAATGTATGAAATATATCAGTGCAAACAACATCCCCAACCTTTCCTTCTAAGTTAATATGAAAGAGGTTTTTCTAATCCTTTTGGGAACAGAGCAGTCAAAACACATCAGAATATTTTTTCTATTTCTCACCTGGGCAAAAAATTGAAAATGCTACAACAAATAGTTTTGCCATCTCTTGTGACCAAACTGAAAGTCTCATTACTCTTGTTGCTGGCTAAAACTATCATTTTCAGATGCTAGTGATAACATGAGAACCTCAGTTTTCATTATTGGAAAATAAAAACTTTCCCGGCTGTCATATCAAGTACAGATCCATGATAACATGATCAATGGCTAAGAGATAATGAGAAAGAGAATTATTTAAAATAAAATTGTGACTTTGATGAAGAATATTAATATTAAATGGTTATTAAGTACTGCTTAAGAGCACTGAACTAAGTCCTCAATGCAGTATCCAATATTCAACAAATAGCAACAGAATAGTTTAAACTGCATAGAAATAATAAAATATCAAAGGATGGAGGTAGGAACAAAGCTATCCCCAGGATTTTAGGTTCCTGTAACAGCAGGGGATTTGTTAGGCAAAATTTCCAGATCATTATTGCACCCCTTTTTCCTAGAAGAATGGAATAAAACCTGCAGCTGCTCTGAGGGAGGGAAAATTCCTGTGCATCTCATGTGCCGGTGTAAGCTTGAGCTCATCATCTACACTCTGCAAATGGAGAGCAGATCATGTATTTTCTGGACCCTAATTTGTCTTTTGTTACAGTTTCAGGCATTTCAGAGTTCGATGGAGAGGGACAAAATACTGAGCCCAAGAACTCTGAGAGGCAAACCAGCTTGTTACTCATTTGTGCAAGTGGATGCTGCAAGCCTCAAAAGCTTAATGAAATATAGGTGGTGCAGACAAATGGAATTTTATTTAACCCCCACAGGAGACACCAGCCTGCTGAGTGCCCAGAGATTCCTGTCCCACCCTCGATTTTCTCCTTCCAAAATCCTACATTTTGTGCTGTGTAATCCTTTCTATACACTTGCCAGAATGACTGTGGGGTGAAACACCACAGCACATCCCCAAGGCAGAGGCAAGGTGGGATGCTGTTTGTTTGTTTTTCTGTCACATCAAACTGACCAGGAAAAGAATGAGAAAAGTGACAAAATGAAAAATAAAGGGAACAGCTTCCTGACAATTAAGGGAACATGTCCAGCTGTCATTTTGAGCAACATTAATGCTCAAACAGCAGATCTGGGGGACTGCAAGCACTGAGCCCCAGCCACCCACTCACAGCTCACCCTGCTCTGAACCTTGGTGGGCTCACAGGCCACTGCCCAGTACTCAGCTAAGAGGCTTTGGTAATGTAGATTAATGTTTCATGCTCTGGGGAACAAGCTTATCACAGGCTGTGTTGAGAAACTCTCTTTTCCCCTCCAGGGAATGGAATTACATAATCTGTTAAGTACATCATGGCTTCTTAGCTCTTTCTAAACCTTGGTCCAGGCAAGCAGCAAAAGCTTCTGCTGGGCTGGGTGGGCAAAAAAGGGTCTCTGTTCTAATGCCCACCAGAATGGTACAAAATAAATACATCAGCAGCATTCCAGCCATGCTACTCTTACTCTGTTTAATTTCACCCATTAAAACACAGCCCCTGTTTGCTGTCTGTGCTCCTTGACAAGTGGCAAATGACCATTGTGAAAAATAAGAATGATTAATTCATGTTTTTATAGATAGTTATAAATTGTAAAATATGATATACTGTATATATATGTATAAAATTAAAATGTAGGGTGTAATTCATATTATCATTTACTGTATATGTGTATGTAAGATAAAAATACATGGATATCAGCATGTATATAACAGTTAGCTACAACAAAAAGCAAGAACCCATCCCAACATAGACAAAGAACGAACAAAAGTAGCCAGAGAAGGGACATCAAAATAAAGATGAAAAAGCAACAATGCAGAAAGTCCACACCCTCCTCAGCCATCAGAGCATCGTTATCAATATCAAAGAACATTAATCAACCCAAAGTTAACACCTAGCAAGACAGAAATAAATTCTTTTCAGCACAACCAGAGACACCCCTCAATCTAAATAGCTAACCAAGACTCAATAGAAAATATGAAGAAATATTGCCGAAAGCCGAATAAAAAGTAGAAAGACTGGGCCCGAAAACAGGGGGAGACAGCAAACAGCCAAGTTCTGTGTCTCAGAGTTCACCTTTGGCCTTTTACCAAGCAAAACAGTCAAGTCAGTTACACTGTTTGTAAAAGTTGTTACCAAAACTCTATAATTCAGTCTTTTTACCCAATTCTAGGACCCGAAATTCTGTAATTCAATTTTAATGCCAAAATTCTTTAATTTGATTATTTTTAATATCTAAATTCTATAATTTGTTTGTTGTATTAATAAACCAAATTATTATTTTAATTAGAAAATTGTCCTAACATTTACAACAACCATGAAGCAGCCCATGTGTGCAGTCACACAGCCCAGTGCTCCTCCAAAAACACAAAAACCTGAGAGCAAAGGCTTCCCTCCCTCACACAGGGATGGAAAGCAGAATTAGGTTCCAAAGCACCATCCATTATTAAGGTCATGTCTTACAGCAGGCATGGCCACTGCAGCCAAGTCTTGCTGCAACTTAAACTGAACGTGCAGCCATGTGATAAGAGATATAATGAGATTTTTAACACAGGGCTGCCTCGGAGTGTTTGACAAAAAAAGATTCATCTGGGGTACAATGAACTGTTATTTATTTCCATTTGAGTTTAGCAAAGGTTGTCCTACACTACTGTGAAACAATTTTACACTTTTTAAATGTATTAGCTTTGAACTGAAACAGTAAATAAACTATTTATTTGGATTTTTTTAGTATTTCCAAATGGATTAAGAAGGGTGTGTGGAGAGTATAACCACCACAGAGAACAATTTTTTGATGGCAGGCTAATGGGATTGCAAAGGGTTATTTTGCTGGAGAGGAGATTTTCAGATGCTTTCTCTCTAATGAAGGTTTTCTTCCTTGCTTACAAAGTGTTTTTTGCCTTCCTTTGTTCACCCTTTTTCTTCTTCTTGTTTTAAACAAGTCAGAGAAAGGTGAATTGCCTTGGAGAACCATGTTGTCATTGGACTAAATTAAACCTTAACAGATCAAAGCTTTCAAAATCATGCTGAGATCAAACTGGGATCTTTGGAAGATTTAGAGGGAAGAGAAAAACACTGATCTTAATGGTTTGTCTGAAAACATATTGCTCTTCAGCTCCTCAAAAGATGCAGGAGGAGCTATTCTGTGTTCAAAGCCCCAATCTTAGTGATAGTATTGCAGTTTTTAGAAAAGTCAGTCCTTCCTGAGAGCAGGTGAAATTCACCTCTGTCCCAAGAGTCCCCAGGTCCCCTCCTGGCCATGTTCATTTAACTCTCTAATGGCTCAGTGCTTTTGCTATCTATTTTCTCTCATGTGGCCTTCTACATCTCATCCTCCCACCAAAGACTGCTGAAAACAAAATATTGTTTAAATAAATTAAAAAATAGATATAGATATAGATA
>VXBR01004665.1:94500-125585 GCA_013400215.1 Cisticola juncidis
AGATGATATAGATGATATAGATGATATAGATGATATAGATATATCTTCCACAGCAGCAGAAAAAAACATTTCTAAGTCAGATACTTGCTCTCTTCAGACAGCTCTAGGGACTAAAATGGCCTTTAATGTCCATGGGGATATGGTATAGTTTTTCTCAAGTTCGAAAATGACCTGTACCTGCTGCTCCTGGTGCTCCTGTCAGCAGGGGCTGCCCCAGGCAGCAGCCAGGGCTGTGCTCAGGGCTCTGGGGTGCAGGGCAGAGGGGCACACCCCTGCTGGGCAGGCCCTTCAAAAGAGGCATCTGCAGGGGTCACCTGTTTGGGATTTTGCTCACAGGGCTGTTTTGGGGCTGGATTATCTCTTCCCTGGTGCCAGAGAGGGGCACTGACAGTGTCAGAGGCTGGTCTAGCCTGCAGTGAGAGCTGGTTCCACCTACAGCCACTTCTCACAGACAAACCAAGAGCTGCTGAGTCCTGTGGCTCAGCTGGGATGGTTAAACCCATCTCCTAGAGCTCATTCCCTCTCACCAAGGTCCCAAGGACTCCCCTGCCACAGGCTTGTCTCAAACCTGCCACCCCAACAACTCCAAACCCATTCCTGCCTTGGAGGAACCCAGCCTTGAGGGAACTGGGACCCTGCCCAGGCACAGCTCCCACACAGCCTCACATGTCCTCAAACAGCTGGGAGAAAACAGCTGGAAAACAGCTGCAAAAAGGCACTAGATGTAGGTAAGAGTAAATTGTTTGGCTTCCCAAATGAAACAGAGCCAGATGAGTCAGATTTCAATATAGTACAGATGCACAATTAGCACTGAGCCAAATTTAAATGTTTGCATTTACCATATCCATCAGAATTTTCCCTCAAAAAACATTTATTCGTAGAATTCATGTTCCTGGGTGAACATTCAAACACCCTTTTCTCTGGGGTTTCCTTTAAAAAATTAATGATGCACATATTCCTGGAAAAAGTCAATTCTGAGGAGAAAGAAGAGGAACATGAAATGCATTCATTTAAGTCCCCAACTTCTGCCTGTTAGTACTCACAATCACTTTAAACCATTTACAAATGATTATTTAGACTTTAAGATAACAAAGATCAATCTGACAGTTTATACCAGAAAAAATATCTACATCAAATTATTTCAGCAATATCCTCAGTGGATTTAAATTGCCACGAAATTCAATACAGGGTATGGAATGATCACATTTTACAACACTGCAGCATATATTTTAAAAGGAATTCAGAGTTTTAGCGGTATCAATAAAGAATTAAAAGTCTACACGGTATTTTAAAGAGCAATTGACTTATCTATGTTAAGAATAGGACAGCAGTTACACATTTATTCTATTTCAAATGGCATAATCTGTAATATTGACTCGATTGAATCACAGCTTAATTCCAACTAATTGTGTCAGATGGGGTTACAACACACAGTCACACTGTGTTTGTTTCATTTCTAGAAAGTTTTCATGTCTCTTATAAAACATTTTAGCTCTGTACTCTCCCTAGATAAAATGGGAATCCACAGATTGTGAGGCGGCAGACAGGGGGACAACTGGCCCAACTGAGTATTTCTGAGACTTCAGCAGCCAGGTTTTCTGCTTCCAGCAGCATCAAAGCTTTATTATGCTTTATTATAATGAATTCATAAATGAGTCTAACAGAAGGATAAATCCAAGTATCCTTCATGCACAAACACTACTGTAAAACAGGATGAGAAATCATTTGACATACAAAATACAATAGATGGAGATATAAAAAATAAGTTTACTGTGTGATTTTCTCACAGTCCACCTGAACCACTGGGCAGGCAGCAAGGCAAAAATGACCAAACAAAGGCATCCTAAGCTGCTAAGAAATATTTGGCCTGTTCTTTAGCATGAACAGAGATGCACCATTGTTAATAGCAAAGAAAGCACAGTTTACACTCCCAAATGCTGATTTATCAAACTAGAAAAGTCGAAGAGAATTTCCCTCATTGTGTTCCTTAAGAAAATTTGCCTTGCTTCAAAATGTACACCTCATTCAGAGTTTCCATCCATCTCCTGAAGTATCCAACAGATCATGTTTTTCTTCCACCACCTTAAAAAAATTGCCCAATTTTGGCAGCAAAACACGAGAGTTCTCTTATGCAGTATCACCTCCTTTCTAGGAATTATTGCCAAATTCACGTCACAAATGAGACCCATGCTGTATTTTACCCAAGGTTTCTGAATTCCCTGAGAAACTTTCCTTTATGTTGAGAAGTGTAATTTGAAACACAGCAATCCCCTTTGGGAAAAGTCCAGCTAAGCCTCTAAACACATGCATGGTGCATTTTATGTGGACATGAACATCTCCACCAATGCCATCAACTCTTCAGCAGCCTTAAAATTCAATATGGGCTTACAGCATTTTCTGGATTAGGCCCTCTCTCCTTTCTTTATTAAAATAGGACAGTGGCTATAAGCCAGAAGGAACTCTAGTGATAAAGTAGAAGACATAAAGTTGGAGAGAGATGTGATAAAATTCACTTCTATACATGAGGAAATGACTTCCATAACTCATTTCAGGCTTTACTTCTTGTAAATAGCCTGGCCCTGTAAAAAAGCCTCCTTCATACCATTTCTGGATGCACACTACACTGCTTGCTGACTAGCTCTGATTCCACAGAGCTGGGGATCACCATCCTGAAAGCCTTTTTGCCTTTTGTTTCATTATCTTTACTGGATTTGTTTTTCCTCCCTCTTTGGATTAAAGAAGTGGATATAGAAAAGCAAAAAAGAAAAAAAAATCAGAAGGAAGACAGATCTACTGAAGAGGCAAAATTCACACTGCAATTTCTCTTCTGTTCCACAGGCTGGATGGATGATCTACCTTTCTTTTAACTTGCCTTTGCTGCAGGCAAGAACAGTGACAGGATGTTATAGGGCTAGCCAAGGTGCAGAGCAGCTGGAGTCCCCAGCCTTCTATAAAAAGCCCAACAGGATGAATTTTGGTAAGGTCTGAAACTATCAATTACCTTTACCTAGCTCTTACAGCACTGACTGCTGAGATATATAATCTGGAGAAAGTTCTGCTGGCCAAACACACGTTCTCCATTTCACTGTCTCGTGTAGCTGTCAAAGAAGTATCTATCCAAATCTTTGAAATACAAAGCTGTGAGTGGATTTTTATAGGGTGCACAAAATCCCAAGGCCACAGTGACTTCTGGTAGTTTGGGGTCATTAATTATCTGTCATCCCCTCATACCAGACACTGCTCAAACAGAGAAAAAAACAACTCCTACCTTAAAGCATCAAGTCTTTAGTGACAAAAAAGGTGCAGAAGATAACAGGAACAAATTTATTTCTGCAATAAAAGAAGTTAGGGAGCTTACTCACATTTAAAAGTGGGATGCTCTGAAAATAAATCTTTTAAAAAATAAGAAAAGTACACAACAACAAAGTAGTGTGTTTCCAGAAAATCTCCTAAAAGCAGATTTTACATTGTTGAACAATAGGAATGCACAGGCTGCTGTGCCCACTACAGAACTATAATATACTTTCAGCCTTCGTCATTTGTTAGGAGTATAAAATTTATATTCCCTGTGCTGAAATAGATAAGAAAAGCAAGCAAATCAGACACTACACAACACTTTGGTTTGAACTTGGCTCTTGCAATTATTGCAACTCAGTAGAAACTCCCTCACCTCATTATCAGTCCATCCCATAAAGATTCAGGATGGAGCTTGGTGTGCATCCAGCTCGGCTGAGAAAATATGAAGATCCTGTGAGATACAGAAATTCCCAAGTGTCCTTGGGGGATCTTAAAATGCCACAAAGCCTGAAGATTGTCCCGAGGAGACGCTTCCACATTTGCTGTGGAGGGAGAGTCTGAGATGCTCTGGCCCCAGTGCTCCTGGCTGGATGTGCCTGCCCCATAAAGTGAAATCCTGCAGAAGAAAAAACCCCACTGGCAGCCAGACAGAAACTCAGAATGAGCAGGACTGAGGGGAACTTCAATTGTCTGAACCCTCTGCTGGTCAGCATGCAAATTCTGTTTGTACTTCAGTAAGATCTTCTGCAGGAAGCACTGCCTGAACAGCAAGGAGAGACAAATTACAGCCCAGGGCTGAGGGACCAGCAGCCTTTGCCACATCCACACTTTGCTATTTGGGTCAAATTTACCTGAATTTACACCAGCACTGGATTTATAGATTGGGTACAGATATTTTTGTCAGTTTAATGTTAATGCAGGATTATAGATATAAAGCACCTTGATATTTTTAATATTTTTAATAAATTTTTAGTAATTTTCTTTTAAACATTGTAGACTATTTATATAGTCACACTAAAAAAACCTTATCTAAACAGATCTAAAGACCTTATCTAAAACAGAATCTAAGAAATGTCTTGGTTTTTATCCAGACAAAGCCTCTTGAATTTATGTCTACTACTATATAATCAGAATTATCACACTTTTAACATCAGAGTTCACTATAATTTTTTAAGAGAGATATTCCCAGCAAACTCTCTTCCTTCTCCTAGGCACCATTATTAAACTAAAAGGGAAAAATCATGAGAAAGAACATGCATCTTCAGAACTGAATCACTGACATAGAAAGTCTTATATTTTCAGGATATTACCCAGTGGAACACTTGAATTTCTACTTGAATTCAAGTAGAAATTGTCTTGTTGATTTTTATTTTTAAAATTTAGGATTTTCTTAAACTATCTTGTCCTGATTTCAGACACGAGAGGTTTTTAGGTTTTTCTCTCATTCTACAGAATGCTGGTGAATCTGGTGAGTACAGTACATGCTTCTGTTAACCTACCTGAAAAGACAGGTAGGTATTTATTTAATACCTGTTCCAAAATGAAGATTCGCCCTAGGAGACCAACACTTGTCATGAAGGATGATTTCTGAGACATTATTTAGTCTTGGAGTTCCTTATGAGGGCCAGTGAACATACTGCTGCTTAAGCTAAACCCCAGATAGTGTTAACCAATACTAATTCCTTTAAATATTGTAATTTTATTATACATTTGCCTGGCTAAAGGTGACCCCACAGAGTGAACCAGCTGAGGGACTGCAGCAGCCATAGATTCAAATACTGCTTCTTAAGAAAGGGAAAAGGAGAAATTTAGATAGATAAATCCACCTTGTAGACAGATGGCAAAGCTGCTCTTTGATAGCCAGAATTTACTTTGAAAATAGATGGACTGAATCCATCTTCACTACCAAAGAGCAGCCCTTTGCCAAGGAGCTGAAGTCACAGCCTGATGGAGTGGCTGTACCAGGAATTAAAAAAAAAATATGGATAAAGTGAGACTTCTGAGAGGGAGGAGATGAAGAGAGGATTGTGTTGTACACAATAATTCACAGTAACAGGAAAAAGGTCTGCCCTGACCTCTGGGCCAGCACAGCCCTTCAGGCAGGGACACTGCAGACACAAACCCAGCCCTGTTTTAGCCAGACCAAATCCCCAGCTGGAAATGGGACACACAGCAGCACTTGCTGTTATCCATCCTGTGCCTCACCTCTAACGAGTCTGGGAAGAAAAGTTCCTCTGTGGATGCACACAAATCACCAAAAGCACACACAATGGAAATGAAATCCAGACATAACAGCCCATTTTCTGTTAATGAAAATTTCATGTATAATTACTTGCATAATCAAAATCCCATTGGTTTTAATGGAGTCTCTGAATAAGTGAATGCCCTCTAATCACCTGCAAGGTACATATAAGAAAACACACATTATCAGAATTTCAGTGTGGTATAAAGACAATGCTCAGTGTCAGCTGTGGTTTTTGTGGATTTAGTTGGCTATCAGATAATGGTATTATTATTATTATTATTATTATCCAGATGGGTGCTCTCACAACAATAAAAATCATTATCAATAAAAAGTATTTCTTCCTATCAACAATGAAAGTAAGGAGTTGAGCCAATGAACATGGGACAAACTGATTGCCTGAATCCTTTGCCACTTTTGTGAGAACATGGAAGTTGATGTTCATCATTGGCTCTTTTAATGAGCCCATTTTATAAGAATTTGTTTTTAAAAAACATCTTTTCAGTCTTGGCCTTGATATTTCACTACAGTCTGTATCAGTTCCAACAAGAGTATAATTTCCTTTTTCTGATTAATGTTCCTTACATCACCTGACAGCCTTTACTATTCATCTTAAGAATTCCTTTTGACATTTGGTGGAGCCACTTGTGCCTGCCAGAGCATTTTTAATTCAATAATAAACCCATGTGCTCAGGCAGTCAATTGACAGCTGTTAATATTCAGTTCTTGTTCTTGATTTCTGCATTTTTAAATGGCTCTGAAATGAATATCAGTGCAGCTCCAAGGGGGCAGGTTCTGTCACCTGCAGACATCAGAAACAGCTTCCTATTAAAGCATTAATTTAACAAAATGTAGCTTTGAGGTGTTTACTCCTACTGAAAATGCCAGCTCCTCAAACCAAGCCACACCAACTCACTCACTTGGATCTCCAGAGCTGGTGGAACGAGCTGGACACTGCTGGACACCATCAAAAGACCTCAAGAACAGTAGTTTAATCTTCAAATTTTAAACCCAAATTTATCAGTAGAACATTTAAGCACTCAGGTTTTAGTCACTTTTCTCTATAGCAAGACTTAGAATTGAGCCCAAGTGCTTTAGGATTAGAAATGGACTTAGATATGTTCTCAGAAGTTTGAATAAATTAAAGCCTTGACACAGATATGTATATATATATATAAATATAAATGTGTAATATATATATGTATAAAGTAATTTGGTTTATATATGAGTTTTTCATCACAGCCTCACAATAGATTTCAGAATAAACTTGAGAATCCCTCTCCTTTTGCATTTGTTGTCGTGAGTCTGGTCCCATTGCAGAAAGACTGATTTTAGGGTAATCAACATGCTGAAGTTACCACCTCAACATCAAAACTAACAACTGCTAACATCTTTTTGGTTTTCCCACATGACATTTTGGAAGCACCCACTAGCTGTAGTAAGGATTTTTTTGTATCTGACTGAGGTTTCCAGATTGCTTCTGGCAAGTCTGGAGTGGCAGCCCCTGTCACTGCCCACGCTCCACAGAGCAGCACAGAGCTGAGGCAGGACAGGCATCAGCTGAATTCCCTGAGACTGGCTTAACACTGCCCATCATGAGGATAACCTCAGACTATAATGTGGGGAAAAGTGTATTTATCAGAAGGAAATGAGCCTTGCACCACAGCACTGTGGAAAGGTGAGTTTGGACCCAGAGCTGCCACAGACTGCCAAAAATAAAAGGTGCCCACTCATGAAACTTCTGCCTGGAAAAGTATCCAAGAGGCCTCCTGCACTGGAGAAGCTTCACACAGATCAGAAACTTGAACATGACTGAGTTTCCAGCACTTAATTCCCACATTTATTATAAATTATATGATGCTGCATTACTAAAAAGTCTCCAGAACACACAGCCACTGGTGCAAAATGCTGTTTTCCTCCCTGGACCCCAGGCAATTTTGCCTTTTCTTGTCTCAGTCCCCCATCCTGGGGTTCACCTTTCTGAATTGACCCCACACCACACTTGGCTCTCTGTTGGCATAAAGAGCCACCAGAATAAATAATTTCCTGAGGTCTCTTGAAGCTCCAGCTTGACCTGCCTTTTTAATCAGTTCAACCTCCCCTGTTACAGCAAAGAATTGGCCTGAATGATTAGATAAAAGACTGCCAGGCAGTGATAATGCATAGTGATTTTTCTATTTAAATTACAGGGCCAGTGAATTACAGAAACATTTGTGGTTCTCTTTAAATCCCAGCAGGCAAGGAATGAAGCCCTCAACTTATACCTAGGGGATACAAAGGAGCCAGAAACTGCTTTCATGACAACAAATATCTGCATTGCCTCGTAGTTCTACTGCATTTGGAATTGATTTTAGCTGCACTTGAAAAAGTCTGAATTTGAATCAATTTGCATACTTCCTAATAGAGCACAGATGAGCATAATTTCATTGAAAATAAAAGTGAGTGTGGCAGTCCTCAGCCTGTGCCTGACATCCTCAACTATTCTGTCCACGACAGATATGTATAATCTAAATGTTACTACATTTGTAGAATTTCACTCAGAGGACTCTGGAGACATTTGTTATTTTGGATTCTTTTTTGTGGGTGTGAACAGGGGAGATATTTTGGGTTTCTTTTCCTCTTTCCTTTTCAATAATGGAAATCCATTAAGATGAGTAATAATTAAGGAAAATATGAGTTTTGTTTCAAAATAGTACAGATGAGGCAAACCTGACAGAACTTCACCTGAGACAAGGAATGCCATGGGTTCTGTAGGGCCCAGAATGTCTCCTCCTAGATCTTCCAAAAAAAATTTAAATACAAAAATAGCAAAATACTCTAGCAGAGCTAGTAGGTAAGGATTTTTTCCCCATATTTCTGATTAATAATTAAATCCTTTTACTAACAGGACTAAATCACAACCAGACCAGCTAATTAAGAGAATCATACAAGAGCTCTGGAGTATCATGACTCTACTTTTTGGAAACAAGTTAGAGTTTCTTATCCGAAAGCTTGATGCAAATTCCAGCCCAAATACAGGAAAAATGTGTTTATTTTAAGGGCCTGGAAACCAGGGAAATGTTTCATGCAGCATACTTCAATAAGAAAAACTGTTACTTTCACATTGCCTTTTTGCTGATATTTCAGAATGCTCAGAAACTAATAACCAGCTTTGGCTGTCAGGCACATCCAGAGATAATTCAATGAGCAGTACTGTTAATCCAGAGGAAAAGTTGACAGTTATGTAGATGTGGCATTCATTATTAGTTTATTAATATTTTATTAATCTTGTAACAGGAAGTAATCAGAAGTGCAGGAGCAAATGTCTAAAGCAGCATAAACAAATTCCATTTTGGTAATATTTGAGCTGGGGTCTTTTTGTGTTTTTTTTATCCAGAAAGAAAAACCAAAAAAGGTTAACTTAGGAAAGAAATTGGAAAGACTTTTGTGATCCAAAGCCGCAGCAAAAGGAAAGAGTACTAATTAAAATTAGAGCATCTATGAGATAAATGTTAGCATTCACTATCTGTAACAATGTGTGCACCTTTACCACATCAAATATCCACACAGCAATCCTAAAACAAATTCAGTGCCACAGTTTTCTAATTATTTTCAATGTTAGGATCTAAATGATGTGTAAAATCTGAGATACAAAAGGAAAAAAAAAAAAAAAAAAAAAAATCTGAGATGTAAAAGGAATAATTTGTGACTTCAAAGCTTCAAAACTGAAAGCCCCCCAAGGGCTATTTTCATCTTTCCCTGGCTCACAGGTTTGTGCTTTCCTCACAAGCTTTAAGAAGCCTTTTACAATATTTAGCTGCCCAGAGGTGGAGCTGCACCTTTCTGATACTTCCACATGGTTAATACTAAAATCACAAGAATATTAGAAATGGTACAGAAAAGCTACTGGCTAACTTCTACAGAAGGCCCAATGTTTCCTGCAATGTTTTATTACAAAGCCTTGCATTCCCTTCCAAGGCATTTTATAGGAAGCACTGCAGGGGAAGAAAAAGATTAAAAGACAATGTACTATGGACTATTAATTAAATAAATAAATAACATGATCAGTTTGGCAACAAACTAATGCTGTGCCTGAAACGATCAAGACAAGAAGTTATATCAGCATCTGTTACTAGCAGCAGGGTTTAAATGAAAATCAGGAAAGAAATGAGAGGATATGATGGAGAAGCAAAAGCCTCTGTCTAAACAACTGTCTTCAATTTATTACAAAGGATACAAAGGGCAAACAGAGCCTTTCAATGAGATTTTCAAAACTTCCTTGGAAATTACACATTCATAGATTTTCAGGGCTGACAGAGGCCACCACAACCATAACTTCCCATTCAACAAGCCAAAATTCACACATTCACACATCAAAATTCACAAATGTTTTGGTGCTCCTGAAAGTTCTTCAGGCTTCCCTTCCTGTTTACTTCCCGATCCACTTCAATAAAATCTTGCAAATGCATAAATGTGTGAGCCAGCTCTGCCACCTGTACCTGCATCCTCTGAGTGTCAAACACCTGGTTTGACAACCTCCTTACAGTTTTCTAATCTCCTCCAGGCACCAGTTGCCTATGTCTTAATTGTTTTTTGGGGTTCCACATTTATGTCTGTGTTTCCCCTTTCCCTCGGGGTTTTCTCTCTCCTGCCAAGTTCTCTCACCTATCCCTGCATCATGGAAGTTGCACGTGACTTTCAGAAGTTACTTATTCTATTCCTTTTATGCCAAGTCAGAGCAACCTGTATCCTTGTTTTAAAAACACCCAAATCAGGGAAGTGCCATACCTTTCCTGTACCTGCTGACATCCTGCTGTGCCAAAGTAAATCTCTGCAGGAGCAGTTTCAAATCCTGTGTCTTGCTTGTTCTGCATGGATTGCTGTGCTTTGTTTTCCAGCCCTCTGATCCCTCTCATCCCTCTGCTCCAACCTCTCCTCAGAAATCCAGCTCCTCCTCCACCTGATCACACCAGGAAAGTGGTGATACTTTCACCCCAGACCCACTGGAGCTGATCTTCCACCACTTGAGCTTATTAGTGAGAATTCCACAGCACACAAACCAACCCCACAGATTGACTGCCATCAGCGATGTTCATGATATTTAGAATTTCTTCAAAAGCCCATCACAGTCTGACAAAATCTGTTTGTTATAAAGCTGCACTGACCCACTTTACCACCTTTAATTCCATATTTATCAGGCCTTGTATGGTTCATATCATTATTAACTTTGGAGTCAGCATTCCAGACAAGTGCCTGTGTTGTTCTGGCCACCATGGCTGTAGAGCCTGGCTGGGACACCCAGGGAATTCCAGCTCCAACACCGTGACCTTCCCAGCAAAGAGCACAGGACAAGCAGGGACAGACCCTGGCCACAATCAGAGATATCCTCAGCAAGAAGGGGACAGCAGTCAGGGAGGCTGCTCCACACACCCCATGATTTTTGAGAGTTCACCCAGGCTAAGTTCACCTGAAATGAGTGCATGGCAAACAGCGGCCTCTGAATTAATTTCTTTGGGTAGTATCTTGAACAGCATCTCATAAATCTTTCAATGAGCAGCTTATTTTGCTATGCTGATCATGGGTAGTCTTTTATTAAATTTTGGTATAGATTTTTATATGATTTAGTCCATTTAGTCCAAATTTCAGCTTTCTCCTTGCAAGAATAGAATTAAAACTCTGGCTGAAGCTGCCTCTGGCTTTCACAGCAATTTTTTAATGTGCAGATGCAAACTGTCCAAGAAAGGTGGCATGTTGAACTCTTTACTATTGTTTTGTCAATGAGGGTGACTGTATCCCCCATGGAATTCTTCCATAGCCAACCAGAGTTCCTTTGCATGCAGCAATAAAAATGAAAAGTTTCTAAAGCTGGACATGCAAGATCCTTTTCCTGTCATGTTGGCAATTTACATTTCAATTCAAAATAAGAATTCCTTGTGAGCTTTTCCCCTCCCCCTGCCCCGGATACTGTACTCTAAGATACAACACTAAATTCCACTGATTCATTATTCCTATTAAAACAAACAATAACCTCCAATTGCTTAGCAAACCAAAAAATTGCAAACAGTAAATTTAAACAGTAAAATAGGGAGCACGTTGGGTAAATGTTATTTCTCTGAACAAGGAAAGCTTTTGGCAAAGTGCTTAACTTGAATACAACAAAAGGCAATTTAATTTAGTAATACAGCTGGATGAAAAATGGAAACCTCAGGTTTAATAAGAAGGGGGAAAAAGACAAGCATATATCATCCAAAAGGATAATTATGAGAAACTATTTTGTATGATCCAGCTAAATCAAAGCTTTTAATGCTTTCTTACTCCTGTCAAAGGAGAGAGATTTAGTGCTTTAAAAATGGGGATTTTGCAGACTCCACTGCCCAGAAAAAATGATTTGTCCCTTGATAAATTACTATTGGGTTTTCTACTTGAAAAAAAAATACACTTACATTGAAATAAATGCCAAGGAATGGCTAGAGAATTTATATTATTCACTCCTATGTGTCACAGGATTGGTTGAAAAGCGACAGTGCTGTTAAAAATGTCTTCTTGCCTCTCGACAGACTGGCACAGAGGGGCCACGCCAGCATTTCCTGAATGGGAAGGAAATGCACACCCTAGTAAGAGTAAGCAAATTTTTATTCCCTCCACCATCCTGACACACCAGACTCCAAAGAGTGACTCTGGGTGTCCCTGTGTGCATTTTATGTTTAGAAGCTGCCAATTGCAATGAAAACCCCCCTCCCACTGGGATGGAAATTGCTCATTCATTTTCCTAAGGACTTTCAAGGGCTCTTAAATAAATCCTAGAAAATTTTTTCTCTCTTCTGACAGAGGGGAAGAACACACATGCATATATGAGGATAGCTGAGGAGCTGCAGCACAGTAAAGGCAATTTTTCCCTTAAGAAACCTCTCTGAGGGTCTGTTCCCTTTCCCCAGTGCCACTGGGAGGGAGTGGGACACTCACTGGGGAGCAGAGGGCTCTGGTGGCAGCTTCCTGTGTGGGGAGCAAGGGGACTGTTCCTGTGGTGGGTTTGGGGACTGCCTAAAACAGAGGTCAGAGAACTTTAGGGAATAAAAAGCGGTTCTATTTTTTGAAGGGACTCCAGGTACATTTTGGGCAGACAAAGCCCCCCAAGGGCTACACCCCAAATGGACCATGAGTCACAGGTTTTCACAATTTGATAAGTTTGGTCCATTTGCATATTGGGGGTTAAATTTCCAGTTACAGCTTCAGGTAATGAAGTCCCAATTCACCCCAAGTTTCCTCCACCCAACTCACTTTTGCTCACATCTCTCAGGCCCTGAGGCAGTGAGGTGTCCTTGATTCCCAGGCCTGGGGAGGAATTGTTGTGTCTGACCAAAGGGGAAAGCAGCAGCTCCCACTGTGTGTGGAGTTTGGAGTTAGACACTAAAGAACTGCAGGAGTACAAATATATGAAAATATGAAAGCTGAAATCCTAAGGCATCACCTGCAGGCATTAGTGCCTGGTAGTGGCCCAAGGTGCCAAGAAACCCCTTTGTTCTCTGGGGCATGGCTGGGACAGTCCTGAAGCACCCGAGCTCCTGCCTGCCAGGATTCAAGAGGTCCCTGTCACCAAGGGTGCCTGTGTGCCACCAGGGCCAAAGGCAGAGCTTACAGAGTGTGTGCAGATGGCAAAAAACCCCAAAACCAGTGATGGAACTGGGGTGCTCTGGGCAAGGTTCATGGAGCCACACAGGTTTTCAGGGCTGATTTTAGCTGTGCTGAGCACTCAGATATTCACTGATTAGTGCTAATTTCACACAGACTTTTCAGTACAGTCTGAGAGGCTCCTAAAAATTGCTTCATTCATTTCTGAGTTTGATGTGATCTTGACAGTCTTTGTTATTCTGCTCCATCTATAAGATCTCTTCTTCTTTTTTTTAAAATCATTTCAACATCAAGTTTCTAGCACATGCAAGAAATCTTTTGCATATTTAATCGCTGACTGACACTGACATTTATCTGTCTCCTGAGAGTAATAACAGCCACATGTTTTAATGTTTCTTTGGGCCCTGGACAACTTTTATGCCTGCTAATGAAATGAGTATCAGTGGGAGAGCTCTGAATGCACAACAACAATCAAGAAGCAAGAATAAAACTTTCCTGTACATGCACAGAGTTATATTTCTTTGCAATCATTCAATGCTGAAATGCAGAGCAGAGAAGAAGCTGGAGTGAAATAAGAGAGGAGTTTGACTTAAATGCCACAGTTTTTCATGTAGAGTGCTTAGTCTATAAAATCTTTGCAACAGAAACAAACTTCTTTCTCCTTCACTCCCAGGAACCTGCCATCCCTGGCCCTGACTCATGAGCCCACCATTTAGAAACTGCCACAACATGAAGACAACAGCAAAAAATGAAATTCTAACTTTAAAAGACAGCTTAGAAAATTTCCATCTGAACAAGGAAATCAGTCTCTGGAAACCATCACTACAAATTAGCCAAAGTTACAGGGATTTTATGCAGTAATTTCAAAACCATCTGGCTTTACAGTCCTAAAATGTCTACTGTTCAAAACCATATGGGGCAATGCCACCAAACCTGACCTCCAGATCCTTAAGTTTATTTTCTATATTTCAGGTACGAGGTACTAGAATTTTCATTTTTACTTCTATCAACATCCCAAGATGATTTCACTGGAAAGTTGCTATTTGCTCCAGGGTTGTCTCACTTTTAAATGCAGGAAGAAGCATTTGATTTTATTTCTGTTTTCCCTTTAGAAAATGCAGTTCAGTTTTGCAGTTCAGCAAATACAGCATTTGTTAAAATCTAGGGATTTAAAAAGAATATCCAAGCCTCTTTTGGTAAGAAAATAAAAAGTCAAATAATTGAAAGTCGCAAAAAGTATGAATCACTGTCATGCTGATATCTCAATCCTTTTTTTCATATGGATTATGCTAACAAAGCAAAAAAACCTCAATCTATATCTTTCTTTTGACAAGGTCGTCTCACAGAATTCATAATTATATCATCTCTGGCCATTTATCTTAAGTTAATAATTCCACTGCCCTTCTAGAACTGGCATTTTGCAAACACACTAGAGAAGCTACTTGAGGTAGTAATTTATTTTCAAATAACATCTTTATGTTATCCTCTGGCATGTAGGTTTAAGTAGATTGCTTATCTATAAAAAATTAATGTATTAGAAGGTGTACCTCCCAAAACAAGTTTTGTGAGAAAAAAACAAATTTCCTCCTAAAAAATTCAGTTCTAATCACTAATTAGCATGCAAACACTAATACTACATGGAGAAACAAAAGAATAAATAGGGATTGTAGCAGAATAATCCTTCCAGAGGTTTGTTTTTTTTCTTGTCTATTGTTTTCATGTTCTTAAATCTTTGAACAATTAAAGAATAAGGCACGTAATAGTGTGTGTGCCTTTTGCAGGTGCTCCCATACAGTAGTTACTCCTTAGAACTGCTTCCACAGAAATATCCATCACTAATTCAGGAATCCCTTCAGCTTGGCACTTCCAGCTTTGGTGGAGGGCAATTTAACTGGATGCATCACAATGAGATCCAGTTGGTGAAAGCTGATGAGCAAAACAAACAATTTTGAGTTCTTAGGATTATTAACCTCTGGAAATTGTTTAAGATTGAGACAGAGCCTCTGTCCTGCAGTGTCTTTAATAAGCAAAGATAAAAAAGCAGAAAATAAGGCCTCAGTAGGAATTGTGAGCTATGGTTGTTTAGTTCTTATCACTGCAGACTGTGGGATTATGGAACTTTAGGAAAGGGACCTTTAAGACCCTTTAAGACCCCTTAGTCCCAGCTGTCCTGTCAAGGACACCCAACACTGGACCAGGTTGCTGAAGGGCTGATGCAGCTGTGTCCCATTCCTGCACCCTCCTGGCTACACCCAGCAGCAGATCCAGGTCCTTGGCAGCCCTTCCTGCAGCCACAGGGATGAGAGCAGGCTCATTCCCCACCAGGCTCAGTCCCCACCAGGCTCAGTCCCCACCAGGCTCAGTCCCCACCAGGCTCAGTCCCCACCAGGCTCAGTCCCCACCAGGCTCAGTCCCCACCAGGCTCAGTCCCCACCAGGCTCAGTCCCCACCAGGCTCAGTCCCCACCAGGCTCAGTCCCCACCAGGCTCAGTCCCCACCAGGCTCAGTCCCCACCAGGCTCAGTCCCCACCAGGCTCAGTCCCCACCAGGCTCAGTCCCCACCAGGCTCAGTCCCCACCAGGCTCAGTCCCCACCAGGCTCAGTCCCCACCAGGCTCAGTCCCCACCAGGCTCAGTCCCCACCAGGCTCAGTCCCCACCAGGCTCAGTCCCCACCAGGCTCAGTCCCCACCAGGCTCAGTCCCCACCAGGCTCAGTCCCCACCAGGCTCAGTCCCCACCAGGCTCAGTCCCCACCAGGCTCAGTCCCCACCAGGCTCAGTCCCCACCAGGCTCAGTCCCCACCAGGCTCAGTCCCCACCAGGCTCAGTCCCCACCAGGCTCAGTCCCCACCAGGCTCAGTCCCCACCAGGCTCAGTCCCCACCAGGCTCAGTCCCCACCAGGCTCAGTCCCCACCAGGCTCAGTCCCCACCAGGCTGGTGTGGGCAGGGAGCTCTGTGCCCTGGGACTGACAGCACATCCTGTGCAGCTGAGAGTGGAGAGTTAAAAATAATTTCTGTATGGCTAGTTATGGGTGGTGGGGAGCTAGAAGACTCATGGCCTGAAACCTGACACAGCCTGGCCTTGGAACAAACGTCAGCTCACTGCAACCAGCATTGTACTATTGTTTTAACTGAATCGAGAGTGACTCCAGCCCAGGAGATGATTGGGAAGCATTGTTTTAACCATATCAAGTATAACTCAGGGTAAAGCATAGGTATAGTTTAAGATAGTAACTAAGAAATAGGAGAGCCAGTAGCTAGGGGGGCATGTTAGTTAATGTATGTGTAACTTGAAGCTATAAAATCACAAAGCAACTCTGTATCCTTGGGCACAAGATTTGGGCGTTCCATTTCCCCTGTGTGCTCAAACAAAGAACGGCATATGATGGCCTCTGTGTGGTTACAAGTTTTCCTATGCTAACACAGCCAGTGTTACCCTGGTTTTGAAGACTTTTTTAAGCCTTCTGTAACGTTCTTCATATTGGAGTCAGAAATGTTACCTTATCACACCTTCTACTATAAACACTGGCCATCTTTTGCTAACTCTTTCATTGTTTACATATTTCTAGGTGGGAGGAGAAAGGTGATAGAAAGGTGATAGTTGGCTTGACTAATGTGGGTTGAGAGGTAGAATTCCATCCTCCAATCCACAGGCCACATAAGAAATGTATAAAACTGAGTTTTGTAAATAAACTCGGCCTTTTTTCTTCCTGCTTCACTCATCAGCGTGTCCTGGTGTGGTTCTATCTGTGTCCACAGTAACACAGTCAGTCCTGCTCTGCACAGCAGCACCAGGAGCCTCAGCAAGGCTGGTCCAGGCTCTCCAGGATCCCAGGATGGGATCCCTGACAGGGCTCCATCCCTTTTGGTGGAGGGACAGAGCTCCCAGCACTTGCAAGGTTTCCATCAGTGCATCATTAACACAAATCATGATGATTGCGCTCTCGATTCAGTGATCTCTGCTGGAATTTATGGGGCTGCAGGATGTTTTCAGTTCAAAGACATTTAATCTTCAAATCTCTTCCCCTTTGATCTTAAACTGCTATGTCTTCTGACAGCCAGGACAAAGGGTAAATCCACAAAATCAAAATGGTTTTCTAAAGCTATCTTTGTCAAAGGAGTTAAGAACAGAGGACACCGTCAGGGTTTCTCTCTTGCAATCCAAGATCAATTCTGCAGGCCAAATCCTCAGCCAGCATAAATCAGTGCAACTTCATTCAGATAAAGTTGACAGGATTTTTTACTACCTGTGGAACTGGTATTGAGAGTTCCACAATTTTGTGAGCCCCTACAATGTCTGCAAAGGCCCTTAATGAAAGGAATAGCCAATAAACAAATGCTAATAATTTAGCCTGATATGCATGCAAACAAGTAATCAGGTAAAGCAGGCTAGAATTACAGTTTTACAAGATGCTGCAAGCCCAAGAAGAGATAGAAGATAGAAAATGCATTCACAGGTCTATCCCTTGCCTTATTTTTGTTTTAAATTATAGCCTTGTAAATTTTTCTGGACTGTTTATTCAACATGCAAAAAAGGCAGCCTGTGTACAGAGTAGCCTTTGTGAATCTCCTCATTTCTATACCCATTAGCTGAGAGTATACAGCCAATTCTCAGCCTTGTATTTTAGCTCATAAATCTGCTCCCTCTGTTCCATGGGCAAATTAAAAGCTATATATCTTTTGTCAAAATCTTTCTGACACAGAGCTCCTACCTTCACAGCCTGAGGTTAGCTGTGTGTCTGGGAAAATTATATACAATAGGCACTGACAGCCATGGAGTCCAGCATTTAGGCACTAGTCAACATATTTTTATACATGTAAAAATCATTCTGCCTTATAACCTGAGCACAATCTATACATATCTAAAAGGATTATGGGGGTATGAAATAAGAAAAATGCTTTCAAAAGCACAGGAAGGTGGTCTGAATTCGATACCCCAGCAATCTTTAAAACTGTTCTGCATTAAGCATTGCATTATTCCCTGCATTGCACTGCCACAGCCATAACCTTTTTCCTTGTGCTCCAGCCACTGCCAAGCTTCATTTTCTATGAATGTGTGGGCATCGCTTTTGATTTCAGCCCCACGTGCAAACAGTAAATGTATTTTAATTAAATGCATATGAAATTATGGTGTTTGGGAATGCCAGCTCTGTCATGTGCCACAGCAATGGCTTGTCTAGGTATATTGGAGTTTTTATGGCCTTGAAATGAGGCATTGCAAAATGGCAACTGTTGAGAAGCCCCACATAAATTTTGGCATTGTGGAAAATTTTCTAGATGATGGGCTCCTGCACATCTTTTAAAACCTGCAAGAAGCTCACAAAGAAGTAATTTCTACTGTAAGGTAGGGGAATATTTATAAGAAATTGAGGGTTTCATCTACTTATTTGTTCAACAGCTCTACCCCTCTGCCCAAGGCAGCAGCTCTTCACAGCTCTTACACTGCAAATAACCCTTGTTTCACCCTTCCATCTGAAACACTGCTGGCCCTCCTTGGACCTTTTTGGTTTATAGCTGCCATTTTCACCATGTCACATCTCTTACACTGTGATCAGAGATGTTCATCTTTATCCCTTCCTGAGTGATATTGTTGTCACATAATTTACTTCCTCAGTTATCCTTTCTGGAAAACCTGGAAGGGCTGTCTTCCTTCCATTTAACACCAGCCACAATGTCAATGGAGCTGGTAGATTTGATCTGCAGTTTCCATTTATTGCTCATTCTGAAACAAATACAAAGTAGTGCTACTACCCAAAAATACCTCTTGCTCCTATTTTTGAATATGTGGTTTATATTCCTTAGGAGAACAGTTCACTTGCCAACTGCCATCTTTTGTCCTAAAGCAACCAGCCTGAGGGTGTTTTTATGGACCATGCAATTTTTCCTCCTCAATGCTGATGATGGTAGTTAAATTTGAGGATGTGATGCTGCTGTCATCTCATTTCATGCAGCACCACAGGAAGGGAAATCATATCTCACTTCAGAACAAAAGCCATTTACAGAGTAAAAAGTGATAGAGAACAGCATTAGAACTATTTGCAGAGCCTTGCAGCCAGGTTCCTCTGCCTTCCCATACTAGTTAAATACTTTCCCAAGCCTTGCCAGTCTTAAACTACTTACAGACTTTTATTGTGTATTTGGTAATTCACACCAATTTAATTTCAATGCCCTGAGTCTGATTTAATTAGAAAGGCAACAAAATCTGGGAAAGCAACCAGGGCTCTAGAACTGCTGCACTCTAAGTGAGGTGGATGATGTTTATTGGGCTCTCAGATCACACAAGCTCCTCAGCATCACTGGCACTCCCAAACTGACAGCAACTTCCCTAATGGATGAAACAGCACATTTTTAATAGTGTCCTTTATCCTGAAATCCATCTCTATAACACAGAAGGAAGACTTAACCTGCTTCACAAAACTTGGTTATTTTATGCTCTTACATCTTGTGCTACACTGGTGGAATTTCATGCATTTCTGGTGAAAGTGGCATTTTACAATAAATGTGTTTCTGATTGCATTGTTTAGTGACCTGACACTGCTAATGAGCCTTTAGAGTGCTGGCCCTGAGACTTTACTTGTCTGACCCACACTTTGTGTCTTCAGGAAACACATTGATCTGGGCAGGAACATTTAAGTAATAAACCACTGCTCCATGTGAGGAGGATTATCAGATGGCAATCCCAAGCAAACAGGAACTCTCTTTTTAAGCTGCTTGAAATGAAAACCACCACAACACTGGCATATCTGTTTGCATTGTTATTTTAAATTATATACACATAGCATCTTAATAGAAGAAATTATATGCTCCCTGGTTGACACATTTCACAGTTAGAAATAGATGTTAAAGTGTTTTCAAATAACAAATTGACAATCTTAGTCCTGCTTTCCATTCCTTAAAACCACAACCAGAAGGGGGAGTAAAAAATGGATTTGTAACCCACTGCTTACAGAATTTGCAATAGTTCCTTTTTTTTCTTAATCACTCCATTGAGAGAAATGTATTTTCCAATTTCCTTTTAAACTTTTGTTAAAGGTCACAAAATCAAAGATGGAAAAGCACAAGAAACACACAGAAGATGTTTATGGATTTTAACTGCATCTAAAAAAACCCAAAAACCCCTGAATGTTTGTATGTTTCTAAATAGCTTCTTAATATCAAAATATTTCTTTTTACCTAAAAGATTGCAATTCACATTCACACACTCAGAGTGCAAGTCTGCAGTGTAACTTAAAAATCTCCAAGTGTAAAGGCTGACCCATACAGTAACAAAATAACACTAGGTCAGGAGCAATCTTCGTGGAATAATTTCAGCTTAATACTGGAAAAGGAGTAAATAAAGCTCAGAAGAAGTGCAGTATATCAAATATCTTTCAAAGGGAGTGAAGAAATCCTCACAAAGAGTGAGGTGAATTGGCTGAGGAGTCTTGCAATTACAAGATGTGGTCCTACTTATTTTTGTTTCCATCTGTTCATACCTGGGACATCTCCCTCTGTCAAGAATGGAAAGTTTTCTGCTGTATGTTTTTATTCAGTGTATTGCTATTTTTCAGATAATATTATCCTGGTTTTTCTACCACAGCCACACTGCACACTCAGAACCACACTCACAGGAGGGGCAGAGCCTTCTTCAACTGCAACGTTAAAGTGGTAAAAAATCAACTCCTCTTGCAACACCACGGGAATTATCTCTGTCCTGACACCAACCATTTACATGGAACCCTGGTATTTACATGAAACCCAGTGCCATTAATAATTTTGTTCATATTTAGGAGCTATCAACAACCCTCAGCTCATGCCTTGGCCAAGACTGTGCCAGCCACTGTGTATCACTCACAGCCTATCATAGAGCTGAATTAAACAGAAGAGCTTTGTTAAAACAAGATTAATCTTCCCTTCCTCTTGTCTCAAAGATCAATACATGTTCAAATACTAAACAGTCATGGTTAATCAGTGAGGAAAAAGCAGATTCAGGTTGCATGATGTCAGGAACAGAAATGCAGTATTTCCTCAAGTACTCATAGGCACTAGCCCTTACTCCTGTTACCCATATTTATATCTGCTATAACACCACAAACTGGACTATAAAATTATGATTTCCTCTGCAAATTCTGCATAGAAATACTCCAGAAAGAAAGCAGCAACTCTCTTAAATCATAATTCTTCTTACAAGAAGGAAGGAAGGAAGGAAATGAAAACAGAACTGGAATAACTTCTCTTATCTCTGGTCTGAGGAGCTCAGACATGTTCAAAGAACAAATAATAGCAAAATTTCCTCTGTCTTGCAGAAGTCCAGAAAAGAACAGCAGAGAAGGCAATTAGTTTAGGGAGCAATTATCTTCCCTGAATGTCTTTACAGGACGGAACTGTGAGACAAGGCTTGGGAAAAAATCAGACTTTGATAAAGGTCAGTGGCATATAACCTATTTTGGCAATTACTTGTCAAATATAAGAATGGTTTAAAATACATTGAAGCAACTCAGGAAATCTGGTGACAGGACTGCTTTAAGCAATGTACTCCTATTCAAAGGCAGCTCTGAATTTAACACTGGCAATACTGATAGAAAATTGGGTGTGGGAGAACAAGGAAAGGAGGAATCTGCCATCCCCTGAGCCTGAGGAGTTCCTGGCATGGCTGTGGTGTGAGCTCTAATGCCATTTGGGTTTTTGTGCCATCACTCCAGGCTCTGCTGTTCATCCTTGCCCCCTCTCAGACACGAGTCAGGCATCAGTGACCTGCTGGCACACAAGGAGGGCTGACCCCTCGTGTGCTCCAGGGCAGCTGGAAAGCTTTCAGCAGTTCTGCAGCACACTCAGCACCCCACTGCCAACAGCCTTATTATTTTCCACATTGAATCCCAACTCTCTCCCCTGGAGAGTCACCCCCCGAGGTCCCCATGCAAAGATGGGGGATGTTTGGGGTCAGATTTGAAATGTTTGACTCACCTGCTGTTCCAAAGCTACACAGGCTGCCTTCCCCCACCAGGTCTGACACTGTCTGATTTCATCTGTGCCAGTGGTGGAGGCTGATTGAACATCAGGAGGGAGAGAGAACATTCCATAAAACTGCAGGCGGAAAAGGTTTGCCAATTATTTTTCTTCTCATGACTTTTAGGATGCACAGATTCCTTTTGGCAGTTCCCCTTGTTTTGTGGCCATAAAATAAGTTTAATAGCTGAATTTTCCTTAAGATAATCAGAGGCTGTATAATTTATGCATCTGAATAGCATTGTAGCCAGATGTAATTTTGCTTGAAGTTTCAACATTACAGTTAGTAATGACTCTGCTGGCTGTGTTTTGTAGAATTTGCAATTTATTTAACAGTTGACTGAGCACTGACCCCATATAATATCGCCATAATCAAAATGTGGCAAAAATTAAAAAATAAAATCCAAAAAGGAATCTGTGCCTTCTGGGAAACAGGCAGCCACCAAGTGGACAGGGTATTGAAGCAATATCTAAAATGACAGGTGACTAACATGGTCTTTAAAATTTATAGCAGAGACAAACTAGCCAATCAAAGATTGAGCTGAATTAAGGTTTGAAACATTCTCTAAGTAATAATTATGGCTTGAGGCATTTGTGTTGTTAGCCTTTTTGCCATTCAAGTCCCTCTTCCTGATTTGCAAGAGTTGGTTATTCAGTGATCAGACCCAGGGAATATCAGAGGGTATCCTGTGCTTCCAGAGAGCAGGGGAGACTTAGGGGGAGAAGAATTAAATTTCAATTCCTCTTTGTTCCTGCCATGGCTTTCCAAAGAGCAGCAGAGCAGTGCCAGGTGGGGAGGGGGCACTTTCTGAAGGACACAGCAAGGGAACCCCCTTGTTGTGCAGAGCAGCTCCTGCCCACCCTGCTGGGCTGTCCCACCCTTCAGAGCCCTTCCTTGCAGTCCCATCCCCTGACCATGTCCTGCTCACCTCTCCCACACCAGATCTACCAGTCTGTCCAGATCAACACTCTGTTTTGGCCCTGTTTATAATAAGGTTTGCAGTTAATCCACCTTTTAGCCCACCCACTGGGTGACATTTAATAAATTGTATTCTTCATTAACATTTCCTTCTCAAGCATTATAGATGATTAATGGTGATAGAGAAACACGGTGTCATCAGCATAAAACAATGATTTATGGTGATAAAGAAAACAGCATCATCAGCATAAAAAACATTAAGTTATTTGAAGAACTAAAGTTAAGATGGGAAGAAGCAGACCCAGAATTTGTGGCGAGTTCAGCCTAGCTCTGTTCATCCCTGGTTTGTGCTGTGGAAATAAGAGTGGCTGGCACTTTCTGTGTCCCCAGCACGGGTGGCAGAGCCTGTTGGGAGAGTCTGCACTGCAGCACAGCACAGGGATGGAGCTTTTCTCAGTTTGTGTGAATCCTCCCTGCATCCCTAAACCAATTTAAATCACAGGCCGGCATCACACACCACTTGCAGCAGGCTGCACTACAATTCGGGATACAAAGAGCCGTGAAAGATTTCCTTTCAAAGAGCTCAAAAGGCTGCAAAGATCTCCCAGCCCATTGCCATTTACACTAATAATCGAATTGGAGTGAGAGTGTTTCTAACAAAGTTAAGAAGTGGCAGCACAATCGAAGACAGAGGCCCAAGAGAGGAACAGCACTTAAAAAATGGAAAAATAAGTGAAAGACATTTTTGCCTCGTGGTTCACAGACACAGGATGCTTGATCTAGTGTGGAACATGCATTCAGGACTATAAAGGTTTAAACCTCAAACAGCTTCCCAAAGTTTCTTGCATCAGTGATTTTTTTTCCACAAAGGAAAAAAAAAACAAACCCACACCAAAAACCAAACCAACAAAAACCAAAAAAAACCAAACCAACAAAAAAAACCAAACCAACAAAAAAAACCAAACCAACAAAAAAAACCAAACCAACAAAAAAAACCAAACCAACAAAAAAAACCAAACCAACAAAAAAAACCAAACCAACAAAAAAAACCAAACCAACAAAAAAAACCAAACCAACAAAAAAAACCAAACCAACAAAAAAAACCAAACCAACAAAAAAAACCAAACCAACAAAAAAAACCAAACCAACAAAAAAAACCAAACCAACAAAAAAAACCAAACCAACAAAAAAAACCAANCAAATAAAACAAACTAACAAAAAAGAACCCCAAAAAATCAAATAAAACCCCAACAACAACAAACCAACAAAAAAACCCCAACCAAAAAAAACCAACAAAAAAAACCCCAAAACAAACAAAACACAAAAAAACCACAAAAAAAAACAAAAAAAACCCCCACAAACTAATGACAGCATGACAGAAAAAGACAACTGTGCTAAAAAGTCATTAATTTGATAATCCATTAGGAATGGGCATCTGACCCTCAGGATTCTCTGAAACAGCATCATAGCTGGTTACATCTAAGCCACAAGGAAAACCTACTACCACAAGCTTCATTTAAAAAAAATCACCAAAATCTTTATACTCTTCTCTAAGTGTCACTCATTCATCATAAAATAAACAAATAAAACAACAAAATAATCCAACACTTTAATACTTTGGGGGAATAGGGTGGAAGGGTAGCTGAATGGAAAGATAAATCCCATTTTCATTCTACAGTCACATTCACTGCAGCTGCAGAATCAGGTATGCCAGCAGTCAGAGCAGTTACCTACTTGATAGCATTTTCCTAATTATTTGCTGTTCCTTCCCATTAATTTTCAAACTTGATTATCTTGATTTCAACACTACTAAAAGAGTCATTTAGAGAAATAATGGAAAAGAATGGTTCCAGTGCCAGTTCCTGCTGTCCTCTTCCATAAATCGCTCTCCAACTTTAAACACTTCCATTTATAGCTACGATATTTTTGACCTTTATGGGGTTTCCAAGCCTCTTTAACCATCAGCAGCAGACTGACTACTGTGAGATTTTTCCTCCTGCACAGTCTGACTGTCCATATAGAAGAGCCACTGGCAGAGGAAATAAATCTGAAACAATTCTCCCCCATCACAAGGCGAAAACCTTATGATTATGTCTTTAGCATTAACATGGCAAATTTAAAACAGATTTGGCTAAAGCTAAATTTAAAGTATGTTGCACTTACACAAAACCATGCAAATCTGAGGCCAAAGAAGCAGGGACCCTGCTGTCCCCTCTGCTCAGGTAGCAGCCCACAGGGAAGAGCCTCTCCTGAGAGGAGGAGAAGCAAACTGGGAGAAATGATCACCACACACATCCACCCCCTACTTGCAGATGCACCTCTCCATAGTGCCAGCAAAATGTTTTAACCAGAAATGTCTCCTAGAGGTTTTCTATATGTAGTTTTGTGTGTCATAAAGACAAGATTTTCTCTCCTGACACAGCTTACCAAACTCTCCAAGTCAGGCAGCAGCCAGGGTCTCTCTACCAAGATAGGAAATCTCCCTGAAGAGACTGGGTGAGTTTAAAAGAGTCATCAATAACCAAAGGGGAAGGGTGGTAACAGCTGCCAACTATTTTCTATACATTTATATTTAATTATTTGAAACAACTTACTTTGACCAAGTTCATAGTGTTTAAACCAGAATATTAATGAGAGCAGAGAATTCTAAATTAATTATTTCAATATCAAAAGTCATTCACTCCAAGAGTACATGATTGTACAGAATATACAGACTTGGGGTAAAGAAACATTTCAAGTTTCTCCTGCATACAACAAAATGAGCCAAGTTTCCAGATCAGGAACTGGCTTACAAAATTGCTTTGAACAACAAATTAAGCTCCATTCTCTGCCTCACTGCTGTGTGGACTGTCTTAAGTGATCTGATATTTTTAAACTATTTTTTGTAAGTTAAAATATACTGCTGCCAAATTCACAGATTTTACAGGTGATGTGAAAAGGAAAAAAAGCTAGAGGCTGAAAAAAACTTATTTGTTATTCAGCTGGGAAAGGCAGAATTGTTTTGCTCTGCCTATCTCACTTGCTGGTTGTTTTCTTTTTCACCTGTGAAAGCAGTTACTGTAATAGCAATTCAGTTCTTGTTCCTCAGACTATGTAGAGATTTGTTTGGGCTTGGATAAATGCCCAAAACAGACTCCTAACTATTCCAGTTCTTTGAGTCTCTGAAAAAGCACTACATGTATCTTTGCAGAATTTAGGTCTTTTTATTTCAGTCTCAGATGAAAGAACAAAAAGCTAAACAAGGGGAAAGGGAGGAAAGTGATCTGAACTACACAGAGATAAAGAATGGCTCATTTAGAGCCTGGCTGGAGTTCTGGATGAATGACCATCTTCACTTTTGCCTTATTCCAACAATTCTTCTGATTGTATTATAACCCTGGGTAACTGAAATTCTAACTTTTGCCAAGTAGAAGTGGATTAGGATGATACTTCATTTTAGCATAGAACAGATGCATGCAAAACTGTTATTTTTTCATTAAAAGTCAACAGCAACCTATTAACAACAGTGTCATGAGAGATGAGAGCAGTCACATTAAACAGAAAAGTTTTCACCTTGAACTTGGTGTAAAATCTAAACCATTATAACACAATTCAAACTTTTTAAAATAAGAAATCTCTCAACAGCTAGCATTCTAAAACACCAATAAGATTTGTTTTTCCTTCCTGGGGCATTTCTCACTAGGGATATTTGTAGGTGATGTGGGCTATCCCCAGTGCCAGGCTGTGTGTGAATGCAAGGCAAATGTCACAGGAGTCAGCAGGTACATCACAGTCACAAACAATCACTCCACCATCAGTCATCCTTCAAACAGGGGGAAAAATACCTTGTTCTCATTAATAAACATAGGCTTGTTTTCAATCCCCCACCCTTATTGCCTCAAAACAGCTTTCTAGCAGCCCCAGATTGCTGTTTGGGTTAGCAGGGATGTTTCTGCTGCAAAGCAGAGAGGGCTGCATTGTGGCTGCTTGCATTTGAAACAGCTGAACAGCAAAAGAGAGTAGGCTTCAAATAGTCACTCACTGGTAATGCTCATTCATGCTTTAAAAAGTTCAGCTTGTTCTTTTATATCTTTCAGATTCTCTTTTCACAAAATATCAGAATGGTCATTTTTTTCTGGCTTTTCAATTATCTCCTCCTGCTGAGCAGGAGGCCCACAAAACCCCTACTCTGCATTTACATCCTTCTGCAATAACACTCCAGAGGAGGAGAGGCCTTTCTCCCCAAGATATCTGCTCAAGAACTTGTGATGGGAACGGAATAAAATACTCTGATCTAGCAAAGGCTGGGTTTGAAAAATGCTCCTTTAACAGCCTCTTCCACTTGAAGCAATTAAAGCAAGCCAAGTATGGGTTCCACTGTATCATTTTCCAGAAGAAGCAAATCAAACAAAATTTGAATAGACACTAGAAATCAGCAAGTGAAGTAATAATGCATGTTTTGCACCTCATACACTGTCCAGAAATCATAGGAGGGAGTGAAGAATTGTAAAGCTCCTGAAAGATATTTCTGAGCAAGTCAGCCATGTGCTGTACACCTCTACCACACACAATCACCAGGCACAGGAACCCACTCAACTGTGCTGAGACATCTGAAGCAAACATCTGACTCCTGTGGAAATGTGGGAATGTGTCTGAGCACGGATCTGGAGGAGTCCACCCCACTGAAACGTTGTTTTTTATATCCTTGGTCATCCCAAAGCGGCTTTGTCCAGCCCTAGCCCTTGGCAGCACAGCCACCAGCTACAGGAGCCACCCAGCCCTTTTCTTTCTTGCAGAAGGCACAGCTTTGCTATTGCAAACTTGGCAATTTTAAAAGGCCTATGAGATGAGATGAGATATTCACCTTTCTCCCTCAAGTCCCTGCTTGATGGAGGAGGTAGAACTGACCCTGAGGAAGGCTCCAAACATCAGCACCTTGGTATCTAAAAGTTTTTCATACCTTTTCTCCATAGCCTCCCATGGGCAGCTCCCTGCAGCTCTGGCTCTTTCTCTCTTCCTTCAGCAGTTCCAGCTGGCTCCTTGGTGTCACCAGCATGGCCACCTACCCCTGCCTGTCCCTTGTACAGTGTCTGACCCTGTCTGTCCCTCACACCCTCCTGTCTGTCCCTCTCTCCTCACAGAGAGGACCCCAACTGAGCCCTCCCAGCTCACTCACCCTTATCCCACCCTCAGCTCTGAGGGCAGGGCTGCTCCCTCTTTGGTTTAACACAGCTGCAGTGCATTGGGCTGTGATTGCCCTCAGCACTGTCCCCACCTGTGTCCCACCCCTGCTGTTCCCTCTCCTGAGACCATCCAGCCATCACAAGGTCGTGCTCACCTCTGCAGCCCAAAGTGACTCAAGTACCCTGATGTTGTTTTGAGATTTTCTTAGCTAACTGAGTGTTTCATATAAAGTAGAAGTTTGTACCTTCTCACGCTCTTTTCATGTAAACACCAGCTATGTTCTATAAACACAGCCATTTTTTACATGAAAAGNGTAGAAAAGGAGCTAAGTTAGCTCGAAGTTATTCTCTCAGTTAGCTAAGAGAATCTCATGGCAACACCCTCGGGTGTTTTGTCTGGGCTCTGCTGTACCAGAGGGCCCCATAACCTCCAGCACAGTCACACTGGGGTTTTTTTAGGTTGACACCAATTCAAGATGTCCATAAGCTCTGCAGCCAATTTTGCCATATGCCCTTCCCTGCTTAGCCCCCTTCTCATTATCTTTTACAGGAGCTCTCACAGGGCTTGGATAAGCAGAGTTGTTTGCTCTATATGGAACATTTCATACCTTAACTAACAGAGACAACCAGGAGCTGTCCCAGCTTCCTTTGTAAGAGAACTCAGTACAGAACAGAGTCAATCAGCTGTACAAATAAGAGGGAAAACCCAGAGCAACTCTGACAGTTGCCTTTCTAATAGCTGGCAAATTCCAATGCAACACATTCCTCCAGGTGGTGTTCCAGGAGCTAAATTTGAGAAGTTGCAACCAGAAATGTATTTAGTGCTGATTGTGACTCCTGCCAAAGTACCAAAGGCTGAGCAGAGACCGCAGGGAAGCGATGTAACCTTTGTTTGAAGTGCTGTGGGTGTAGTACAAGTCACTGAATGGGTGCCAAGGACAGGAATGTTCCCAGGCAAAATGACAGGAAATCCCAACAGCGTTAGGTGTTGGGTTGATTTGGAAAATCAGATCATTAAAAGCTCGAGTGGTTTGATGATTTAAATATTAACAGAAGAGAGGAAGAAATGAAATGCAACAGGAAACAAGAGCAATGACAGATACTGGAAAGGAGCAAGGAGAAGCAGATGCAATAGTTCAAAATCACAGAAAAAGAGAAACAGGAACAGATGGATTTCCATAAAGAATAAAAAAAATCTCTATGTTTATTTTCATTTGAAGCCAATGGAAGAAAAAAGTCCCAAAGGCATCGGAATAGTTTGATTTTCAGAGCCGGTCTGGTTGACATTTTCTTTTGAACACTAGATTAAATAACACAACTCAGCTAACAGCATCTTTGCTATAAATGCTATGGGGCTAAAGACCAGATAAGCTGCAGCATTTTAATCATTTTTCCCTATGCAAATAAGTGCTGGTAAATACTATCAACATCCACATATTTTGAGTTAGGTGAAAATAAAAAAATTGTTGATTACTCAAGTCCCAATCCTGGTGCCAACACCTGACATACACCAGCCTGAGACTTATGAGATGATGATTCCAAAGATGTCCTAGAAGAGACAAATAGCAACCTTTAAACTATGTTAGTTAAACTGTTAACTAACTATGTGCCATTTAACTAGCTAAATTAACTAACCACATTCCATTACTCATTATTGCAGTAGTGTTTGAAATTCTCAGTTAGGATCCCTTAAGATGAAACATGAACACACTGACACAACCATCAGGGTACGTGAACTTCTTCACCTGAAACACCCATTCTCAAAGGCAACAAATTGAATATCAGTTCCCATATTAAGGTTATACTACAGGCTTTAAAGTAATACACAAAACTTTCAGAAAATACTACAAAATTCAAGGCTTTTCAATTCCTCACAGGGAAGCATCAAACACTGAAAATTTAGATGCATATTTCAACCTTTAAATGTTTTTATCACTTTAAATTACTTAAAGTTGCATTATTTTAACTTTTGAAGTTTGCAGTAATTTAAAAATGTGTTCACTGAACAATATTTTATGATTAAAAAAAGAAGTATTATGTTAAGAAAAAATGGACCAACACAATCATTCAACCAAAAAAAAAACCAGTAAAAAAAGAGTGAGGTTTTGGGAATGTCAAGCAGGATGCCACAGCAGCACTGAGGTCACCCTTTGGGTGCAGCTGTACTGCACATTTCCCTCTGGAAGCAGAATAATCCAGCATCACACATCTGATATAGGCCTGGACAGTAATGAAGCCCTGAAGAAGCTGCTGGATATTCCACTGGGGAAACAGGTCCATAAAGAGGCAGTTCCATGGAGAGGATCTCAATTTTATTACCATTTTTGAGTCCAGACAAGTTTTATACTCTAATATGTCTGCAATAACGTCTGATGTATCTGACTTAAAGGACAGAATCGTAATAAAGTTAGAAGCGTACAAAATTGCAGAAAGGACAATTTAAACCGAAGCTCTCAACATTAACATCCAGGTTTTGAGCATTCAAAAGTGAGCTATGAAACACCAGAAAATTGAGGCCTTTGCTAAATGTCAACCAGGGGAAATGTGACTTAGATTATTAGAGAGTCAAAGAATATAATCCACAGTAGATCACTTCAGCCCTGGCTAATTACTAAAGGCACCAGTTCATTACACTGCTCTAAGTGTATGTAATTCAGTTTGCTCTGCAGTTCATCTATTATGTCTTTTTTATGTGTTCCTGCACTGGCTGTTGCCGTGTACAACCTGCTCTGAAGGTGCTTCTCAGCTCCTGCCTTTTCTACTCAGTAAATCCAGAAACCGTGGCTGAGGTTTGCTCAGTTTCAAGTTGATTTCTCACCAGCAAAAACAAGAAAAAAGAGAAAAGAAAAACAAAAAAAAAAAAAAAAAAAAA
>VXBR01004667.1:6005-142986 GCA_013400215.1 Cisticola juncidis
CGAAGGCAGACGAAGGCAGCCGAAGGCAGACGAAGTCAGACGAAGGCAGCCGAAGGCAGCCGAAGGCAGACGAAGGCAGCCGAACGCAGCCGAACGCAGACGAACGCAGACGAACGCAGACGAACCGCTCGGTTGGAAGCGGTCGGTACCGTCGTGCAGCGCCCCCTGCCGGCCGTGTGGCTCCTGCAGCCGCCGGCGCTGCCGAGGGCCTGGGTGGGGAGTCCAGCCCGAGCTCGGGACAAAGCTGGGTCCCTGTCCCGGCGGGATACGGGAGCCCCTGGCGGTAGGGACTGTCCCCTGGGTCCCTGTAGTCCCTGTGTAGGAGTCCAGCAGCTCGGCAGTCTGCCAGGGAATGGCAACGAGTCACGGTGTTGTGTCAGAGCTGAAGGCTCAGCTTTGAGAAAAGGGGCTTGGAGCAGACCTCCAGGGATCCCTTCCAAGCTAATTAATTTACTTTGTGAAGAAGCTGTTTGGAAATACAGACCTTATCTGGTGGATTGTCAGCGCTGCAGAAAGACGAGCAAATCTGTCCCCATGTGCACCCTAATCTCTGTAAGCTGGACAGTTTTTCTTTCCACACAGGTTTCTCACTTGCTGCCACTGCTTTGAAACTTGCAGCAATACACTTCCTGCCTGTCCTTTGTTCTCCAACCGCCTCACCAAGTTCCTTGTCCTGCTGCATGTCCTCCAGCCATCAGCTGGAAAAGCAGGATGGACTGTGGAAGGAGGGCATGAGGGGACCCCGCAGTCCACTCCCAGCAGCCTGGGGATGATGGGCAGACTGTCTGCACTTTGCCAGAACTGCTCAGTGTGAGGTGAATACATCTGCTCTTTGCACCTAGTAGGCTCCTACAGGTTGTCCTCCAAACAGACCTGAGCAAACCTCTTTTCCCCCACAAAGATGTGGAGTACAATCTAGAGAGTGGGCTAGGTTTGTAACTGGTTACCTTCTAGCACACAGAGCCTCTGTCCTCCCTTTCTTATGGGGTGTTCCTCTCACCTGGTATCAGCCGAGGGCCAGGCTGTGGTCACCCACTTGGTTTCATTGAAGTCTATTGGAGGTGTAGCCTTGTGTTGCCATTCCTTCAAGTACTCCCTTTTGTTCTGATTAAGTAGTCATTAAGGCTTCTTGGAAACTTATGGGAAAAAAATTCTGTAAGTGAAAAAAAAAAAAAGGAAAATCTAACCCCCAACATGCAGAAAAGGCACACTATGAAAAGCCAGTGTCTATAAAGGAGACAGAGGAGTCCTGCAACTTTATTTGAGTAAAGGCAGAGAGTCTACTGGTACACACCCCTGTGAGGTTTCTCTCTCTGTTTTAGAAGATGCAGCCTCCTTTTATCCTAAACTCTTGGCCATATGTTACCCTCTTCCCCATTGGCTGAGGAACTAGGAAGGTACAGCCTTCCCTAACCGTTGACCACATATTCCTTTTTGAATATGTATTGTGATAAACGCCAATCACTCGAGTTTAGAAATTTATGAAATTTTAATAAAGAATAAAATTGGTTACAAAAATTAATACAAATAAAAGTTTAAAAAGTTTTTAGAGACAGGACAAATAATGAGACAATAAAACAAAGAGTGATAGCCCGGGCCACCATGACCCCCCCCCCCTTCCAGGCAAAAGGCTGGACAGAGAAGGGCCCCGGAAAGACCAAGGTCTCTCTTTTTTGATCCTCTCCTTTATGAATATGCATTTTTATTTAAATCAAGTCATTTCCAGCTGTTTCTTTGTCCCAAAAGCTTTCTGTTAATTAAAAAAGCACCTTAGAATATACGTCCTTGAGAAAGTTTGGTTCCGTTGATAAAAGGCCATAAATCCTTTTTAACTAGATGATTTGGAAGTTCCTGTAACTATTACCTCAGTGCTGAGAAATCTCTCTCTCGAGCTAAAAAGAATAACACACATATACACAGCTTCTATTTTACTAAAACTTACTGTTAATTACAAAACTACATTCACTATATTATTTAAATGTTAATACAGTATAACTTTTCTACTTAGCATAATACATATATATATATATAGTAAATATCTGTGTAGAGCCACACACACAATATGACTTTTTCACATGTATCAAGACATTTTCCCCCAAAGTTTGGAAGTTCACACTGTCTAGGTTCTGCAACAGACTTGTGTGAACCCATTTCTCCTATGACCCCGAAGTCTACAAGTTCAAATGGTCTGGGTCAAATTGTTTGGGTTCTGCAAGAAACTTGCAGCTTGATGTAGAGACATTAACACCTATTTCTCCTAAAGACTCTCACCCTTCAAGTTGTTTGTAAAGACATTAGTAGCCATATTTGCCATCAGGATCAATCCCCAGCCTCCCTAGTAGCAGGTCTGAGGTCTACTAGAGCCTCCTTCACTCCTGCGATGCCACTCTGCAGCACAATCCTGACCACTTCCAACACCCATCAGCAAATGCTGCCGCTCAGGGAAAAGGGACTGCAGACCTAGGACACCCAGGGCATTCTATGCCATGTCCCCTCCCATTCCAGCTTGTCCTCTTTCCCCACCTGCAGCTGGACCAGTCCCCAGTAACCCCAGGAACATGTCCAGGGTCCAGCAGTGTGAGTTGTGTGGCCCTGTGCTGCTGAGCAGGAGCAGAGCTGGGGGCTCTGACATGGAGTCTCTGATGAGGAAGATCCTGTTAGAAATGAGACACTTGACATGGCCAATATATCAAGCAGCAATTCAATTTAATAATTGATTAATTAGCATGGTAAAGTGTGAGCAAAGACAGCGCGCTGGGTACAGTGGAAGGATTTTCCCTTCTGACTGTACACTGATTGCTGGACTTGCTGGTATTTTATTGGCTCTATTCATACATGTTCATAAGCTTTTCTCAGCAGTTTCTATTTCCAATATTTAACATCATTATTCAATACCTATTGTGGTTGTTATAAATGCCAGGACAGTTTTCCAATTATAATTAATAATTTGGTTTATTAATGCAAATCAGATCATAAATTTAGAATTAGAATAAATTGGATTAAATGAATTTAGGTAATGCAACCAAATCACAGAATTACAAGACAAAGAATTTAGGCAGCAAAATCAAATTACAGGAATTAAAGACAAAAGTAACGAAGCCGAATCACAGAATTTAGGTAAAACCCCCCACAAACAGCGTAACGAACTTGGCAGTTTTTACCTGGGAAAAAGGCCAGTGGTGAACCTGAGATGCAGTGCCTGCTGCCTGCTGTCTCCCCTGAGTTCACGAATTAGGCTGTTTCGAAGTCCAGTTCTTATACTCTTTATTCCCCCCTGGCAATATTTCCTCATGATTTCTATTCATCCCAGGCCAGCTTTTCAAAAGTGCAGGCGTCTCCGGTAAAGTTTGAATAGAGTTCTTTTCCATGGTCCAAGTGTGAATGTTCGGTTTCGGTCTGCGCCTCGGGGTTGATTAATGGCTGCAGAAGTGTTGATGGCCCTTTTGCACTTCTCATCAGGGTGTAGCTCTGCAGAACTGATACCTCCTGATGGCTTCTTTGGACAGAGCCGAGCTCCCTTATTTTCCTTACTATTTTGGGGCTCGGTGATCCAGGGTGTCGCCTGCTTTTGTTCCATTGTGAGGCCAAGGGATACACGCGGAGAAACACGTACGCACTGCTCATACATACAAACAGTATAATTCCAGCTTCTAATTTAAAATAAAACTTGGATTAATCTTTAGCATACATAATAGATAATAGAAACATGAATTAACTATTAGCATTTATAACAGTGGTCTATTTTAAATTTCAGTATTCCAGGATGTACATCCGGGATATGTATTCCAGGTGGTGGGGCCCAGATTCTAGACGTGGGGTCCACCTTCTATTTTCCAGGTCTACCAGTCTTTGATAGTGATGTTCAGTTTTTCTTTTTCAGGAACCATAAATCAGCGAGCTGAAATCTTTTCTTCCGTATCCAGGATTTTTTATTTTTTACCAGTCTGTGAGAAAGCATTTTACATTCTAAATCTACAGTTTAAAATTCTTTAATACAAAACAAGCTTCTAAAGTTATAATTCAAAGACACTTATTACAGAATAGCTTGAGATTTATAATAGGTAATTGCAAGAAAAGTTTGTTCAAAAACCTTCTTCCATGTTTTCCTCAGTTATTTATTAGAACTCATCTTTATAACTGTCCCATGGCCGTGCTCTACAATTACAATTACACAGATCCTTTTTATTTCCCTGACCTGAAACACAATTTCATATTTCACAATCCTCACACACTGAGAGAATGCAGCTCTGGCTGGGCCAGGGCTGTCCTGGCTCTCCTCATGGACACTGCAGAGACTATTCTCTGCCCATGTACCAGGGCACACAGCAGGGGCTGGCACACGTGCTGGCCCTGCTCTTGATCAGCTTGAGGCACAAATACACCTGCCTGGGGACTGATGCTTTAAGTTTTAGCTTTCATATTTTCCAGATTCTTTACTGTATTAGTATGAAATTCATATAAAGTGTTAGCAAGATCTCTTCATAGCGTAACTAGACAAAACAGTCCTTTTCCAGGCTGAGAACCAAGGTCACTGTTGCAGCTTCGGGCCCAAAAAGTACAAACAGCAGCGAACTGAGGAGAGCAATTTGGGAGGATGGGGCTTTATAACCTGAAGCTGTAATTGGACAATTAACCCCAATATGTAAATGGACCAAAACTCATAAAAAAGTAAAAATTCATGACTACCCGTCCATCTTGGGTAGAGCCACAGCTGGGCTCTTGCACTGCCCAAGGTGTATCCTTCAAAGACCTTTTTAATAAATTCCTACTTTATTGCTTTAACACTGTCTAGCTTCTGTTCTAGGTAGCCTCTAAAGCATCAGGGTCACCCCCAAACCAGCGGCAGACCTCTGCCCACTGGAAGGGCATGGGTATGCAGGGCTGCCACCCCACCCTGGGCAGCAGTGTCCTGCTCACCTGTCTTGCCATCACCACCAGCCCTCTGGAGAGCCCACGCTCACCTACAGCCACCTCCAGTTCCATCCCTGCCAAGGAAGCTGTGCCAGAGAACCCACTAGCACTGGATGTGACTGTTTGCTTGGAAGCCAGAGTGCCCCTTTGCCCCAAATTCACTATACCATGTGCTGAACCTGCCTTGGAGATGGGCCACCTGCCCTTTGCTCAGAGAGCTGGTGCCACCTCTTCCGTCTTGCCCTGCCTTCACGACACAAGCAGGACTCCAAAGGTGGCTAGTTCACGTGCAAAGAACAAAGGACATTCAAGAAACTAATTAGGACTGCTGTCAGAGGTAAAAACAGCCCCAGCTTCCTATTGTATCCTAGATGGGTGCTGGGATGGCCAGAGACTCCTTCTGCACTGCTGGTTCGGGTTTCTCCTGTGCAGCAGACAATGCCCAGAGCCCCAGGATAAGGATTGGTGGGGAGGGAAGCAACAGCAGGTGGTCTGAAAAGGCTTTGGGAATACAGACAAGTCCAGAATTGAGCAGGACATTCCTTTGCCATCCTGTATCCCAGATACCAGGAGGCCCCTTGTAAGAGACTGAACTGTGAAGATGGAAAAAAGAAAGAAGAGGGAAATGAGATTAGTGTTAAAAAAATGGAAGCTTCTGAGTGTGAGAATGATTGAAGGACAGATATTTATAATTGTTACTTTTCTTATTATTATTATTATCATCATCATCATCATCGTTTTTATTTTATTTCTCCACTTTTCTTTTTCCTTTTGCTGACTACAGTCTGTGCTTTCCAGGAGGAGGACAGGCAAGGTTAAGGTGTGGTACCTGCTTCCATCATTTTGGTTCACAGCCTGAAGAGACAATTATATTTGCAGCCTGAGGCAGAAGCAAAAGAAACAGCACAGTTGGTCTTCTTGGAAAGGGAGAGAGAACTTTCCATCACCACTTGAACTTCCAGTGGTAACGGGCTCACACTTAGAAAGAGATGGGATGGAGTTGAGCTGCAGGCTGTGGGACATGCCTGCAGCAGCACATGGCAGCACAGAGAGGCTGTGCCTGACCTTAGGAGGAGGATGTGCCATGCAGCAGAGCCCTGTGGACAGGAGCCTGCTAGAAGCTGACAGACAGGTGAACAATGCGTGATCACCCCACAGAAGGACATTAAGAAAGTGTGTTGCTGACATGGCAACATGGGATAGGTCACATAGTGAGAATTGCTGTGTAAGGAAATACTGTGCCTTGAAAACTGTGTAAAACCAGCTCATTTCTTTGAATAAATGATTCAGATTCCCTGCTGGTCTGAGTGCATGTCTTGGTTGTTGCAGCTCACTGCCAATCTGGCAGCACAAATGGCTTCTGGAAAGACAGCTGACAGCTTGGTTTATTTTCAAAGATAGCTTTGAGGCTGCTGGCACAGATCTATTGTGTTCTGGAAGCGTAATAAAAGCATGTCCTGAACACCAGAGGGCTGGATGTGGCCAGTTGTGTCATAACTGTGGCAGAGGGGCCAGGGATGAGAAGTGTGTAAATCTGCTGCCTCTAGACAGCTGGAGTAATTATTTTAGCTTTTATGTGTGAAATTCTTTTTGTTGATGCAAGTGAAGTCTGTGAAGATTGTGTCATGAATATTTATATTAATGCTAATTAATGCTAAGAGCTGAGAATAGGTCCATCTCTTTCTAACAGAAGTCTTTCTTTGGAATCTGAGATGTCTCTGAAGATTTTCTTTTCTGCTAGACTGGTGAAGACAGTCCTGGACAAGACCTTTGGACACAGTTGTTTGCCTACCTAGGTAAAGCTTTTGTCAAGACGTCTTCACCTCTGTTTCTGAATGTGTATATGAAGGGGTTTAGCAGTGGTGTTACAGCTGTATTTAAGATAGTGACTCTTTATTCAGTTCCAATGAAGCTTTGATGCATGGCTTCACATGGAGGAAGATGGTGGAGCAGTACAAAATAATTACTATCATGAGATGGGAAGAACAAGTAGAGGAGGATCTTTACTGGCCTTGAGCAGATGGGATCTTCAGTACAGTGGAGATGATAGAAATAGAGGAGGTCAGGGTAACAACACAGGAACCTCGGAGGACAATGGCAAACAGGACAAAGCACACTAGCTCAACAAGTGTGATATCTGTGCAGGAAAGAGTTATCCAGGGAGAAATGCCACAGAAGAAATGGTTGATGGCATTAGAGCCACAGAAAGACAACCTGGAAATCAAAGACACGGCTGCTGAAATGACCAGGAAATCACCCACGAGCCCACTGCCAGGCCCCCTGGGCAGAGTGCTGGTGATGATGCTGTTGTAGCTCAGGGGGTAACACATGGCCAGCTAGTTATTATATGCCATGACTGCAAGGAAGAAATATTCTGTACAACAAAATGAGAGGACAAAGTACATCTGAAGGAGGAAACCTGTGGAGGAAATGGACTGGTTTTGTGAGACAAGATTGGCCAATGTGTTGGGATGCAGGCAGTGGTGAACCAGATCTCCAAGAAGGCAAAATTGCAGAGAAAATAGTACATAGGGTGATGGAGTTGATGATAAGTACTCATGAGCACAATAATGCAGAGATTGGCCATGACTCAGGACATACACAGAGAGGAAGAAGACAAACAGGAATACTTGCACATGTTGAGAACCAGGGAATCCAGCCAGGATAAACTTCACTTGGGTCAACTCCTGTTGCACATCCAGCCATCATCAAGGTGAGGAATGCCAGGCTTTCCATCACTCCCACACTTCCTAGACTTCCTAGGCTAGCAGTCATGTTCAGATTTTGAGTCTCCCTTCTGATGCCTCTCAGGTAGAGGTTCTTGACTCCCATCTCTGAAACAGACTGGCTTTGCTGTTCTTTGTCTTCTTGTCTGGGTGTGTTATAATTCCTGCCCAGTTCTTTACCTTCCCAACCTCAACAATTAATGGCTTGAGTATTTCTTCCACTCTGAGACCAGACTGTTTATTCACACCCCCACCCCCTCTCACCAATCCTTCCCTGCTCTGTTATCTGGATATTCTGAGAAGCTGCACTTCACATGCAGGGGTCTTTTGCTGGGCTGCTAATCTGGATGCCATCAGCATCTGCTGCTTTTGGAAGTATTCTTTTTGTTTCTCCTGATGCTTCCACAACTATACATGACCATTCCTTCAACCCTATGAAAAGCAAACAATGCAAAAAAGCACCATCCTGGTGATCAAGAAATGAGATTTTGGCTCACTTGTTCAACTGTTTGTTTCTAGGCAGTCACCGAAGCTTGAAATGATCGGTTTTCAGGGTTGATTTTCAGTGTTGATTTTGTCATGATTTGGGCAGATTTCACTGTAGAAACACCTTGATGAAAGGCTGTTTAACACATAGACCTTAGGCATGAGAGAGACTGAAGATGAGATTCACCTGTATTTAGCCATCAAAACCTGATGCTGACTGAACTTGCAGCGATATGGTGTTTTCCATGGCTTGAAAACACTGTTCCATTTCTGGAAACCTTACAGGGGAGACAGAGGCTGGAGAAAAGGCATCACCCAGGAAAGCCTCTGGTAAGGAAAGGTTCAGGGATAAAAGGCTCCAGTGTCAGGGATTTCCAGCTGAGCAGCCACTCCAGCTTTGGGGTCTGGTGAGCAGGGAATCGCTCTGGGTATGGACGAGCTTTCACACAAAGTAGGTGGGAGCCTTCTCTTTGGGCCAGATTTCCAGTGACCTGCAAGGGGATACCCTTAGGACTGAGCAATACTATTTTTCCTGAGAATCATGTGAAGGGACCTGTGGGCCTGACATTAGGGTCTGAACTTAGGCTTCAGGTTCTGCCAGTGTCTATGTCAAAGGCAGACAAGCAACTTTCTCATGTTAGCCTGAGAAATTTTAAGGAGGAATTCAAACAAACCTTGGGAAATGAGAAACCATCCACAGGTGGTGTTTTTCCAACATGTTTACTGGAAAGAAAGGTTTACAAAAGGGTGTAGATGCTGAATAACCAATCATGTTCTTTGTACCGAACTACTCTATAAAATTAGAATTTAGGAGAATAAAGTTTGCTCTCATCTTTACCATCATGGAGAGTCACATGCTGTCTGAAAATCAATAACAGGGACCCTCTGAGGGTTGTCTGTAGATCCTACTGCATCCCTAAAACTCTGCATGTACCACAGATAGAGCAGCAGTTTCTGGGAGTGCTGTCCTAAGAGAGGGGGCTGTTGAGCTGCAATGCATGAGGAGGCCTGACCTGTTCACAGCCCTGAGAGCTTCTGCTGCTGGCTCCTCAGAGGAGGGAGGGCCACTTCCATGTGTCACAGCCTTATTTCTGCTCCCTTCAATGCTAGGTCAGTGACCCCTGTCTGCCCACTACCTTCTGCTAACCAGAGGGAGTGTCCGGCTGAGGGGTGGCAGAAAGGGTCACCCTTTGGGGTGGGACTGGCACCTGTCCCTGGCGTCTCTGTCTCTGTCTCTGTCTCTGTCTCTGTCTCTGTCTCTGTCTCTGTCTCTGTCTCTGTCTCTGTCTCTGTCTCTGTCTCTGTCTCTGTCTCTGTCTCTGTCTCTGTCTCTGTCTCTGTCTCTGTCTCTGTCTCTGTCTCTGTCTCTGTCTCTGTCTCTGTCTCTGTCTCTGTCTCTGTCTCTGTCTCTGTCTCTGTCTCTGTCTCTGTCTCTGTCTCTGTCTCTGTCTCTGTCTCTGTCTCTGTCTCTGTCTCTGTCTCTGTCTCTGTCTCTGTCTCTGTCTCTGTCTCTGTCTCTGTCTCTGTCTCTGTCTCTGTCTCTGTCTCTGTCTCTGTCTCTGTCTCTGTCTCTGTCTCTGTCTCTGTCTCTGTCTCTGTCTCTGTCTCTGTCTCTGTCTCTGTCTCTGTCTCTGTCTCTGTCTCTGTCTCTGTCTCTGTCTCTGTCTCTGTCTCTGTCTCTGTCTCTGTCTCTGTCTCTGTCTCTGTCTCTGTCTCTGTCTCTGTCTCTGTCTCTGTCTCTGTCTCTGTCTCTGTCTCTGTCTCTGTCTCTGTCTCTGTCTCTGTCTCTGTCTCTGTCTCTGTCTCTGTGTCTCTGTCTCTGTCTGCCTCCATTCTGTCATCCAGAAGATTGTGTCTCTGATTTTCTCTTCTAACCTGCCTGCAGGGACACCTTGGTGTCCTGGAATAGCTTTAACACTATTAGCTCTCTAATACCTTATTAAAATATCCTTACACCAGCTCACCCTCTACACGGTGTGTGATTTATCCCCAAGAGTTTCAGTGTGCAGGAACCATGGTGAGCTTGTTGCCTGAAACTCTCCACAGGGCCAGAGCTCGGATAGTAGATGAGGCTCCTCTGGGAAGGGCTCCAGGAATCATGGCTTTACTGAGCACAAGAGGAAACGGTTTAATTTCTTTATCAGTTTAAGCCTGAGAAGTTAAATTGGTCTGCGTCAAATGAATATGATCCATCTCTGCCTCTGCTGGGGAATCTGACACTGTCCCATGTGAGGTAGCACAACAATCCCTGAAGCAAAGTAGTTTCTGGGCAGCTTGGAGCCGGTTGTTTTCCTGCTCAGGCAATAAGGACTAAGCTGTATCTGGTGAGATCTCCTCTGTCACCGACCCCTGCCAGAGCACAACAGAACACAGCTAGGAAGGTCCCGTTGTTATGAACAAATTTCCCAGTCCTGGAGGGGGCTGGGCTATCCCTGTCCTAGCCCCATAGCAAGACTGTCGCACCATCCCCCCAGAGGAAAATTAAAAGAGCTCTGAGCTCTTAGAATGCAACCCCACCCTCCTCCCAGTTTGTGCCGTCACCCAGCCTTTTAGAAAAATGTTTTGTTTTTCCTTTTTGCAGAGAATCCCATAGCCGGGTGAGGCTGCTGCCCTCGGGAAGCAGTGGCCCCGCCAGCCGACTGGAGCTGTGGCTGATGTCACAGCCTCTGCCCCCGAGGAGACAGGGGACCCCCGTTCCTAGCAGGGCTGAGCAGCAGCCATCCTGCCTGTCCTGCACTCCTACATTAGCATGTTAAAAGCAAATTGATTGTCCCAACTGTGCCTACTGTAATCCGAGTTTACCTAGTTTCCCCCCCAATGCTGCCTGCTTGAGGTGGGCATATGCAAATAAGACGAAGACACAGCACGCTGGCAGAGTTCTTTGGGGATGAAAGGCACCCCAAAATAGAAGACTGGACACAGTGAAAAGATCCAGGTGGTGCCCTGGCCGAGGAAGGAGTGGCCGCACTCCCTGGGCCTGGTTTGAATACTCGCCATAACCTATTAAGAGTCTGAAGGGAATGAGGGTGAGCCAGCTTAGCTGTCCTCGACAGACAATAAAAAACTCTTGAAGTTTTTCCCTGGGAGAAAAGAGCTCATGTCTGCTATGCTGGACTCCAGTGACAAAGTCTTCACTACCCTGCCCTCTGACGGGTGACCAGAGAGAATTTCTGGCTGTTCCTGTGTGGACAAGGACTCAGCCCCTACTGCGGGCAGCTGAGTGAAGAACTGTCACAGCACCTGCTCCTCTGGGTCACTACAGCAACGTGAAGAACTCTGATCGGAATCTGCAATCCTGCTCATGACTTTAATAAAGACCTGAATACTAATAAAGGCATATGCCTTGTTCTTTTCACTGTGAGGGTTTCAGGTCTGTCCAGTGCCTTTCCTGTAAGCTCACTTGCATGAAGGGTGTCCTGGTTCTGGTTAGGACAAGGGCCATTTTTGTAGTAGCCAGCAGTGGGCATGTCCAGGACCCCGATGTTATTTTATACCACCTCACGTCATTGCTGGGGGCAGGGGAAAGGGACTCTCTCCTGAGAAGGGCTTCCTTCCTGTTGAGAAAAATCTGTTGTATCTATTAGGGGGGTAGTTTTCCCATGCGAATGATTTCTTTTCTTATGCCTTTTGTTATTAGTATTGTTGCTGCTACTGTTCATTTTCTTATCTCCTTGCTGTTTCCTGTGAATTGTTCTTATCTCAGCCTGGTATCTTTGCCTTTTGTACCTCCAGCTGGAGAGAGGAGGGGCGTGTAGTTTTAGTGGGAGTACCACCTTGGAGAATACAATTTCTAAACCATGATAACAGCTTCAGAAATCAAAATGTATCAAGAGCCATGCCATGTTTAAATCAATGTTTTTTCTCCAACCCTAAACTACCTGTAAATCAGCCTGACACAGGTGGACATGCAATCTAGAGACACAAACAAACTGGGATATGTAACCATGGGACAACAGACAGGTAGAGGAGTTGAATTACAGATAAGAATCAGTAGAGGAAATCTGACCAAGAATTAGATAGGTAGGACAGACCTCAGAAAGAGGAAAAGTTACTGATGAAACATTAACAGAGAGATCCCTAAGTGGCGGCTGGGGGATGGTGTCATTGTGAGGGCAGCAGAGGAGGAGGACTGAGCTGGCTGAAGTCACAGCATGCACACAGATATTTGGATTTCTTAGTCTGGAAAATGGCTTCACAGAATTATGGGCAACACTTGCAAGTTGTGCATCCATTGTGGAAAATAATTTTAGGGGATAAAGTAAATAATTTAATTAAATCTAAAGAAAAATATTTTTATTTTAACTGGCACAGGCATTATTTTAACTTTAAGAAAGCATCTTGTCCTTTAAGCAAGTGGTCTTTTTTATTTATCATCTATCAGCAGTCCTGGCTCATCAGGAGCTTGGCAAATGTGATGTCCTTCTACAAAAAGGATGAAAAGGAGAATCTCCATGTTCGACCTTGGTGGCTGGGAATGCCATGGAGCAGACAGATCATCCTGAGCACTTTGCTGACAACAAGGGAACAGCCCAGGGGGAGAGGGGTGCAAGCTGGGCTTTGAGCCAGGGAAGAGAGGTGGGATACTGCTTTTCAGTATACCAATGTGCTCCCTTACACAACTGGCTCAGATCAGTTAAACCTCCCAGCCCTGAGAAAGTAGCAGGACATTGACACTATGGCCTGAGGGTTTTCTTCCATTCTGATGGGGCGTAACTGGCTCAACCACGCTGATGTGAGAGGAGGCTTTTATGTCTTACAAAGTGTCATACACCATCCAAGATACTTGAAATGCCCCTAGACTCGTTTCTGGGGATTTTGACCAGAAGACTTGTGCATGATCTACAGTGCTGCAAAGATCCAGTGTTGCATCAGACAGATGCAAGATACAGTCCTCCAAAGGAAAAAGATGATCTTGGAGGTCTCCTGGGAGGAGTCTGTGGCTGCTATCCATGACCACAGGGCACTGTAAGAAGTGGGAGCAATCTCAAATGGATCCCAGAAGAGAGTTAATTCCAAGTAAGAAACAGTCATCCCAGGGCACTTTTCTTGGAGGAGACTTGACCTGCTACTAGGTTCTCAGGGGACTAAAGCCACTGTGTAAAGCCTTCAGGAGAGGTCTGGGAGGAGCCTTGGGTGTGTCCTTGAGGATGTAGGTCCCAGGAACAGAGAAGAATCATCTTGGATACCTTCCCTGGCAAAATCTGGGGCTGCTATCTGGGATTTCAGGTGCTGAAATAAGACAGAAAGACTCCAGAAGATGCATGGGAGGTGCCTCATGTGGATCACAGAAGATGCAACTCCACAAAGAGAGGAAAATCATCTTGGGCAGCTTCCCTGGAGGAGTATGGGGCTGCTGCCTGGGATATCAAGTGCCTAAATTAGAGATGAAAAGACTGGGAGATGCCTGGGATGAGTTGCAGGGAGATTCCAGCGGATACATTTTCATTCACAAAGAGAAAATTCATCTCAGATTGTAGGGGTCTGGGACTGCTACTGAGGATGTCAGGATTTATCAGTATTAGTGAGAAGACTCTGTGAGGTTCTTGGGAGCAGTCTCAGCTGGATCCTCGAACAGAGAGCCTCTGCCTAAGAGCAGAACCCCCCAGGCAGCCTCTGCTGGAGCTGGCCCTGCAGCCCCCCGCAGGCAGAGCGGCTCTTGCAGAGGGACAGAGGAGCAGAGCCTCCCACAGAGCATCCCCCTGCCTGCCTCGCAAGGGGAGTGAGAGAACCCATCCCAGTACAACTGCAGGGCTGCTGCATTCTGCCTCCAAGTCTGCCCAGCCCACAGCTCTTCCCCCTTTGGGAATCTTCCAAGGACTGCAGAGGTATTCCTTGGCACCCGGTCAGCACTTTTCATAGAATCATGGAATATCTTGAGTTGGAAGGAACACACAAGACTCATCAAGTCTTATTTCTGGCCCTGCCCTGACAGCCCAGCAATCCCACCTTGTGCACCCGAGAGTGTTGTCCAAACACTACCGGAGCTTCGGCAGCTTCAAGGCCGTGCCTATTCCCTGGGGTGCCTGGGCAGAGCCCCAGCACCAGCACCCTCTTGGGGAAGAACCTTTCCCTGATCTCCAGCCTGACCCTCGCAGTTCCCTTGGGAACTGTTCCTGCTCACAGAGCAGAGATCATTGCCTGCTCTGCAAGAGGAGCTGCAGTCCCTCTGATGAGGTCTGAATAAACCAAGTGCCCTTAGCTCCCTTATATATGACTTCACATCTATACCCTCCACCATCTTCACAGCCTTCACTGGATGCTCTCTAATAGATTTATAATCTTGTATTGAGGTACCCAAAAGCTCCTGGTGCCAAGTCCACAAGGATGCCATGGCTGCAGTGGTCCTGTGCCCATTGAGATGCATGGCTGTGGTGGGCTCATGCCCTTAGGGATGTTGTGCCCATGGCATGTGAGGGCTGATGGCCCCTGCTGCTGTGTGGGGTCAATGTGATCATCAGATGTAAGTGCAAACTGGACCTGTCTGACCACCCAGTGCTGCCCACGCTCTTCCTCCAACTGTCTCCACCCTGAAAGGACTTTGGCTTCCCTGGCTACAACTACAGGTGATGGCCCACCATCACAATGCCCATTGGTCTCCTCCTTAGATGGTTCCTCAGTGAGGGGACATGACTCGGGTTGCTCCAGCCCCACACCCCACCCCACCCCATCCCCCAGAGCAGGAAAGGTCATGGTGGCAGGGTGGATAATGCGTGCTCTGCCTGAAACCATCAGGTTCATTCCAGTTCTGAGGGACCTGCTGCCTCCATGAGGAGCACCACACACAGAAGAGAGGGACATGTCCTGCAGCATACCTGCCACCACTGCCAGGCCCAGGCTATCAATAAACTCTGCCTAGGGCTGCTCAATGCAGTGAAATGGAGGGACATGGGCATCAGAGCTGGCGGCTGTGTCCCCATCCTCCAGCCCTGCACTGCCATGGTGGGGACATGTACAGCCTCCAGTCATGGGCTGCTGGTCCTGCTGCAGGAAGGGTCTATAGGGTCTCAGGCCCCCCATCTCACTGGACAGATCCACTAATACTTTAATGAGAGTGAGCACTTTGACAAGTGCTTGGGCCTTGTCAGGTGTGTGGTACTACAGCCACTGGCATCCACAGCCCAATTTCTCCCTCCCTAAAAACTACATCTGCCTTCTACTAACCATTTATTTACAGAAACTGAAAATTAAAACCACAGCTGGGGCCAGCACAGACCCATGGAGCCCAGCTCCAGCCACTGGAAACCCCCAAGTACCCCACCAGGCAGCTGGGAGCAAAGACAACCCAGTCCCAAGCACCGCTCTCCCACCCTTCCCTCACTGCAGGAGGGCTGTGCAGTGTCTCTGTGGTCTGGCCCTTGGCCAAGGGGGTCCAGTACCACTCTCCATAGATGTGAGAGCATGGAGTAGGCAGGAAGAGTAGCCGAGCCCTCACTGCTGGAGCTGGAGGTTGGTGTGCAGCAGCCACTCAATGGTTTCCAGCAGGTAGGCCATGCTATAGTGCCGGGCGATGTTCTGGAAGACACTGATGTGGTCCATGAAGGTCTGGGGAAAAGAGAACAGGGAGGGAAGGAGGCTGCCCAGCATCCTGGGCAGCTGGGGGCTCCAATGGAATGGCTGGGCAGGGCTGGTGAGAGGGCAGCTCAGCAGGTGCCAGGGGACATGCAGTTAGAGCAGAGGGCCCCTCACTGAGCTGCTGAGCTGGGGCTGGGCTGGGCAGATGTTGAAGTACCTGGGAGGAGATGGTGAGGGTGAAGTCTCCAGCACAGCTGCAGTACACAGGCATGTGTGTCTCCTTCACACCATGACACTTTTTGCACACCTGGAGGCCAAGGAGGTTCAGATGGGTCAGGGGATGAGGCCAAGCCCCTCTGCCGGTAGCAAAGTGAATGCGTCCAGGCTCAGACAATCACAGCAATGGGCAGAGTGGGGGACTCCTGTGCTTACCAGGTCCTGCAGCACAAAGGCCATCAGCTTCTTCTGCAGGGCTTCCACCAGTGCCATCTCAATGGCACTGGTATCGTACTGCACATGGCAGTTGGGGCAGAGCCAGCTGGGAAGCGCCAACCTGTCCTAGAGGCAAAGAGAGGGAGGTAAGCACCCCATGCACTGGGATGGTGGAACTTGTTTCTGGAGAGGACAGAACATAAGCCATAGCCCAAGCATGCTGAGATCCATCCCATGAAGCTAGAAAATATGAGCATAAAATTTGTTTTAGGTGAGGATGATCATGGGCAGCAGGCAGAGCTGCAAAACAAAGAGGAGATAAAGAGATAAAGGGCATAAGATGATTGGCTGGCCTCCAGCACTGCTGTACTGGGGCCTGTATTGTCCCTAGAAGAGAGACTGCACCTGGGAAAGGGTAGGGTCCTTGCACAGGTCCAGGTCCCTGCAGAAGTTGCAGTTCCTGCAGATGACTTCAGGAAGCACATAGGAGCGGCAAGGGTCCCGAAACTGCGCTGCTTCTGAGAACTCGCCCACCTCGATGAGGCGTAGAAGGTCCCGGCGTAGTTTGTTCACCTGATTGGTTATGTTGGCATCCAGGGAGAGGACCTGCAAGGATAAAAGCCAGGTGAGCCTAGCAGCAGAAACTGTTCTCACAGGACAGCTCAGATCCTTGTGACCCTCGTATTGTTTCCGGTAACAGTAAACTGGTTGTAGATGCCTCCTGGTAAAAGCTGCAGCAATGGAGGACAGAATTTCAGTTGAGACCTCAATCCTTCAGCCAAGGAGCCTGGCCCACCCCCACTGACCTTGCAAACATATTTGATGAACTCCAGAGCTGGGTTGTTGAGTGGCAGGTAGGAGCCAGGCAGGACTGGGAACATGTCTGAGGGCTCTGTGGCATTCCGGGAACCAGCCATCTTCTTCTGGATCTTCTGGGTGATGGTGAAGAAGCTTTGGGTGAGCTCATTGGCCACGTAATCTTGTGAGAAGGTGATCATGCCTAGAGGGGTGAAGTAGAGAGCATTTGAACCGGTTGGTGGCACACTGGGCAAGCAAAGTGGGTGGCTCTCTGCTGCAGCAGTGCTGCTCCAGGGCTTGGCACTCACCAGGCATGGCCCTCAGCTCTTCCAGAGCCTCCTGAGACACCTGGCTGGTGATCCTCCTCTTCATGGGGGTGTTCCCAGGGGTGTTACGCCGCAGTTCCTCCTTCATGCTGTGGTATACAGCCACGATGTAGGCTGGGAAGACATAGGCAAGGCTCCAGCTCCTATCCAGAGCTGGCACAGGGGCGGAGCACAATGACCTCGGCATGTCCCTGTACTGCTCACCTGATACAATCATCAAGAAGTAGCTCTGGCAGGAGCCGGCCTGGGGCAGGAACTGCGCGATGTTCCAGTTGTTCTCCAGCAGCTCCTCCACATCTGGCTCCCCTTCCTCCTCCTCTTCTCTTGCCACCTCCTCCTCCTCTTCCTCACTCTCCTCCTCCTCCAATGTCTGCCTCTTGCTGGTGTCCTTCTGGGGGTCCCAGCAATGCCACAGCAGTCCCTCATGCCCAGCCAACACCTCCCTACTCTGCTCCCAAAGGACAGGGTACTTCCCATCTCTTACCTCCCCATAGTGGATGCGAGAATCCACTTTTCCCTTGATACCTCCATAATTTGCTGGGTCCATCCAGAGCAGGAACTCCCAGCAGTGGGAGAACGAGATGGTCAAAGAGTGGAATATCTCCTTGGAGTGGATGCTGGAGGGAGGAAACTACAGTCATTCCCTGTGTCAGCATCATCTCCATGGGACATCGTGAAGTGGTGGTGCTGGCCAGGAGAGAGGGGTGTCCCCTTTCCCACTGGACCCCTGCCAGGGATCCCAGGGGAAGTCATGCCCAAGGGCATTTGAGGTAGGACTTAATGAGTCTTGGGTGTTCTCTGTTCTTGTGTCAAGGTGCTTATAGCACAGCTGGGATGCAGCCAGCCAGCCAGCCAGAGGACAAGCTGCTGGGCATCTCAGGCTCTCCTGGAAGACTCTTCAGGATTAAATCCTGTGAGGATACCCAGAATACTACCTACAGAGGGCAGCTAGGGACAGATAGGCATGTCAGCAGGCATGACTCCAGGCATGACAGCAGGACAACTGGGAAGCTTTGTCCCTTCAGTAGCTTTGCAAAAAAAAAAAATCAGTTCTGAGATGCATCAGAAGGCAAAAAAAGTCAGCATCCTCCTCCCTGGCCTTGAGCTCTGCCCCAGCCCCACCACCCAGGAGCCTCATCTCCAGGTACACCCCACCTGTTGATGATGTACTCCATGTAGCTGATGGCATCCTCAATGCGCCGCTTCTTGGTACACAGGATGATGCGGTTGAAGTTGGCGTAGACCACAGAGGAGCCCAGGCGCTTGAACTCGGCCACCAGCCTGCAGCAGGGCACAGGGAGGGGTCAGCGAGTGGGAAAGCAAAGCCCAAAGAGGATGTGTTGATCCATCAGCCTGGAGTCAACATGCAGCAACACTGGGCAAGGGAAGTCACCCAAACAGGATGATAGATCCATCCTACTGCCCACCTTTCTGTAGGATCATTGTGGGTGCCAGCATCCTGGCCAGTAACATCACACCTCTCCATTCCCCATCCAGCAGCCTGGCAAACTTTAGACCTCACTTACTGTAGGAAAAGCTTCTTCATCATGTTGTGGAGCGTGCGGTGCAGTGCTGGGTCATAGAGCAGGGAGGAAGGAGAGCGGAGCCAGCGGTAAAAGTGAATGACCTGGTTGTCTGCATAGACGTTGTGGTACTGTGTAATCTCCTTCACCCAGCTCACCACCATGCTCTTCAGAATCCTGCCAGCAAGCAGAGACCAGCATCACCCCACCAGCCACCAGTAACCCCTTCCCCCTTCCTGACAGGAACGTGTTTATGGACACACTAGAGGATTTAGAACAGGAACTCCCTTGTTCAGCCGTTCAGCCCTCAGTACATGAGCCACAAGGTAAATATGTGCCTCTATAAGCTGGTGGAGCATTAACAAAGGAGAGAGAAACATCCCCACATATCTGCTGGCTGAGGCACCAGGCAGCTCTGAAGATCTTCCAGTGTGTTGGAAAAGATACCTGCCATGTACTTGAGGCCTGGATTTATACTTAGAGCACCTTACAAGCCCTACTGCTGGGGAAAGGCTAAAGCCAGGAGGGAACGAAGCAGGACCGAGGGGACCTGCCAGGATGGAAACCATTTGCTCTACCTCCTGCTGTTTCTCAAGCCACACCTGAAAGTGTTGGAGCAGAGGGCAGTCTCATCATAGCTGGCTGGGATGTTGGCAGCTTGGTTCCCTGTCACCATGTCCTCCAGGGATGCCTGCTGAATCACATCAAAGCTAATGCTCATGCTGGAGCCTCCTTCCATGTCATTCACGTGGTGGGACTGCAACACGGTGTTCACAGCCAGGCTCTGGATGTCCAGCTCCAGACACACTAAGAGCAGACACAACTGTCAGCAGGGAGGCAGGGAAAGGACCAGGAACACCCCCTCTGGTGCTGCCAGATATGCTCTTCACAGGTACAAGGTGATCTATAGGTGCTGCTGCACTCAGAAGGCAGATGCTTTCCAGTCATGCCTATGCATGACTGGACCTTCACAGGTGTTGATTGAGCCTTGTCTTTCAACAAGACTTGGACCTCCTGACCCTTTGGGCACCACCAGTTTTCCTGGAGGCTGTAACAGTGGACCTCAGAAGAACTCATTACACTCAAGTTGCTTAAGGGAGACCTGTCCTAGAGTCACCAGTGACGACCGAATGAGCTGTCCTCGGGTAACAACATTGCAGGTGGTCTGCCAGGTGTTACTGTCATTGGTGAAGAATCTCTATTTTGATGCCTGCACATGTTGCAGGTAAGCCTTCCCTGCTCCAGGACATGCCCCTATAGCATCCACCTTGCCCATACCCAAATGCTGAAACCCAAAAGCTGCTGGTTACAACTGTCACACAGAGACTCTTAGTGGACTGCATCCACCCCCCTGCAGGACTCAAAGAGCAGGATCCAGCTCTGCCCCATTCAGTGCTACCACCCTCCTCCCTCTTCACCTGTAGAGTAGCAGCCAGGGTTATTGATCTCAACTGAGGCTCTCTCATCAAACTCCATGACCAGGCGGTTGTCATCAGCCTCCTTCCCCCCCAGGTCGGGGCGGGCTGTGGGGGACAGCCACAACAGGTGGTTGTGACGACGAAGGTGTCGTGAGAAGAATAAGTCTGAGCCAAAGGTGGAGATGTCATCAGGGAGGTTTCCGATGGGGATGTGGTAGTACCTGAGGCACAGAGACATCAGTGGTTATTGGCATGAGTACGGCTGCAGGGAAAGCAATGAACCCTGACCATCCTCTCAAGGGATAAGGCAGCTCCTGTGGTCCCACTGAGGGCATGGCAGCCTCAGGGGAACACGGCCACCCTGGGTACCTGCTCATCTCAAAAGCCTGTGAGAGGCAGGTGTCCAGGTTGAGGTAATGGCGAATCATGCGGCGGGCGGCATGGCGCTGCCAGTCCAGGACAGAGTAGCTGATGTCATCTACCAGCCGGATGGGGACCAAGGGGAACTCCTCAATGATGGGGATCCCGCTCACCAGCAGTTTCAGGTCCCAGTTGGACTGCACAGCCACCAACGTGGGGCCCCGGCGCTCATCCTACACCAAGGAGAAAGAGACATGTCCTGGTGCACCTCCCACCTGCTCAGCAGGATGCTGGTGGTGTCAGGTGCCCCATCCCCACAGCAGGGCCCCACGGTCCTGGGACAGCACACCCCAGCATTCCCGAAGCACCCACCCACTTCAACACCACCAGCTCTCCAGCTGAGTGCAGGGATGGAGGGAGATCCTGAGGTGGCCTTGCTGCTGGCACTGCCCCAGGTAAGCCTCCCACAAGCAAAACAAGCACCCACTTCTTGACCTTGGGTCCAGCAGTTACATGCAGGTGTTCTCAGAACTGGTGCACCAATACCTTCCAAAGCATCCTTCCCTTAGTCCCGAAGGTCCCACCTTCCCCACACCTTCATCTCACCTTGTAGCCCAAGAGCAGCCGCTGGACACCTCTGTAGATGGCCTTGGGGTCAGTCTCAGCACGCACCTCGAAGGTGTGTTTGTCTGGGGGCAATAGCTCCTTGCCCACCTTTTCCAGCAGAGCTGCGCGCTCCACTGAGAACAAGGTGGTGAGGTTTGGCATCTGGTTGCTGCGTACCTGGGCGCAAGAGGGACCAGGTAAGAGCAGGAGGAGAGCAACCCTAGGACATGCAGTGCGAAGGGCACTGCCAAAACATGGCAGGGATGTGTGATGTATGGAGAAATTTCCTGCTGCGCAGCCCTACTAGGCAATGGTCTGGGGTGGAAGGGACATTTAAAGGTTGTCTAGTTCAACCCTGTACCATGGAGAAGAACAATACATAATCACAGAATTCTTTAGGTTGGAAAATACCTTTATGATCAAATCCAGCTTTTCACCCAACACTGCCAAGGCCACCACTAAACCATGTCTCCAAGTGCCCCATCCTCACATCTTTTAAATCCCTCCAGGGATGGTGACTCCACCACTGTCCTGGGCAGCTGTGCCAGGGCTTGACAATCCTTTGGGTGAATTTTTTCCTAATATTCATCCTAAACCTCCCCTGGTGCAACCTGAGGTCAGCTAGACCAGGTTGCTCCAGGCCCCATCCAACCTGGCCTAGAACAGTTCTGGTGATGGGGCAGCCACAGCTTTGCCAGCAAACCTGAGTCAGGGCCTCACCACTCTCATAGGGAACAATTTCCTCCCGCCTAATCCTGCCCTCTGGCAGTGGGAAGCCATTTCCCCTTGTTCTGTCACTCCATCCCTTGTTCACAGCCAGGCTCTGGACGTCCAGCTTCAGACACACTAAGAGTAGACACAACTGTCAGCAGGGAGGCAGGGAAAGGATCAGGAACACCTCCAAAGTTCCTTTCCAGCTCTCTTTAGGCACTGGAAGGAGCTCTAAGGTCTCCCTGGAGGCTTCTCTTTTCCTGGCTGAAAACCTCCAGCTCTCCCAGCCTGTCTCCAAAGTGGAAGCGCTCCAGCCTCCATCAGGGCATCTCTGTGGCCTCCTCTGAACTTGCCCTCTGAACTTGCTTCAGCAGCTCTGTGTGCTTCCTATGCTGCAGATCCCAGGGCTGGGGGTAGCTCTATATGTGGGGTCACACCTGAGCAAGGCAGAGGGGCAGAATCCCTCCCTTCCCCGCTGCCCACGCTGTGGGGATCCATCCAGGACATGGCAGGTTTCTGGACCGTCAGGGCCCATGGCCAGACATCAGCACCCCCAATTTCCCACTCTCCACAGCCCTCCTTACCTTGTCCAGCACGAAGACGGCAGCCTTGCGCTGTGAGGGAATGAAAAGGCCCAGGAGTGCCTTGCTGCCCTGGGAGCTGTGGTACAGGTAGATGTGGCGAATGCTTCCTGGGGACACGGAACACAGAGAATCAGTGGTGACCATGTGTGCCCAGTGCCCCAGGAGCCCCTCTCCCAGGATACCTCACCTGGCTCCAGGTAAGTGAACTGGGCCAGTGAGCGCATCTCCAGGTGCTCAATGTTGAAGGTTTCAGCCTCTCGCCCTGCCAGGTGCTGGACAAGCTGCCTGCTAACCATGCACACGCAGCCGAGCTGTATCAGGGCACGGAAGAGCAGCGGCACCTGGAATGATGAGGACAGATGTGATGGAACAACTCTTACTAAACTCTTCTTGCGGACTGCAGACCTAGAATAACCCAGATTAAAACTCACAGGCAGCACATATCTCAGGTGCCTTGCCATGGGTTTGTTATTATCAGTCTTGTTAAAGGTATAGAACAGGTACTCAAAATCCACATCTTCCTATCTAGGCCCAGATCCTACCATCAAGGTACTTTGGAGGATGTGTGGAACAACATTTTGGAAATCATGCTGCTCTGCATCTTGTGGTTTGTCACTTCGAGGCAGGGGCTCCATTTGAACCTCCAGATAATCAGCATGGTGGGAGATCCACCACAGATCCATCCTGTTTTATTAACCTTGTAGCTGTCAAATCCACTGCTGCAGGTGACTCCTGAATGGCTTGCTGAGGAACCTGGTCCCAAACTAGTGAGAAGCAATAAATATTTCTTGCCGATTGCTCTTCCCTTGTGCTAGTTTTAGTTGTAGGGGCCCCTCACATCTCTTTCACAACATGAAGCATTCCCATCTAAGTTCCATCCCCGAGGGCAAACTGTTCTCTCCCTTGCATCCTTCTGTTACTCCTGATGAGATTTTTGGGATCATGATCAGAGCTGCACTGCAGATGATTAAAGATCAAGACAGATCTTTCCTTGCCCAGGTCAGTGTTCAGCTGGGTTAACTCTGGCACCGTGTGAGGATGGAAACTCCACCTCTTGGGCAATATGCTCAATGATACTTCCAGAAGCTTTTTCTGACATTTACACAGCATTTTCAGGTTTTAGGTTGTCTCCACTGCCTCCCATTCTTTCCTGGGCACCAGAGTAGAGGCTGGCTTCTCTTCTCCACTCTTCCCATCAAGCAGGTCCCCTGAGCCTCTTCTGGGCTGCACAGTCCAACTCACTCAACCTCCCCTCAGATGACAAATGCTGCTGCCCTATGACTATCTAAATTCCTTCATATCTTTAAAACTTCCCCATGTCCTTTGTTTTACTTCAGCTGCTCATTTAATTTCCCTTTAACTTCTTGATTTTTCCTTTTCCCACTTACTAAACACTAGTAGAGTGGAGAGGGTTCAGGTTTTCCTAAAGGAAGGTCTATAGAATTTGGGAACATGCCAGTCACTTCAGACAAGTAATCTGAAGTAAGTTTTGGGTGCTGCTTACTAAACCTCAGTACAGTTTGGTGGGCACCATTTTCAATTGCTGATGGCATATATGGTTCAACCTTTTATATCACCACAGGATTTCATAGCCTCCACATAATCATTACGAGTAGTGCCTTGCCTTGAGAGACCTTCCTTCAAATTTTTCAAAAGCAGAAACTTAAGGTGAATAAAAAAAAGTTTTCTTTAATTATGTCCCACTGGAATGCTTCACAGGTTACACTAATAACTTCAGTAGCAAAAGTCTCCCAACTCTGTGATGATCTTTTTGCCTTTGCAGCCTCCTGCACCTCAGAAAGCATTTCATAGCCACTAGCACCTCCGCTCACAGCAAAGCTTGCCCTAATCAGGACTTTTCATCCATAATAATCCTACAGTGCATTTCAGTATCAATTTCACCTGCCTTTATGCTTTCTTTAACTCCACTTTTACAATGGTGTGGTCTATTCTGCGACTTCCATACAGGCCAGGTCTTTTCACTGCAATATCTTCTTAGTTAAATTCCGGTCATCAGGTTTTCAACTGCTGGACAAACCAGTATACTCACTGGAAGCAAGCATCCCATGTTGCCACCTCCATTTTCAGCATTGGCAAACTGGATTTTAGCCTCATTGCTTCCTACAGAATTTCATTTAGGTTGTTCTTACTCTTCCTGAACTTTCAAGTTATATGCTGTTCTTTTTTCTAAATCTTTTACAAACCTTGTTTTAGAGGACATGGCACTCAGACACTCAGACCTATATATCACTCCACATATGTTGGGTTTTTCCCCAGCTTTACTCCAAATGCTCCTTCTTTTTCCTGGTTCCAGTACCAGCAGGCTGGCTCTGGATTGGTTTAGGGGAAGCTCTCCATTTCTGTCCCTGAAGTTTCCTAACTCCAAATAAACCGAAGTCCCTTTCTCAACATACTGTAACGGGTGTGGTGATACTCAGCATTTCTGTCCACATGAGTTTCCTGGACAACGTCCAGGGTCTTGGATTTTTGGTGTCTCACCACTGGAACTCAGACTAACAAGCTCTGTTCAGCAACCCTCAAAGATGAGCACCTGGAGGAGTTACCTGTGTCTCATACACTCCCTCGATGTCTGGAGCAGAGAGGTCTGCATTGATTTCGTTGATGTGCTCTTGGTACATGTCTTCAGGGACAGAGTATTCATACAAGTTGTAAACTAAGTTTGAGCGGGGCAGGATCCTGTTTACCTGCCAAGGTAAGGGACAGGATTATTGGGACATCCCACCACACAGCTCACTGTCAGAAGCCAAGCTCTGAGCCGGGCCAGCTCCTGGTGCTCTCTCCTAAGGAAATCAGTGGGTTATGCTCATGCACATTACAAACTCCTGTAACAGAGAACTTGATTTCCAGGCAGGATGGGCTTAGCAGAGGGACTAGGGCCTGGATGAGGGATATCCATGGGGTAGGAGAATGAGGTGTTGCATGGCAGATGCTTGTAACTCCTGCTTACAGGGGAGGTGAAGTGCCTTACCTAAGTGCAAGCAGCTGTTTCCCCTTCCAGAAGGGGCAGGTTCTCACCTTCCTGTAGGCTGTTCCCTCCTCAGGCTTTGGGACACGTTGGTTGACATAGAAGACACGGGGGATGCTCAGTTTGATGCAGTGCAGGTCGCTCCCTATCAATGCCCACAGCCGGAACAGCCCAGGCTGGCAGGTCTCGGCAATCTGCAGGACATGGGGCATGAAGTCAGCATTAGCAGATCCAACATGCTAATCAGTGCTTACATCTACACTGCAGAGCGCTCTGGTGATCTACATGGTCAGCTGATGGCTAAAAACAAAGTGGGAGACTTAGAGAGTCATCACTTTCAGCTCTGGAGTCCCTGTGTCCTGCTACTGTCCCAGGGCACCATGAAGAAAACTCTGCCTCAGGCTGGCCAACCAATTCCAGGGAATGTTATCCAAGTCACTCTGAAGTCCTGGACCTGTAGCTCTGAGACCTATCTGGAAGATGAATTGGGTGACAGGGGCTGGGCTTAGGTGGCTACACATAACAATGGTTTGTAAAAACACCTGGATGACTCCACCCCACCTCTTCATTTGTACATTGTCTGCTCCTAAGCACCACTGGAATCCTGTGTCCCATGCTGGGCTCCACAATACAAGACATGGACATACTGAATAGAGTGAAGGGCCACCAGAAGGAAGAAGAGATTGGAGCATCTTTCATAAGAGGAATGGCTGGCAGAACTGGGACTGTCTATCCCAGAGCAGATAAAGTTCTGAGGGATTTCACCCCTTTTTCCCTGCAAAGGTGAACCTGGTCAAGGTTGCCTTTGGAAGGTGTGCACTCTCCATCCTTGGAGATACTCCAGGACATGGTCCTGGGACCCCAGCTCTGGGTGACTCCTGACTGAGCAGGATATAGGACCAGAGGGACATGAAAGCTGCCCCAGCCTCAGCTGATGCTTTTGCCATTCTGTGACTGTACAGAGCTGCCCGTGGGCTGAACTAGAGCTGCTCCACCAGCAGATCTACCCACGCATCCAAGAGTCACCAAGAATGACTCTGTAGGCACCTGTTTCCATCCAGATGTTTGTGCCTGAGGCTCTGCACCCCTCCCAGGCTCCCCAGGACTTACATGGGGTAGGTCAGGTTTCCTGAACTTCACTGTTTGACCACAGAGTGCAAATGTGATGCTCGTGCCCCAGGCTCTCTGTGCCAGGTCCCCTCCCCAGTACCTGCACGATCTGCCAGGGCAGGTCCAGGATGCTGCGTGCTGTCCGGCGCAGGTAACTGCTCAGCCCTTTGGAGAGGGCATCGCGGACCACTCCTCCCCCTGCCACCACCCCACCATCCTCCAGACGCCGCCTCTTCCGCCGCTCCTGCCGCTGCCGAGCCTGCAGCTCCCACTTCTTCTGGTGGAAGCGCAGCCAGACCAGGCGCTCTTCCTGAGTGGGGTCACAGGAAACATGAAATCAGCAAAGGCGTCCTAGCCCCTCAGCATCACACCACACTGTCTAGCCCTCCAGCCTCCAGTCCTGCATCACATTCCTGTCCCAGCTGCGAAGCCACCACCCCGCTTTTCCCTAGCAGCGGTTGCTTTTCTGTCTCCTATTTATATTTCTCCTTGTATTCCAGAGCCATGTGTGTGCAGAGTGTTTAGGGAAACCCACATCTTGCTCCTGGAAGCAGCACCCAATCTGCTTGGATGGATGAGTACAGTCCTAGGGTACCCCCTGCATGATCTGCTTCACCTACCTTGGTGGTGCCAAGGGGTGGAGGTGGGCCCAGGATCTCCCGCCAGGACTGGGACAGTTCCAGGTCCTGGGACAACTGTTGGCTTTCCTCTGCTACAGGGATGCGCTTCCGCTTATTTGCAATGGGAACTAGTGGCCGAGGGATCTTGACAGCCCCAAAGTCCTCTATGTCACCCACCTGTGAGTTAGGTGTCCCCTCCACAGGTCGACTGGCAAGAACCTGAGAGAGCAAACAGAGCAGGAGGATGGGGGCTGCAAGACAAAAGCCCCAGTGGCACTGCCAGCACCTTCCCTTCACCCTCTTTACCTGTTTCTTGCCTTCTGAAACAAAGAGCTCATTGATTTTTTTTTGTTTGTACACATCATTCTTCTCCAGGAGTTTCTTGTGAAGCCAGTCTGGGTGTCGGACTCGTGGCACTGGGTTCTTAACCTGCAGAGTAGCTTCAAATTACACTGAGTTCCCCACACAAATCCTTCCCCCTGTCCACCTCCCCCACCATATACCTGCTGCAGGGCTGCAGGAATGGTGATGATTTTCTGGATGGTGCTACCCAGTCTCTCGATGTAGTAGTCCCAGTCCAGGATCTGGGAAGAGGGCAGAGCTTGGACAGTGAAGAAACCAAGCAGAAGGGCCCTCAGAGACAGGATCAAACATCCTAGTAGCACCCCCACCCCAGCCCCCTGTTTTGTGACCACAGGAAGCCACTGCCCAGGTTGTCTCCAAGAGGACGGGCCCCCTTCCCAGATGCAGGGTCATCTGCAGGGATGCCTCACTTACTGCACGGATGTTGAAGTCCTGCAGCGAGGGGCTCTTCAGCCATTTTCGGAGGTAGTGTTTGCGCACACTGGGCTCTGCTTGGAAGATGGCAAGGGGGATGGCCCTGGGAAAGGCAGGGAATCAATGTCCTAGCACCCCACAATCTACTCTCCCAGCCTGTGGAGATCCTCCAGGCTTCTCCTAAACTCCTGCGAGGCCACTGGGTTGTATGGTGCTACCCACTGCCCTGCTTGTGGCCTGTGCCAGATTGAAGCCATCACCTGGCCGTGTATTGCGGATCCCTCCCTTCCTGCTACCTGCCCGTCCCCATTTGGTTTATCCCACACTGCCAGAAGCCCTGGCCCCTCCAGGTGAGATTACCTCTCAGTGACCGGAGACCCTTCTGGTTTCTTGGAAATGATGAAGCGACAGCTCAGCCCTGCATCCTTCACCATCTGGTCTCCCAAAAACTCTGCCAGGCGCTTGGCAGTGCTGATGGAGGTGGACTTCTGCTCCCCGTAGTCCTCCAGTTTGCGTGACATGGACCGGTTCTCTGAGATGAGCTCAAACAGCTCTGAATCAGGCATGTTGGCAGCCTGAAAGACAGGCAAAACCCCAAAGTTAGCAAGAACTAATGATCACACGTTTTTGCTGTCGGGAACAGGGAGTACCGCACACAACTGATGTGTCTCTTTACAGGGAGCCTGGGAATTGCTTCCTGGTGCAGCTGCCAGTAGGATCTATAGAAAAAAGGGCATGTGGGTTTCAGGCCGGCACCAGTTTGTGCTACGGCTGGGCTGTTGCAGCACTACTTTGTGTTGTGCATGCAAAGTTAGGCTCATCAAGAATTTGTCGTAAAACAAGCACAAAATGAAGGACTGTAGAGGATTAGAACCAAACATGTTTTGTCTCAAACATTCTGAGTATTGCTACAGGAAAGCTGTAATTGGAAGAGAGTGTCCCATGGAGGAGTGGCAGTGTTATTCTGAGCCAATTCCCTGCACACCTTAATACTCATGTTTAGTCCCCTCTCCAACACCCATCCAGAAGAAGGGCTGGCTGTGCATGAAATGGAGCAAATAGGTCCCCTCTCTCTTTTCTTTTTCTCCTCTCTCTTCCACTTTCTTTGTCTCATTGTTTGCCCCAGCTCTGAACCATCCATGTGGCATGACCAAAGGAAGACCAACACAAATCTAAGGACTGGTGATATTGTATTCTTCTCTTGCTTTGCCTGAGCAAAGCAAGGTGATCATATTCTACTTCATACTTTGCATTGAACCGTGTTGTGGGACTGGGGAGCTTGTGTAAAGGTGTGTTGTGGCTTGTTAGCCAGGACTTTTGAGTAGTGGTGTTGTGGCTCATGTGCCACCCTTGTGTGATGGTGTGTTGCAGCTTGTTAACCAGTACTCTTGAATATTTGGGGTCTATTGCAGCTTGTGAGCCTTTTGAGGAGCTTGTGGCGGGAGTTGAGAACTTACTGAATTGTTTTGTACAAAATTAAGGGCTTGTTTGCTTCCACTCTTGCGGAATTCTATTGTAAGAATTGGCTTGTTGACTAACACCTTTTGAGTTTAAGCAGTGGGCCTGTTGCTGGAATTACAGTGACTACAATAACACATAAGAGTTCCTGACATGTGACCGGTGTCTTTGTTCAACCTGATGAGAATTTATGATGAACATCATGCCCCCAGACCAGTAGGTCATGACAAGAACCCAGTTAGACTCTTGTTCCCTCCCATTCCCTTGTCTCATAGAATCACGGTATCATTTGGGTTGAAAAGCCCTTTAATATCACCAAGTCAAACCATTCCCCCAGCAGGGCCAAAGCCACCACTAACCCATGTATCCACGTGTCACATCCACATAGCTTTTAAATTTCTCCAGGGACAGAGATTTCACCACTGCTGTGGGCAGCCTGTGCCAGAGGTGGACAATCCTTCTGGAGATGGAATTTTTTCTATTACTCAACCCAAACCTCCTCTGCAATTTGTGGCCATTTCCTCTAATCTTGTCACTTGTTCCCTAGAAGTGCCCAGCTCCCATCTTGTTCCACCCTATTGTCAGGATGTTGTAGAGCGAGAACGTTCCCCTGAACCTCCTTTTCTCTAGGCTGAGCCCCTACAGCTGCTCCTCATCAGACTTGAACTCCGACCACTTCCCCAGCTCTTTTCGCTTCTCTGAACATGTTCCAACCCCTCAATGTCTTTCTTGTTATTAGGGGACAAAAACTGACCCCAGGGTTCAAGGTGCCTCACCAGTATCCAGCACAGGGGAATGGCCACTGTCTTGGTCCTGTTGGCCACACTATGGCTGGTACAGGCCACGTGCCATTGCCCTTCTTGTCTACCTGGGCATGTGTTTAGTCACTGTTGATCAGCACCTCCAGATCCTTTCCTGTCAGGTGCCTTTCCAGACCCTCTGTCCCCAGCATGGAGCATTCCATGGGATTGTTGTGCAGCACGTGGCACTTGACCTTGTTGAACCTCACACCATTGGCCTCAGCCCATGGATCCAGCCTGTCCAGACCCCTCTGCAGAGCTTCTTGCCTTCCAGTAGATGCACACTCCCACCCAGCTCAGTGTCATCTGTGAAGCAACTGAGGGTGAAAGAGGTACAGGGGACCACTGACTGTGCAAAGTCTACCCTTCCACAGTGCCTGACCAGCTCAGACGCTCCTTCCCAGGCTCCACCCTGGAGCGCAGGTTTGCTGAGCTGTGCTTACCTTGCTGTAGAGCACATCCAGCCAGTAATCAGCCACCTTGGCCACGGAAGCGTAGACCTCCTCCAGGGTGCTGCCTTTCAGAAAGGCTTCGAACACAGATGACTGGAATATCTTCACCAGCTGCAGTTCTCCCCGGCGTTTCACCTCAAACCCCTTCAGCTCAGCCAGGGACCCGTCCTCATTGAACACAGCATACCTAGGAGAGAGTGTGAATAAACCTGGCCTGGACCATGGGACATGTGCCCCAGGGTGTCACTGGCATCCCTCCTGCCAGGGTGCTTCTCCCCATGCCTTTGTGCCACCTTCCAGCACGTTCAGAGGAGACACAGCAGCACCTCCCTGGATAATCTCAAGTATCTACAGCTTCTCTAGCAACCATTTTACCTTGGTCTGGAAAAGGGTATCAGCTCTTGCCCCAGCTCATCCACACTGACTCATCGAACCACAGCAAAAGGGACCTTAAACATTATCCAGTCCCACGCCTCTGCCATGGGCAGGGATACTTTCCACTACAACAGGCTGTTCCAAGCCCCATCCAGACTGGCCTGGAACACTGTGAAGCAGCCAAAGCTTCTTTGGGCAACCTGTGCCAGGGTCTCACCACCCTCACAGCAAAGAATCCCTTCCCAGTATCTCACCTAACCCTGCCCTCTGGCAGTGGGAAGCCATTCCCCCTTGTCTAGAGCCCTTCTCCAGCTTTCCTGGGGCCCCTTTAGGCCCTGGCAGGGGCTCTGAGCTCTCCCTGCAACCTTCTCTTCTCCATGTCCACACCCCCAGCTCTCCCAGCCTGGCTCCAGAGCAGAGGGGCTCCAGCCCTGGGAGCATCTCCAGGGCCTCCTCTGGACTCAGTCTAGCAGCTCCTTGTTTTCTTGTGCTGAGCACACCAAACCTTGATGCAGCACTTGATGCATAAGGGTGAGTGACATTAATTGGTGGACAATGACCTTAACTGGCTGTAAGGGTTGGAGATGAGAGCCCAAGTGGGGAAATGAAGATATTAAGAAGAGATTTAGAAAGAAGGAAACTGGCAACTCTAGTGCAGGCAGAGTGGTTGAGAGAAAACTGGATGCAGCCATGACACACCTAAGGGAACATTCCTCTCTCTTGCCTTTTCTCTTGCATTGTTTTGCCTTTCACTGCCCTGAAAGTTATCTGTATGTCTCAAAAAAACCCCAAAGCACCACTGTGGGAAAGACCACTGAGGAAAGGGGACACTCTAACCTGCTTGGCCAGCCCTTCTACCACCTGCCCACATTCCCATCAGCACAGCCTTTCCTTCCTCCGCCAACCATGGTGCCTGCAGCCACCTCCAGGCTGTTGTGCTTGGAGAGCGACCAGGAAATAAATGCCCTTTCTAAGATCCCTAAACTATAGGAATCCAGAGGACCTGAGGGGAGTCCTACAAGCACAGCCCACTCAGAGTCGAGCAACACTTTGACTCCTGCAGAAGAGTCTGAATGTCTGGAAAGGGGCAATGGCAGGGAATGGTGAGTGCTCAACCTCATCCTGTCAGGGATTAAGCACAAAGAAGTCCAGAATTGTGAGGACAGAGGGTGTTTGGGATAGCAACAGCATGTTTTGGAGCCAGACCCAAGTCTAGGGGCTGCCACCCAAAATAATGGATGCTACAGCTCTAGCTCACATTCTTGGTTAGGAGGTGGTCGTTGAGAAATCAGTGAAGTTTGGGTACAACTATCCTATAATGTGACAGTAATGGCAAAACCAGTCCTATTTACAGATGGAGCAGGAAGGGGAAACACACAGAAGTGTTACTTGAAGCTTGTTAACTCTTGAGAGATAGGAAGACAGGAACTGCTGAGGTTAAACAGATTAGATTGAATATAAGCAGTATTAGAAATCCTCAGAAGGAAAGTCAGTGTTCCCCGGCACACCTCAGAGACAAACAGGGAGATGTCTGGTCACTAGGCTGGAGAAATGTCATTTTGCTGTTGTATGCTAAAATTTACTGCCATAGTACAGTAGCTGGATCCAATGATGATGTGGTGTAAGGAACTTGTCATTTAAAGCCTGTAAGTCAAATGCTGCTGGCTCTGGAGACAAGGGACATTCACAAAGGCAACAAGATCCTTAGTCTGTTAAGTCAGAGAAAGAGACAATATTTCAAGCTTTGAAATCTAACCTTTTCTTCAGCTTCTTGCCCTCCTCTTTGGAGGCTGGAAGGATCATGGCCAGGTATGGACCATCCACTTCAAAAAAGATGCTGTTCTCTGAGCGCGTGATGTAGGTGAGTGAGGCTGGATCCTGCAGTTCCTGGTACTGGTCATTTGTGAAGCCTTCCTGTGGCACAGCCCCAGGAGAACAGTTTCAATCCACAGCTGGTTTGAAATCCCAGATGCCCCCAGGACACATTCTGCTCAAAGGGACACGTGAGCACCCACACCTCTAGGAGCTAGAGCACAATTTAGGACTCAAAAGTCAAAACACCTGTCTTGCCTGTTGAGAAGAAAAAGGCTTTAGACCCTAAAATGATATTTTCTTGTGTTACAGTGCCTGGAGTGAGCAGAGGATAGATTTAGACTTTGTGCTGGACCCCCTACCTGCACAGGCAAGTATGCACCTAACATGGCCTCTTACAGACCCCCCCCCTCTCTGTCTCTACTCAGATGCTCTCCAAGGCCATGAACCCCCAACATCTCACCCACTACACAGGGAGTGGAGACAGAAGAGGGGCTCTCCCTACTCATCAGCGCTCCATCTCCTTTTCCCAGGCTACAGAGCTAGCCTGGACAGGTGCCAAACTCACCTTCACCAAGATGTTCAGCATGGCACCTGGGTAAGAGATGGTCACCTTTGGCTTCTTGATATTGGTTGACTTGATGATGAAGTTCTCTGGGAAGCTGTTGGGAAGGACACACCAAATCCCATCTGTATCCAGTTCTAGAGGTCTCCTAAGGAAGGAAGAAAGAAGGAAGGAAGGCCACTGTCAGGAGCAGAATGGATGAGAGGTGAGGATCAGCTCTGTATCCCCTGTGAAGACAGCAGCAGCCTTTTGCATCCACTCTGTTCTGCAAAACAAACCCTCAAATACAATAGCAGTGTCAGAAACCTGAATGCTCACAGAATCAGAGAATCACAGAGCACTTGAGGCTGGAAGGGACCTTAAAGTTCATCTCATTCCAACAACTCCTTGTCATGGGCAGGGACAAGTTCCCCTAGACCAGGTTACTCCAAGCCCTGTCCAACCCGGCCTTGAAACACTTCCAGGGATGGGGCAGCCACAGCTTCTCTGGGCAACCTGTGCAGAGAAGAATTTCTTCCTAATATTCCATCTAACCCTGCCCTCTGCCAGTGGGAAGCTATTCCCCCTTGTCCCACCACTCCTAGCCATTGTCCAAAATCTGTCTCCAGCTTTCTTAGAGTTTCTCTAAGCACTTAAAGGGGCTCTAAGGTCTGCCTGGAGCCTTCTCTTCTCCAGGATGAAAACCCCCAGCTTTCTCAGCACTTCCTCATAGGAAATGTGTTCCAGCCCTCTGAAAACTCGAGTGTTTAACATGCTCCCACATGTGTCCTAGATGCAGATGGACCTTCTTCAGCTCAGCACACACTCACCCAATCTGCTCGATCAGCTCTCTGGCCTGTGTGATGATATTTGCCCCCGTGAAGCAGACAATGCCAGCCATTTCCATGGAGTACCAGCGAGCTCTGTGAGCAGAGGAGTCACAGTTAAAAGCATGACATGCTCCCTCCAAAACCCAGCTATGAAAAGGCAGGAGGATCTCTAGGGGAAGAGCAAGAAACACAACACTGGGCCTTGGAACATTGTTCTCCTATGAAAGTCTCTACTTAAGATGCTCCAGAAAAGCTGAAAATCCACTAACAGACAAGATTTCCATCATTTAATGTCTGGTAAGTCTCCAGGATGAGGAGTAATGGGTAGAAGCATGAGAAGAGTGTTATAGGCAGGACCTAATCTCATCTTGGTGCTTCAGGAAGCGACTACCTCACTAGGACAACCCTAGATTCCAAGGGTCCTCTCTAGAGGATCCTGGATGGCCCAGGGGAGAATTACCCTTTCCGCATGACATATCCATAGAAGGAGTTGAGGATGCACTTGTGGGCCAGCTGCAAGGAGTCATAGAGAATCTCCATGTTCTTGCAGCGTTTCACTTCAGAGGCATCTCCTGTCTCCACTGCTGCAGACAGCTTCTTCTTCCACACCTGGATGCCGAGGGCAGAGTCAAGACAATTCCACTGGTGGCACCCAGCTGGTTTCCACTCAGTCCCAGTATAGCATTGCAGCTCTACAGTAATATCTTTGCCAAAGACTGGCATCATGAGTCAAACAACCCATTTTCTTTTGCAGCACAGGAGGGCTTGGCCAGAGGCACTTTGTTACTTGTCAGAAGAGATTTGCAGCTCCCGTAATCAATCAGAATTCAACCAGCTACACCACATGTGTGCAGGGAAGAACTCAATACGCTGCCTGCTGCAGTGACGTCTGGCTGACAGCAGAACTACCAGTGTAGGAAAAGCCTCTCTGTCAGTCCTGGGAATCATGGCAAAAGAGGCAGCTGGGAAGAACCGCAAAGCAACAGGCTCTCTAATTAACTCTGCCAGATATAGAGCCCCAGGGCCTCCTAGAATAGTTTGGGTTGGAAGGGACCCCAAAGCTCATCTCATCCCATCCCCTGCCTTGGGCAGGAACACCTTTTACCAGGTTGCTTTAAGTCCCGTCCAACCCAACTGGCCTTGGACACTTTGAGGGATGGGGCAGCCACAGCTTCTCTGGTCAACCTCTGCCAGTGCCTTACTTCCTTCACAGAAAAGAATTCCATCCCAAGAACTAATACAACCCTGCTCTCTATCAGTGGGAAGCCAACAGAGTAATCCTTTGAGGTTTTCAGCAAGGCACAAGAGGTCGTCCCCAGGTTTGGCAGGACCATTTCACCAGCACCCAAGCTTGGTACCTTGTGCAGCCCCTTAAACTCGTATCGGCGGTCCCGGAATGCCCGCACCGTGTCCACATAGAAAGAGTTTTCTCGTTGGCAGATGGTGGTGACTCGCTCCTCCACCTTGGTGACATGGATCTTCTTGTACGCCTTGCGGCAATAATCTGGTCAAGGAAGGAGGCAGAGGGAAGTTCTCAGGGATAGGTTATAGAGGGATAAGGAGAGTAAGGATAGGGAGGCAGCTAAGCATAAGGCATGGGTGAGTGGGGGACAGTCCTACTGCAAAGGGAAAGGGAGATCCCAGCATGAAAAGATGCAGCAGCTCTTTATGAAGGTGGAGGGCAAGCCAGACAACAAACTAATCATATGGCCCATTTACAAACCCAGGCTCTGCCCTCAGCTGGCTGGGTAGTTCTGCTGGACAGCATCCCTCCAGGTGATAGGATAATGTGATGTTTCTCTTTCATTAACTGGCGTTATTTAGCAGCCTTACAAAAAACGGAGGCATTCGTATTTTAGCTCAAATCTGAGGCTCTCCAAGACAAAGGGAAACACTGACAGGTACCAGTGGCCTGGCTTCTCTAAGGAAGCATGCATGAGTCTGCTGGGATCTTGGAGAAGTTCTGAGACCAGCCTGACTTCATTCCACAGCCCTAGGAAGGGCCACTACTGCTGAACACTGCTCACAATCCAGTCTGCAAAACACTGCCAGGATCATGACTTTGATTCATTTTTTTACCTGCCAGGCGCTTTTTCTCATACTTGGCTTGTTCCTCCCGAGAGAGCTCGTGGAAGGCACGGGGTGATCCATCAGGGAACAAGGGAGGGAACTTCTCTGACTCCAACTGCTGCTGGATGCGGTGGTACTCACTGCGGTTGGCAGGCACTGCAGAGGAGGGCAGTGATCAGTCTCTCAGGGGAGAAGCAGGAATTTGGCTCCCTCTCTGTGGGGTGGACTATATGGCCCTTCCTGTACTTACTGAACTCTCCTCTCCACTGCCACGTCATCCGGCGCTGACAGTTGGCACCCGGCTTGTTGAAGTCACAGGCAGCACACGTGGCCTCATCCACCATGGCCGAGGGCTGGATGCAGTAACAGACACACAGGTGTTAGAGGGGACAGGTACCCAATAACAACTCATGCTAGAACAGGTGCTGAGTGGCAGGAGAGCTCAGGTGTGAATATCAGGGATGGTACTCAGTGAATTCCCCTTTTCAGAACCTTTAAGGAGCACAAGGCCCTCAAAACAACAGCTGGGTTTTTGAGAAGAGTTCTAACTAAAGCTGTAGCTGAATTGCTGAAGACCTGGCCATCCAGAGAAGGACAATAGAGCTAAAGGGGCTGGAGCACAAGTCTCATGAGGAGCAGCTGAGGAAGCTGGGGGGCTCAGCCTGGAGAAAAGCACGCTCAGGGAGGACATTCTTGTTCCTTCTATCCTATTCCTGATAGAAGGGTGGAGCCAGGTGGGGGGTCAGGCTCTGCTCCCAGGAAACAAGTGAAGAAACAGCCTCAAGTTGTAGGTTGGATATTAGGGGAAAATCTTTCATTGAAAGGGTGATCAGACACTGCCACAGGCTGCCCAGAGTGGCATTCTCCTGAAAGTATTTAAAAGCCACGTGGATGTGCCACTTAGGGACATGGGTTAGTGGTGGCTTTGGCAATGGTGGCAGAGTGGTTGGACTCAATGGTCTTAGAGGGCTTTTCCAACCAAAATTCCTCAATTCCATGGCAACTTGACAAAATTTCCCAGCTGTATCTGCTTCCCCTGCTCTGTGCAGAAAATTCAGCGCTTGCTTTTAAGGGGGTCCAGAGGGACCATCAAGGTTGTCTGGAAGTCAGATTAGGAAAAACAAGATTGATGTTACCCACCTGCAACCTGTTGGTCAGAATGATGTTGGGGTACATGGCCCCCACATCCAGATGATAGATAAGAGGACACTCAATTCTGTTGGGAACATCCTTCAAGGAATTCAGTTTGGCCTTGATTTCATCACATACCTGTGGTGAGATGAAGAGAAGTGAAACTAGGATAGGATGGAGATAATGAGTCAAATACTCTTTGAATTTGGTTCTTCTTCACAGGGACACTTGCTACAGGCTCTGGGGATGGATCTAAAGGACCAAAGGAGCAGATCAGTGACTCCATGATCACTAGTGCTGTAGGTTTTGATTTGGACCTCCAGGGTAAGCTTTTCTGTAGGGATACCTGGCAAGTGGAAGTAGCTGCTTATATATAACTTGATTAAGGACCTTTTCAGTCCACAGGGGTTAATGGAGACAACAGCAAAGACCAGAAGTCTTCAGTCTAGTGCTGCCCTCCAAGAAATTCCAGACTTGGATTTGGAGAAGGGCAATCTACACTTTTGTAGCTGATAAGAAGTGGGAAACAAGAGACTGATAAGACGAGGAACAAGAGACTTGGGGATATCTGAGGGATCTGCCTTCTCCCTAAATTCTTTCCCAGATCTCTCAGAGCTTTGCTCCTGGCTGAACCTGCAAAGGGAAAATCAGGAGCTGCATTCCTCAGATGGGGCAGAGACCCTGATCCCCAGGCTGGGTTGCAGGACTCAGCCTGTAGATGAGCTTTAAAGTCTCTCTTTGTAGAGCATAAACCAAACCCAAACAAGCATTTTAGAGCTGCAGTCCTAGTTTCCTGCCCAGCTCAGCCATGCTGCAGGTGCTGTACCTCCTGGAAGTTGGTGACCTGATCCAAGGGCAGACCTTCCTCTTCCTCGATGGCGTGCTGCAGGGTTTTCTCCACATGCTGCACCAGAAAATCGAAGGCAGCAGGATTCTACAGGGACATGGAGATGGCAGTGAAGCCATAGGCAGCTGTCCCTGGCTGCAGACTGGGAGCTTCTGCCCTGCACCCCTGTCCCTGCTTGGCTTGGGGGCCTCTAAGCTGCACGGGACACGTTGAGGCACTGGGTGAGGTGATGGAGGTAGCAGAAACAGGTAAAAAACTGTCAGGAAGGGTTCAGAGGAAGCTCCATATGTTAGAGAGGACAGGACCCAAAGCAACAGAAGCATAACTTCCAAGAACCACTGGAAAAACAAACCCAAAACCCTACTTCACCACCATCCCCTGCTGTCAACAAGCTCTGGATTTCTTGCTCTCCCAGTGAAACATAGATGGCCATTTAAGAGATCTCCTCCCATCCTGTCCCAGCCCAGCTTCAGGTAGCAAGGGTCTCCTGGAGGTTGCCAAGCATTGGCAATCTCAACAAGGCTGTTGAGGCCAGTGGTAAAATCACCATCCTGGATGTAATCAGAAGACATGCAGATGTAGCACTTGGGCACAGGTTTAGTGGTAACCTTGGCAGTGCTGGGTTAACAGCTGGACTTGGCAACATTATAGAGCTTTTCCAACCTTACTGATTTCTGTGGTTCTAAGTGCTGCTCTAGAAGCCCAGCAGGGATACACTGCAGATACCAACAATAGTGGAAATGCTATCCCTCTCCACCATGCTGCTCCACAAGGTCAGGGGCTGGCTGCTGGCCCATTACCATTTTGAAGCGGCATGGAATGTCACTGCGGAAGACCCCAGATTCCAGTGCTTCCACATGACCTCCCACATAGGTCTCTGAGTCCAGCACGTGTCCATCTTCTGTAAGTTTATTGAATTCCTGCTCCTGCTTGTTGGGGAAGATGATGTTGGCATGGTAGGCCTGAACCATCAGCAGTGCCTCGCACAGTGTCCCAGATCCTTTTCTTAACACCTGCACATGAGAGACCAAATGGTTTCAAATTCAAAACCAGTAGATTTAGTTATCAAGAGGAAATTCTTTCCTGTGAGATTGGTGAGGCACTGGACTGGCACAGGTTTCCCAGAGAAGCTGTGGCTGCACCAGTCCTGGAAGTGTTCTAGGCCAGGCTGGACAGAGCTTGGAGTAATCTGGTCCAGTGGAAGGTGTCCCTGCCCTTGACAGGAGGGTGGATAACATTATCTTTAAGATCCCTTCCAACACAAAACAGTCTGTGATTCTGTAGAAATGTCCCAGCACTGGCAAGACTGGACTGTCACACAGTGAGCTGGACAGCTTCAGCTGGTGACACATCTGCAACACCACTGCATCAAGTGCCTTTGTCACTCAATCAAGTGGGAACAGACTGACATCTTCTATGTGCCTAGCACTGACAGATTCCTCATCATCTTCCCTACAGCTGAAAACAGCCATCAGGAGACTCAGCTTTGCATGGCCATGACTGCAAGTGAACTTAGCTGAGCATGGAGCATCAGCCATACTTTCTTGCTCCAGCCCTGCACTGGCAAATCTCGAATGTCTTCTTATAGAAACTTGTCTCCAAACACCCTGGCTGTAGGAGAAAGGAGTAGCCTCTAAATCCATCCCCCTTCCTGCCACACATGCAGAGTGTCTAGGCAGTGGGCATCAGATCTATGGCCAGAGCATCCCAGCAGCATGGGAATCACAGCACTTCACCCAGTAAAGAGATCATCATTTTGGGAAAGCACTCACCTCATCAGGCTCCATGGGAATGATGGTACACAAGGCGAAAATGAAGGGATGCACGTACTTCATATACATGTAGTAAGTAGCAACGGCATCAGACACTGAGTAGGTGGCCAGGGTCTGTCAAGGAACGAGAGAAGCAAATTAATCCAAATCCCATGTGACAGAGTGGCTCAACGACAATGATCTTTCATTACTCCCTGATGGACATTCTCCTGTCAGCAGGAAGAAGGAAAAGGTTTATTTCTCCATAGCCTAGGTTGTGAAGAATAACGTGTTTGCTTCTGAGGCTATCCTGCTTCAGCTCTAATCAAACAGCAACATGTCAGCTCTAACTGAGAAGAAACAGGGAAGATAAACTGAAGGCACAGAATTCACCCAGATTGTGTCTCAGAAAGCTGCTAAAGTGCTCAGCAGAACCTCCTGCTTGTGACACCTGGAGCACTAACCCCCTCCTGCTCCCCCAGCAGGTCTCAGTTCTTTGTGGTGTTTCTGATTTCAGTGGTGCTTTGCACCCCACACTTATGTAAATAAATATAGAGAATGCATAGTGCAATAACAGGGCCAGAACCACTTCAGGGGAATCCTGTTCCTTCTCCTTGCGAGCTCTAAGGCATTGGAAGTCTGGGAAGACAGATTCAGTTAATTTCTCAAAATCCATTCTAATTTACAGACTCAGTCATAGTGCAGTTGCTCTACGCATGTTTTCCCACAGAGCACAGGGAGGCTATACCTGAGGCTCCTCTGTGGCCATCCGGCACATCTCCTCAGGGTCCAGCTCCACTGGGTCATAACCCAGTTTTGCTTTAGCTGCTGCTTTCAGGTTGTGACTTCCCACTGGGAGGTAACTGTCTCTCTTCACCCACCTGGAATCAGGAAAATATCAGTTTGTGCAGAGAAATCAGGCCTGACCTTCAAAACAGGATCAAGACTGTGAATGGGACCTTAACTACCATGGGGATCTCTCCCCAAGGACAGTGCAGCATCCAAGAACAGCGGGGTACAAGGCTGTCCAACTTTAGCTAGCCCAATCAGAACAACCCCACTGTCCATCCCACCACCACTGCTCCTCCCAAAACAGCGATCAAACACCCAAGGCTGCAGGACAAGAACAGCCTGGGAGCCCTTCAGGGGAAGATTTGGCAGCTCCTGTGGGATGCAGCACACCGAGGGGAAGAAGACAACTCATGTGGGATTGCATTTTATTGAAATGGTACACTCTAGCTCACCCCTGGAAAATGTATGGTTTACCCTAAGTGTGTACCCTCCCTGCAGTATCGTGTATCTGTAACCTCATTGGCTCAGAATGTTACTGTGCCTCCCTTGAACCTCTGGGTTCAGAGTGCGAACAGACAAGGCTCGTCCTCTTTGCCCCTCTTCTCCTTGGAGATCTCCGGACTCTCCCCATTCCCTCTCCCCCCTTCCCTCTCTCCCCTTCCCTTCCCCCTCTCCCGCAGTGACCATGCTCCCTTCTTGGAGTGAGACTCCAAATAAGCCCTCATCTCATCAGCACCTCAGCAGCTGTCTGGAGTCTCTCTGCCTGCCAGCACCCGAACAACCACGCCTCTAAGACCCCGGGGGGCTCCCGGGGAACCCTCCCCGGGTCCCCCCCAAAATTTCAGCTGGGACTTGCTCAGAAATGGATTATCACACAGCTGAAGAAGGTGACACAAAGCTTCCAACAGACAGAATGTGAGAACAGAATCAAATACAACCGTAGGTATTTTATCTGAACTGAAGAGATAAAGACACAGCTATTTAGTAGAGCGGCAGCATTCAGTACCTCAGACAGTCCATGTGGATGCACTGGGATGCTTTGTACTCTCCCTGGCTATCCTTCTGAAACCCAATTTCCTGATACATATTAATTCCATGAGCTGCTGCTCTTGCTTCCACAAAGGGCCTGTGGAAAGAGGTGGGATGAAGAGAAGGAGCAGAACAGCCATTTTCCTGTGTCTTCAATGGTTCCATAACCACTTTGTTACAAACTGCCTAAAGAATTTTTCTTGTGATTTAGTTGTGTATCTGGTCACAGGGAAAACTTCCTGCATGACAAGTAGACACATCATTCCTGGAGGTGTTCAAGGCCAGCTGGGACTTGAAACAACCTGCTCTAGTGGAAGGTGTCTCTGGTCATGGCAGCCAGGTTGGAACAAGATGACTTTAGGTCTCTTCCAACCCAAACTGTTTTGTGGTACAAGAGGCAAACCTGCTTGCTTGTATCCTGCATCTGGAAGCAGAGGTGTGTGGTCCCTCTCCTCCTGCTTCCCCAGACTCGTCTGCGCACCTCTGCCAATATCCTCCAGGTTTCTTTTCACCCTCTCCGTGCTCTCCCACGACTAAGCTCGTCTATATGCTGACATTCCCACATTGGCAAGGGTTTAAAAGCAGCTCAGGCAAGTGGAAGGGACTCTTCAGAAAGTCCTACTGCCAAGCCAATGACCACAGGATTTGGTGAGGTGCAGGACATGGCTGCTCCGCATGTGGCCACATGGCCGGCCCATACTGTCTGAGCTGTGGAAGGATGCTGAGGATGGAACCTGACCTTGCCCTCCAGCTCAGGTGACACTTTGTCAGTTTAGTCATCATCCCTGATCTTACCAATCAAAAAAGTCTCCGTTGTATGTGACAATGATGGTGGGTTTGGTCTCCTGGATGTGTTCAAACCATCTCTGGATTAAATGAGCCTGGGATGAAACAGAAGAGACATGTATTTTAAGGAACTTCATCTCCTCCACAGGTAGGTGGAAAATACCACACAATTTGTTCCACCTTTTCCCTTTCCTCTGCACCTAGCCCAAACCTGATCTGTCTTACCTTTATTCCCAAGAAACAAAAGTACAAGCAGTCCTGCTGGACCTACTGTGTTTCCCAGGGAAGCAATCTGATGGGGAATAAGCTCTCTGGCCAAGAAAAGCTCCAGGCAGGTAAAACTATGCAGAGCAGAACTGACTTACCTCATCTGGTTCATTAAAGACACAAAATGGACCCTCATACTCTGGCTTGGGAGTAAACTCAAAGTCTTCAATGTTCTCTGAGACAATCTCCCTGTTTGTGATCAGGTAGCCCTGGGGAGGTGACAAGAAGGCAGTGAGGAGGACTGGGGTTGCAGACAACTCAAAAATGCTGTCCAAACAATGGTATGCTTTCCTCTTGAAAGCCAGAGCTTCTGTCAAGGGAGAACAACATTTTGGGAGTCATCCATCATTGACCATCAGAAAAGGAGGCCATGGAGAGACAACATGGGACACCAGTGTTGTCTCTCTCCTGTAGAGAAGCACAAGCAACCTGGACTAGGCTCCACAAAACTCAGCATCCTGTACACCCAGACTTTAATGCCATTCCCAGAGCCATACATGCAGCTGACAGCATGGCAAGGCTGGAGACAGCAGGACTGGAGGGGAATGCTGGGCTGCTTCCTGGCTTTGCTGCCCAAGCCTGAAGAAAACCACCCTGGTATCCTTACCTGCCCATCAATCATGTAGGAGATCATCATGATCTGGTCTGTGTCTGCATCAGGAAACTTCAATGGGAGTTTGGTTGTTTCAATATCAAAGGCAAGAACAACAGGATCCTGGGCAGGACCAAATCCATTAGAAAAGATTCCAGAACTGACTGAAAGCGTGGTTCCCATAAAACCCAGTGATGGTCCAGTAAATGTACTAGAACATCCCCATTAATCGTTTTTGTGCTCTATCAACCCAAAAACCACTACTCAAGCCCAGCATTTCCCTTGCCACCACCCGTTTACACTGGCAGTGTGTCAGACACGAGTCTGCTGGGGCAGACACATCTGCACAGAGGACACTTGCCCGGTGCTCACCGGCCGCTCCACAAGGTCATCTCGGCGGGTGATTTCAGGGGGGTAGATGTTGCCCCGGTATCGCACGTTGTACCAGTGAGCCTGTGGAGAGATGCAGGTGGGCAGTGCCTTATGGCAGGGCCACATCCCCACGTCACTCTGTCCAGCTGCTGGGGATGGAACAGTGGCAATCAGAGGTAGCCCAGAAGAAAGGCTCGAACTATGGTGATGCATTAATCAGATAGCTTTTCTGTGTGCCATTAACTAAGGAGAAGCCTAGCAGAACAGAACTGAGCTCTAGACATGAACTCATTGTCACCAATATTTTTCTAAAGGTGTTGGAGAGAAAAAACTTCTCTGCGCTTCAGGAGTGTGACTGGGAAAGCAAAGCTCACCACATGGATCTTCAGGTCGATGGAAAGGCGAACGTGGTAGGGCACATCATACTCCCGCATATCCACGATGTTGTCCATCTGGTTGGCAATTTTTTTAGCGGCTCCTTCCTCATCTGTACTTAGACTGCCCCCACTCAGAGCACTGCAAGAGCAGAAGGAAGCAGCTACCTTACCCATGTGTCACACAGAATGACTAGGTTGGAAGAGACCTTCAAGATCATCAAGTCCAACCCATGCCCTAACACCTCAACTAAACCATGGCACTGAGTGTCACATACAGTCTTTTTTTAAACACCTCCAGGATGGTGACTCCATCACCTCCCTATCCCAGGCAGATTTTTCCAGTACTTTATCACTCTTCCAGTAAAAAACTTTTTCCTAACATCCAACCTAAACTTCCCTTGGTGCAATTTAAGACTGTGTCCTCTCGTTCCATCAGATGTTGCCTGGAAAAAAGAGAAAAAGCCCCACCTGACTACAACCACCCTTCAGGTAGTTGTACAGTGATAAGGTCACCTCTCAGTCTCGTTTTCTCCAGGCAAAACAACCCCAGCTCCCTCAGTCATTCCTCATAATGCTTTATTCCAAGCCCCTCTCCAGCCTCGTTGCCTCCTCTGGACGCACTGCTCAAGCATCTCAATGTCCTTCCTGAACTGAGGGGCCAGAGCTGGACACAGCACTCAAGATGCTGCCTCACCAGTGCCCAGTACAGGGGAAGAATGACCTCCCTGCTCCTGCTGCCCACACCATTCCTGATCCAGGCCAGGAGCCATTGGCCTTCCTGGCTACCAGGGCACACTGCTGGCTCATGTTCAGTCACTGTCACCAGTGCCCCCAGGTCCCTTTCTGCCTGGGCACTGTCCAGCCACACCATCCCCAGCCTGGAGTGCTGCAGGGGGTTATTGTGGCCAAAATGCAGGACTCAGCACTTGGACTTATTAAACTTCATCCCACTGGACTCTGCCCATCCATCCAACCCTTCCAGGTCTCTCCAGAGCCCTCTTGCCTTCCAAAAGACTGACACATGCTCCTAGCTTAGTGTCGTCTGCAAATTTACTAATGATAGAGTGAATACCCTCATCCATGTCATCAATAAAAATATTAAATAGAGCTGGCCCCAGCATAGATCCCTGAGATACACCACTGGTGCCTGGCTGCCAGCTGCATGCAGCCCCATCACCACCACTCTCTGGGCCCGGCCATGCAGCCAGTTCCTGACCCAGCACAGAGAGCTCCTGTCCCAGCCGTGGGCTGCCAGCTTTTGAGGAGTGTGCTGAGGAACACAGGCTCACAGGCCTTGCTCAAGTGCAAACAGACAACATCCACAGCCTTTCCTGCATCCACCAGGCGGGTCACCTGCTCATTAAAGGAGACCAGGCTGGGCAAACACAACCCCCCCTCTTAAACCCGTGCTGGCTAGTTGTGATACCCTGGCCATCCTGATAGTGTTCCATGATGACATTCAGTATAAACTGTTCCATCACCTTACCAGGAACCAAGGTTAGACCAGCTGGTGTATAATTTCCAGGATCCTCCTTCCTACCCTTCTTGTGAATGGGCATCACACTGACCAGCTTCCAGTCCTCTGGAACCTCACCAGTGAGCCAGAACTGTTGGTAAATGATGGAGAGTGGCTTTGCAAGCACATCTGTCAGCTCCCTCATCACCCTGGGGTGGATCCCATCTGGTCCCAGAGATTTATGAACATCCAAGTGGCTCAGCAGTTCTCTGAGTGCCTCCTCCTGGATAACAGGGGGACCATTCTACTCCCTGACACCATCTTCCAGCCCAGGAAGAGAGTTGTCCTGAAGGCAAGTCATCTTTCCACTAAAGACTGAGGCAAAGAAGGTGGTAAACATCTCCGCCTTCTCCCCATCTGCAGTCACTAAGTTCCCTCCCGCATCCAGTAAAGAACTGAGGTTACTCTTACCCTTCCTTTTGCTGTTAATATATTTGTAAAAACATTGTTTATTATGCTTCATAAAAGTTGCCAAATTAAGTACTGAGTTTTGGCCTCCCTATTTTTTTTCCTACATGGCTTAGCAACTTCCTTAAATATTTCCTGAGATACCTGACCTTCCTTCCAAAGATGATACATCCTCTTTTCATTCTTAAGTTCCTTCAAAACCTCATTTCCCATCCAGGCTGGACGTTTGCCACGTTGACTTATCTTTCAGCGCACAGGGACAGTCTGTTCCTGTGCCCTCAAGATCTGTTTTGAAGCATGTCCATTGTAGTCCTGGACTCCTTTGTTTTTAAGGACTTCTTCCCAAGGAACTCTCTGAATAAGTCTCCTAAATAGACCAAAGTCTGCCCTCCAGAAGCTCACTCTGAAAGGTTTATTGATGCTCCTCTCATTTCACCAAATATCAAGAATTATTAATTTCATGATCACTATGCCCCAAATGGCCTCCAACCACCATACCTCCCACCAGCCCCTTTCTACTTGTAAACAATAGGTCTAGTATAGCCCTTCCCCTGTTGTCTGTCTACCAGGGACATCTCCTGGCACTGGTGACACTGGCAACAGGAGTCAGGGATAGGAGAGAAATAGAAAATGTTGGATTATTTCTGTCTTGATCACAACAAATGGTTGTGATCCATTGCCTCTCTGGATCCTTTCACAGGGAACAGGCAAACTATTTGACAGGCGACCAGATATACCACCACACCCCATCCCATCAGCTCTGGGGCCTCGTAGTGTGCAGCACAGAGCAGGAAGAAACACCCTGAAGATGGGTGGCAGAGAGGCATAGCAGGGGTCAGACCCAGACTATGGGTCTGAGGACAGCTGGGAAATAACCCAAAGAGTCTAATTTTTAAGTAGGTGGTGAGGGACTGGCACAGCTTGCTCAGAGAAGCTGTGGCTTCCCCATCCCTGGAAGTGTTCAAGGCAGTTTGGACAGCGCTTGGAGCAACCTGGTCTAGAGGAAGGTGTCCCTGCTCAGCATAGGTGGGTTGGCCTAGACAGCCTTTAGAGGACCCTTCCAACCCAAACTATTCCATGGTTCTATGAATTATTAACATAAGAGACCAAGAGTCCCCTGCAGGGAGCTCCCACCTCGACAGCATGGTTGTGTAGACATCACTCGCCTGGTCCCGCTCTCTGTTTTTCCTCACAGCAGGAGAGATCTCCTTCCGCACCTTCACCAAGTCCTCCACCGTGTTGAAGGACAGCTTGATGTAGTTCCTCTTCAGGCCCACCAAGTGGTTTGGCTGCAAAGCAGCAGGAGAATGGCAGCTCAGGAATGGGCACCATGACAGAGGAGTGGAAGGCCGACAAAACTGACGCAGGTGGAAGGATTGGCCAAAAAAGAAGTGCTGATGGGTGGGACAATAAAGCACCGAGGAGAAGTTCTGGTGAGTGTGTCAAGAGGCCTGCTGCCCGTGCAGGCACCGACAAGTGGGATTTACCCAGGGAAACAGAGGAAGAATAGGTTGAGTATGAGCAGCATCCCCCTCCTGCAGTATCCTTCCTCCTGCAACCACTTTAATTCCAGAGATTATTGTCCTGAACACGTTGTCTGAAACAATTGATATGTTCAAGGAGAGGAATGTAATTACTGCTGATAATCAATTAGCCACAGTAAAGACATTCCTGAGATGCCACAGAACCAGGAGACTTAAGTCAAGCATGCTGCTTTCTCTCCCTGCTCATCCCTTCCTACATCACTAGAGCTATGCAAGGTCCAAAAAAACAGCACAGAAAGATACAGACCAGGTCCAAGTCCTCTTTGGGAACAGTTTCCAGCTTTGCAATCTTCCCTTGGAACTTCTTGGAGAGGAAGGAGGACACTTCCCGCTCGCAGCCCTGTCAAGAGACCCTGGGGCTGAGCAGTGTGTCTCTGTCCTTGGGAGATCATCCCAAAGCAGGTTGCCCAGGGGGTCTTGAGCTCCCCAGGATGCTGTCTCCTTCCCTGGGGAGCTCAGCTCTGCCCCTCCTCACCTTCTGGGTGGCAATGTAGAAATAGGGCTTGTAAGGTAAGGCCACCTAGGAAGGAGCAAACAGATGATGGTGGCAGGCTCCCTCCTGGAGCACCGTACACACTTGGTCCCCCCCCGGTACCCACCTTGAAGCGGCTCCCATCCTCCTGGATGAAGTAGTAGTCCACTGCGCTCACTGACCGCCGGTCCTCATCCAGCACCTCCGTCTGCCCATGGGCACCAGGACTCAACAAGGTCCCTCCATGAGACTATCCCGGGACCGCATCACGGGGCCCTTTACCCCCAGAGTTTACCGGAAGTCTCCATGTGGGATTTCCCTCCCGGTTGGGCCAAGGAAACAAGGGAGGCCCAGTAAGGACATTGGACCTCCTCCCCGAGTAGGGCCGGGCTCTGTCGGAACCGCCTCGGTCGGCCCCCATGCCCTATGTGGGGTATCTCCACGGGGACTTCCCCCAGATCCCGGGCTGTGTCGGGGGTCTCCCCATAGGACCCTCCCCCCAGCCCCACCGCCGATAACTCCGTGGGACTCCCATCCCGGATACGACTGGGGTGTCTCTGAGGGAAACCCCTCCCCAGGCCCTATCGGGGATCTCCCCACGGGACGTCCCGTGACTCATCTGTTGCCCGCTCGCCTTCTGCCGCGCCGGCCCGTACCGGGTGCATGTTGATGAGCCAGCCCGTCCGCTCACCGGGCTCAGTGGGCCGCTCGAAGCCGAAGAGCGCGTCCAGACGGTCCGTGCGCTGTGCCCGCTCCAGGCGCTTGAGTGCAGACAGCGCGGGGGCATCATCACGGCCGGATCNCGGCCCCAGCCGGGGAGGGCGGCTCAGTGCACCCAGCGGCACCTCCTGTCCGCCTCCTGAAGCCCCGGAACCGGGTCCTGCCCAGGCCAGGATGTGGCTGCTGCTTTCCCCGTTGCGGATTCACATAGCAAAGCTGAGCACAGGTCCCAAAGTGAATGTTAAGTAGTTAACAAAAGGTTAACCACAAGTAAAATTGCAAAAACATGTGCAGGTAAAACAAGCAAGATAGCAAAGAAAAGCAAGATAGCCGGGCAAGTGAGATAAGAAACGCCACCAAGAGCAAGATAGCAAGATTGAATAGAACTTGCAGGCTGCAAAATTAGCTAAAATCAAGTCAGACTGAAAAAGAAGCACCAGGCATACGCTGAAGATAGAGGCGAAAAGTTCAAATGTGAGAAAGACTATAGAAGGCTGACGACCACCACAGAAGAAACTGACGAATGCATGAAAGCAACAAACTGTTGTAAAACCATGACATAACTTTATGCAAATACGAGTATGTTAATGATATGTTGTAATTGTGACGTTGCGCGTAAGAACTTCTAAAATGTAACTGAAAGCTAAAGAAGATTCAGTGAGGTTTTGGCGGAGAGATACCCCTCACGCCCAGTGCTGAATAAACAAATACATGCTCTGCAGCTGTCTGACTGCAGTTTTATTTTCTTGCCCAGTTTTGGGCTTAAAGAGATGCACAGGTCCCAGAGACACACCTTGCAGAGGACCGACACCCCAGCCCCCATTCCCATACCCCTTGCAGTGTTCGGTATCCTCCCGGATCACAGGTTCAGCAGTGGCAAAGCCCAGGCTGATCACGCTATGAAAAGCCAGTGTACTTTAAGGAGACAGAGTGTTAGAAATGATACAAAGTTTAACATTTTTAATGTAACTTTGGTCAGGTTATTTTGCCTTTGTGCAGGGGAAAAGGGAATTGAAGTTTCTTTTCAAACGACTCTGTTTCACCGGGCGAAAACGAATGAGTTTAACACCTATACACATCGGGAATAGCCAGCAGGCACAGATACCAGCAGACAGGCAACCTTCAATGAAGATTCACAAACACCAACCATCAGCCCCAGACACTGCCCCCTGCCATGGTTGGAGAGACCTAGTCCGGAAAAGACTGATAAAAGAACCAAGGAATGAGGACCAAATTGGCCTTGGAGGAAAAGAAATCCGTAAACAACAGGAAACCAAATACTAAGAACTGGGTAACTTGGGACTAACGCATGTCAAACCAATGAATTTCTATGAGTTTGACTAAAATATGGGGAAAATCTAGTAAAACTTATGTGTTGAGGAGTTATTTTCTCTGCACATCCGGACAATGTGTGGGTGAAATTATTTCTGCTGTGCATTGTGGCCAGAATAAAGTAATGCCTTGATTCTCTAAAAATGGTGGTTGGAGAGTTTTTTTGTTTTGCTGCAGTTTCGATGACACATTCATCCTTTCTATTTGACCTGAATTCTGAGGGTGCTAGGGGGTATGGAGGTCCCACTGAATCTTCAAAGCAGCTATAGTCCTTTGAAGGACCCCTCTGTAAAATGAGTCCCCCTGTCTGAGTCCACTGCCTTCACAATCCCGTATTCAGAAATCATTTGTTAACTGATCAAAGAAGTTGCTGAAGCGGTTAGAAATGCCTGTGGCCACCCTGCCAGCTGGCATACCACTACCAGAGGATATTTAAGCCCTCTTGCCCAGGGCATCTCAAATACACTCGACATCTCCGGAAGGACTCATAGCCCAGCATCACTCCCCCGCCTTGCAATCTCCTTTGTAGTCTGGCTATTAACTGTAGCCAGACACCTCTCAGTAGTTCGTTTTGCTAAAACAGAAAGATCCAAAGCAGAACATCTTAAGGAAGGTCTCTGCCAGTCCTACAGAGCCCCAGTGACTACTCCTATGGAGAATTTTTAGCATTTGCAGGGTCAAAGCTCCTGGCATTCACTGTTTACGGTTTTATAGAATTTTTGACCGTAAGTTGCTAGACTAAGTACTGAGTACTTATGGCTTGACTAAAACAAAGAGGTGGCTCAAACTCGGGAGGGGAAAACTCTCACTCACTGATCAGAGCCTTCGGATGGTGACGGTGTAGCTGCTACTTGGGAAAAGAACTCATTTGCTGCTGCAGGTTATACATACCAGTACAAAACTGTTATTCCTATCCCCATACCTCTGTCTGAGAGCACTTTAATTTTCTAAATTACAATAATTTGGAGGGAATTCTCCATTCCAAGGGAGGCCTTGCCCCTCTTAACAGACACCTGTCTTTAAAACAAGACATCATCTCCAATAGGCAAGTAATTGAGCTGTCATGAGTGGACTTTTTTTCCCCCTGCAAGTTAACCAACCTCTCTTGTTCCAGTTTTCCAACCTCTGGTATCACCTCACATACATATTTTTAATCTGTAAATATTCACTACCTTTCCTTGATACACTTTGCAGGCTTTTATTAAGGCATACAATTCTGTCGTTTCTGCTGACCATGTGCATGATTGCTTTCCCTCTTCTTGCAATTCCCTTCCTATTACACTATATCCAGAAACTCATTTTCCTCCTATTACTCTTGAAGATCCATGAATAAACACCTTTCCCCATTTGGCCAAGGGGTATCCTGTAAACCTTCCCTAGCCTGGGTCTGTAGATCTGTTACCTGGATACAGTCATGAGTTGCTTTTAGGTTTCCTTCCTTGGGACCAGTTTAACAGGAGGCTGGGTTAAATCCTTACCCACTTCTCAATTCTAAATCCTCCTGTTTCATTAGACAGAATTCACACTGTAACAATATAGTGCTGGTCATCCATTTAGAACTTGATGCTAGACTTCAACAATCCTGTCATCAGTCACCATCAAAGCTGTGGCTGCACAATTCTGCAGACAACAGATGGGGAGCAAACAGTGGGCCCACTCCCTCGCCAATGGATCAAATGTTTTGGCACTAAAATTCCCTTGGAAAAAGCCTTGTTTAATATGCACATACAATTCAATTTCCTTTTCTGAGTCTGGCTAAAGTTTTGCTCTCTCTATTGTCCATACCATGACATTGGGGCTGAGTTTAAGAAGTCACAGAATAAAATGTCCTTAATCCAGGTCCTGCAATATGCTATTAATCTTAAAAATTGTCAAAGCTCCCCCTCCGTCCCAGGCAACAGCACCTCCAAGATTCGCTGGGCCCCCTCTGGGCCAACACACTGCAAGGCTTCAGTCAGAATATGCCTCAAATATTCAATCTTTATCTTCATGACCTCTGCCCTCCCTTCAGACACTCCAAGTCCTCCTCCTCCAGCCAGAAAGTTAAGCAATTTCTCAGTGACTTCCCCTACCACGTCCTCCAGTTCTCCTGACAGGAACAAGTCCTTCACATACTGCAGTGACCCTAGGTATGGAGCGAATGCTTTTAATATCTTGCCCAAATATGACCAGTGCTTCCATATATCCCTGCAGAAGGACCATCCATGTCTTTACTATTTTCTCTTCTCCTTCTTTTTCCCATGCAAAGGCAAAATACTGTTTACTATGCTCTGTAAGTGAGCATCCCCAGAAATCGTCTTTTAAATTAAGTACTGAATAATAGCTGTGTAAGAAGGAAACCTGGTTCAAGATGATATAAGGATCTGGGACTGCAGAGTGCCTGGGTTCAATAGCCTCATTTATTATTCTTAGGTTCTGCACCATTCTACAGGTTCCATGTGATTTCTTCAGTGGCAGAGGCAGGAAAACTAATTCACAAACTCCAAAAGTTTATGTCCAAAAAGGAGACAGAGGAGTCCTGTAAATTTATTCAAATAAAGGAAGAAGCTATGCCACAGTTCCCATGGGATCTCTCAAATTTTTGGAGAATGCAGACTCCTTTTTATCCTAATTTCCCGGCTCACTTCCCAAGAGCATTACTCTTTCCGCACTGGCTGAGATACTTGAAAGGTACCAGCTTCCCAAAACACCTAATACCTAAGACCCCCTTCTAATGTAACCTCCTCACTGTCTCTTTTCCTTGTGTCACTCAGTGGAATTGCTTATGGAATTTATGGTTCCTTCCTCTTGTTTCTTTCTTCTCTCAGTATCCAGTTTTATTTATCAGCAGACCTACTGTTTGTTTGCAAAGACTAACCCCTCTCATTCCATTAATCAGTCAGTGGAATCCTTCCCATTGTTTCTCGGTGCTAGTGTTATGTATCAGCAGACCCAGTTTGTTTATAAAGACAAGTCCCTCATTCCTTTCAGCAGGATAGGAGTGTTACAGGGAGACATACATGGCTTCAAAAGACCCCCCCTTTAACAGGGACTCAGTAACAGGCTGTAACCCCTTCCTTCATTCCAATGAAAGAGGGTATTGCTTTTCAGACACCACTTGTCCTGGTTGCTTCAGAGTAATTTGGAGAGGCTTCACATTGAATTTTCCATATTGCCCTCGGACTGCCAACATTTTTGGGTTCACTTTAGCATAAGCTTTATCAGCCCAACAGCACTAGCCTCCCCATCACCCCTCATAACCCTAACTCATACTCCCGACTCAGTCATCAAATCCCCTCCTAGCAAACCACAATCACAACTAGGAACAAACAGAAACTCATGCTTTTCAAACCTATCTCACATATTCTCCTATAGCAGTTGAATAAAGTCCACTGTCTCATCTTTCCTACTTACTCCCTAAATTATTAAAATAACCCCCTTTGACATAAAATTCAAAGTAGACAGAGAGGCTCCCAAGTCTACTAGGAAACATATTTCTTGGTTCAGCTCGCCCTGCATGTTATCAAGGGCTCCAGTGCAGTGAGCCCCTAGTACAATAGGAGATCCTGATACCCTTAACTATCAATTTCTAATGCTCTATTTTTTTTCTTTATGAATGACACATTGATTAAAACCTGTGCCATTATCCTTGCCTGTACCTTCACCTTTTCCTCACCCCTTGTTACACATACCTGATGTGCCTTCCTAACCAACTCTTGCAAGGGCCCACTCTGTCACCTCTAAAGCCAGTGCTCCCTCAGTTTGTGTGCTCTCATGCTCCCAAAGCTACTGAACTCTGCAAAATCACTTACCCCTCAGTGATGCAAACAAAATCCCTTCTTATATCAGGCCAGGCTTTGGTGACAGATTGTATCTTACGCTGTATACCAAAGCCACTCCCTGTCCTGCCAGTGTCCAGATCACCCCCCAGCACACCCGTCCAGGCCCTGGGCTGGTGTCCCAGCACCACAAGCTCTGTAAAACACTGGGTGGCAGTGGATGAACACAGCTGACGGTGCCACAGGGACGGACAGGAGGACAGAACATTCCACAGCCACTGCAGCCCCTGCCTGCGTGGATGGCGGCATCAGACAGCGCCTGGCACTGATCCTCACAACCTTGGCTCTGTCCCACACCTCCAGGACATGTCCCTGACCCGTGCCTCTGGTCCTGTAGTCTCACACCTGGCCTCAGCACTCCTTACCATAGAGAAACACCCTTAAGAGCTGAGTAGTGAGCAGATAAACACAAATCTTCCAGTCTGGCTCCATAATGACCCAGGGAGGGGTGGGGACAAAGGAACAATATCTCCCTATTTTCCCTATCCTGGAATCTGGGAATACAAAAGACTTGGGGCCTGTATTAGACTGCGTGGTTTGAAGATGAGGTGAACATCCCAGTCCTCACCATTTCTCTTTTCTTTCCTTATCACATAGTCTCCCATTGCTGTTTGTCTTAAGCATATTCCTTCACACACCCCTTCAAACAATCCTTTCCCAAACCAACAGCATCGGTCACCTGTTGCAGAGACCCCTTCTCAGCTCCCTTTATTTCCCCTTCTGAATGTGGAGATTGCCAAGACCCTTTCTCAACTTTCTCTGACGGCCCTCTGTGGGCGTTCATCTCTTGTTGCCGAGACCCCTTTTCGACTCTCCTTATTGCCCTCTCTGGACATTCACATCCTTAACTACCTCTGGGAGAATGTGCAAACCATGTCAACATTCTCCCAGAGGACCCTTCGGGTATTTCGGGATTGTCATCCCTGTAGTCGAGACCCTTTTCTTGATTTTCCTTTACTGCCTTCTCTGGGCGTCCTGCCATGTTTTACACCCTGAGGTTCCCACAGTACTCACTGGTGAGACTTTCAGTGTTCTTTTCCTGGGGACTCTTCACAGACCCCTCCTGTCTGTCTCCTGAACAGTCTTGAGTACCCCATCAATTGCCCAGTGCCAATCAGTGTTAGAGGGATTTGGTCACCTAAAAACTGGGTGAGGCATACCTCCACTCCTCTTCCCGTGTGCCAGGCCCAGACAGTGGAAGGACCCTGGATGAGTCCCCCATCTTGTATGCTATCATGCTATCAGAAGCCAGTGTTCATTAAGGAGACAGGAGTCCTGCAGCTTAATTTGAATAAAGGGAGAGAGGCAACTGGGGCATATACCCACAGGGTTTTCTCTCTCCAGGTTTTGGAGGATGCAGTCTCCTTTTATCCTAAGCTTTTGGCCACATGTTGCCCTATTCCCTTCCCCTTCTGAGGTACTAGGGAGGTACAGCCTTCCTGAACTGCCTACCACATATCCCTCCTTGAACCTGTCATTTTCTCCCAAAGTGCACCAGCTCCAGCTTGTGCAGACTCATTTCTCTATTTCAGGAGTCAAAACTAACCCTGACCCAGCTCTGGGTTCTATTACAAACCTGCTGCTTGAAGCTGATAGAAATATTAAGACCCATTTCAAAGACATTAACAGCCATATCTTCACCCATAGAATTGTTTGTAAAGACATTAGTACACATCTTTCCTGTCACCTTCACTGCCTCTCATCACTTGGCAGTCAGCTCTGTGTCCTGTGTTCCCATTTTCCTCCTTTTAATAGCACATCCTGGTTGCACTGAGGATCCTCAACTTTTCCAGGAGCAGAGACACACTCATAGTCTGTTTCCACAGTGTAGTGGTTTAGGAACGGTATCCCCCAATTTCGTGTTCGCACTGAAACGTTCCGAATTATGCACCACCCTTCGTGTGGCTGGAGAAGAGAATTGGGGGCACAAAAGGTAAAAATCACAGGCTGAGATAAGAATGATTTACTGGGAGTAGCAATGAAATAAGAAACAGAAACAGTATTAATAACAGAGTGTACAAGAAGGGAAGGATTCACATGTGAGTGCTCAGCATGTGGAATCTGATGTGACCCTGATCACATGCTTCACACAACCCACCAGAAGAGCCCCTTTCCTCCACCCTGTATATAATATGAGGTGGTACAGAATTACCCCTATCCTGGCCATGCCCCTTGTGGCTACTGCAAAAACTAACCCTGGAACCAGGACATGCAGCAATGTGCTCTCCATGGGTTTCAGAGAAGGAATAAATAAAATGTAATTCCTGAGGCAGAGGCCTCATTTCAACCCACAAATCCACGGAGAGGTGAGGATGTCACCACTTCCCTGAAGCTCCTTTGAGCTTCACAAGCTTCCCATCTCCACTTAGGAAATTCTAAATTATACCTGAGCTTGACCCAAAAAATCTTTTTGTAGATTCTCACTGCCAGAGCAGACTGTCCTGCCCTGACTGGCATGTCCAGCAGCAGGAGATTTGGATCAGTGACAGCATTCAAATGGTCCAAAAAGGAACTGACTTTATGGATGTGAAAAATGGGATTTAAAAATATCCTGCTGGTTTTCTTCTGAATGTGCAACAGCTGCTATTGAGTCAGACTTTCCCTGAAGATGCAGAGACCTGTGTCACTTTGCTATTTTTTGTTGCTCTGTCACCTGGCTTCTGTGGAGTCAGGTTGCCTGTTTGTTCTTTCAGTGGATTTTGTTCATTTTGGGTAAATAGGCAGAAGAGAAATGAGGGAAAGGTTTGATGTTGAGTCCATGTCAGCATCTGCAGTTTGCTGTGGCCTGTGCATGAGGACAGGTCTTTGCAGGCAGCCTCTAGAGCAGGAGAGACTCTGTTGGGGGGCAGACAAGTCTGAGGCATCAGCACTGGATTGTGAACCAAGGTCTCTTCTTCCAGTAACTTCTCAACAGGTGTGATGCTGGTTGTCCAATGCTGGCATTGCTGGCATCTGAGTCAGCCAAGCAGGGCAGGGCTGAGACTGGATAGTTCAGAGGGCTTAGTGCTGCTCTGCACTGTGGGTTTTGCATTACAAGGTCAGGATTTGGGTGCTGGTAAACCTGGCTGCCCTTCAGTAGCAAAAGAAATCACAGAATCACAGAATGGTTTGTCTTGGAAGGGACTTTTAAAGGTCATGTCGTTCACACCCCCACCATCAGCAGTGACATCTTCCACTAGACCAGGTTCCTCCAACCTGGCCTTGGACACTTCCAGGGATGGGGTAGACACAGCTTCTCTGGGCAAGTTGTGCCAGGCCTTCTGTGTTACTTTTTTTCCACTGAATTGTCACCTGGGATCAGGTAGAGGTGAAAATCTGGAATTACACCACCAAGGAGCCCATGGGAAGTGAATTTAAGGTTGAACATAATCTTCTCCAAAGCACTCTGAGTAGGGAGAAGATAGATTCTCTAGGACAACAAAGCAAGCTGTCCATCGGGACAGTCTCTCCAGGGTCATCCTCCTAGATTTAAAGGGATCTGTGGAATATGGGCTGGTGTTTGTCTTCTGCAAGATAAACCCTTGGCAACAAGGTTTTTATAAGTTGTCCTGGCACCGTGCTACCAGGTTTCCCCTCCTCTTTGAGGCTTTAGCAGCAGAAAGGGGACATGTCCAACACAGTGAAATGTTCTGCTTTAGGTCCCATGTGTGTCCTGGGATTTTTGATTCAGAGGGCATTGCAGGCCTTTGGCAGCCTTCCTGAGGGCTCAGAAACTGGCAGATCTGAAGGTGGCAACATGGGACCATGAAAATTGCCAGACTTCGCCACTGAGTGTTCTGCTTGCATGGCTCACAGACCATGTACTGGGATGAAGGTGGGTGCTGTGTGAGTCCCCCTGGTGTTTGATCACATCTGGAAATGACATCTCTTGGGATGACTGGGTCAGAGAGCTCTCCTGATGATCAGTCTCCTGATAATCTCCAGGGTTATCTCTGAAGCACACTTTGTTATTAACCTGGCAGGCTAATATAATTAGATATAATAGAATAGGCTAGCTCTGACTTCTTGTATCCCACCTGAGAGCAGTTCAGGGGGTGGGCAGGCACATCTGGCCAGTTCCTGGTGGAGCAGAGCAGGGACAGCCATTGCCATCCACAGCTGTCAGAGGTGCCAAGGGGAGAAAACTCCCCCAGGGAGCCCAGCTCTGACCTGCTGGGCTGTGATAGTGCCCAAGGGTCACCATAATAGCTGGCAGGAGTGTGGGGAAAGAAGAGGCTGGTGGTGTGGAGCTGGAGATTGGGAAGTGAGAGAAGGATGAAGGATTCTAAAGAAAAGCAGAGGAACACAGGGGACTTTGGAGGAAAGGAAGAATTTGGACCTGTCTAGAGAGAGGTCTCCAAGGAGCTGGAGAGGTTCTGGGGTGGGGGGGGAAGTGACAGGCTGAGGGATGATGGATTGGGATTTCCAGGTCCCTGTGGCTGCTGTACTTCTGAGGTGGATGAAGTGGGGGAAATGCACCATCTACACGATCCTGGGCTGCACTTCAAAGTGGAAGAGGTACCTAGTGGGCACCTGGTCAGCCAGTTTCAGCCTGTTGCTCAGGTGCCTGTTTCAGGTGTATCTGTAGATGATGGTCCCTGCTGACTTCTGCCCAAAGCTGAGGCCTGTCATGGAGCACTGGAGGTCACCTGCACCAGGGAGGTGGCACTGCAGGTAGGAGGGGTGACTGGCTTCTGAATGGGGCTTGTGCTTGGAGTGACAGCTCTTACCAGGTGAAGTACCTCAGAAAGTGCTAGATCATCTCTGGAAAATATACTTCTGGAAGATCCTGCAACACACATGCAGCCAGTTTGTGTCTGAATGGGAAGTTTTGCACTGGATGCTGCTTGCAGGGGAGTGCTGGGATTTACAGGGAAGTACTACACAGCTTGGAACTGAAGATCAGAGCTTTGTGAGCATCACTGCCATCAGTGAAAAAATCATTGACTGGCACTACCCTGGGACTTGAAACAAGCACTGGCCATGCCTGAGGCTCACAATCTCTTTAATACAGATCCCTGTGTGCAGGTATATGACCCACTTGGGGAAGGCATTGGTTCATCCCTGCATCCCCTGGACAGGAGAGCTGCTGGAGTGGCCATGCAGAGCAGTTCCTGAGCTCCAAGCTGTGTTTCACCTGCTGATTTTTAGATTATATTTCTCAACTGGAAGTTCCAGATGGGGAAGTTTCTGTTTCTCAAGAGAGCTGTTTCTGAAGCAGTTGTATGCTGCTCAATTTCTTTTGAGTAAAGCCTATGTTGATCCCACTCTGCCTGGTTGTAGCAGCAGGAAGGAAAGTGGCCACAGGCAGTTGCAATGTTTAGCAAGAACAAATCAGGGATGCTAGCAAGTGGAATTTGCCTTTACAGGAAGCTAAAAAATGGTGCAATGTGTGCTGAGTTAGTGCAGTAAAAGCCATGACACCCATCTAGAGGAATAAGAATTGCTGTGAGTAATAAGTTCTTAAGGCAGATCTGACCCTGCAGGTGACAACCAGAATTAGTCTCAGGTTGCCTGCTCTGCTTGTGGATGTGGGTGTGACAGTGCCTTGCCAAGACCAGCGAAGGCCTGACTTGCTAGAGGAAGGAGAAAAGGTCTGAGAACATGAGCAGCAGCCACAGCATCAAGTGTGGTTCTGGCCCTGCTCCTTGCTCCTGCAGGATGGAAGCAGGCTGGCATGGGCACTGAGCCCATCTGCCCACCATCAGGTCTGTCCCTGTCCTAGGATGGAGGACAGTTCCTGCCACGTGATGTGGGGCTGCTGTGTGTAGCACCCGACCCTCATTCACAGTGACCCATGTGCTGCAATCCTGCCTTCTCCCAGCCCTGCAGTGCTCCATCCTTAGGCACCTCAGCCTCAGGTGAGACTTCCTCTCTGTGCTCCTCGAGAAGCATCTGTCAGAGGTGTGTGAAGGCTGTCACCAGCTCCTCAGTCGGTGTCCGGAACAACAGGAAGATTTTGTCCTTTATGCCTCATATTTGTGAGAAGAAGCCACCTGTCAGCAATTTTCACCCAGCCTTCCTTATCCCATTAGCTGCACAAGTCCCCTCGGGTGCCACTGTATACTCTTGCATGTGCTGTGACTTCCACATCCTCCCCCATGACCCTGCAGCTCCAGCACCCTCGCTCACCAGGCTAATAGTGAGGACCAGAGCACAACCTGACCTCATGATTCCTTCTCACACCACCCTGGTGCACACAGAGCCACAGCCACCTGCGCTCCTGGCCAGGATCCCTCTCCAGGAACCACCCTGCCCCTCCCCACTTTGGACAAATCTTCACTCACCTCCCCCAGGCTGCCCTGCACGTGTTGGTATACTGCACAAAAAGCATCTGGAGGTGGTTTTGTGGTGCTGCAGGGTCAGGTCGTTCTCCATCTGCCTTCTGTTGGGAGCATTCCCATTTGGGAGGCCTGGGAGGAGCCCAGTGCCTGGAGCTCTTGCATGGAGACACCAGCACAGATATTCTGCTCCACAAAGCCCTGATGAAAATGCAGAACTGGCTGGGGCTGTCAGCTGTGGTCTGCTGCTGTGCCGTGGCATCTGTCCCAGCCATCCCAGAAGATGCAAAGCTCTGGCTCTGTCACCTCCCTAGAAACTGAAAGTGCTGGGTGATGTCAGGGCTGATCCACTGTCAAAGTGCCTTCATGTCCCATGTGAGCGCTCCTGCTTCTGCCCATGGCTCTGCCTGCACCTGCTCCCTCCCCTGGGCTGCTCCATTTGCACAACCTCTCTCCTTGGTTCCCTTCCCTTTTCCCTTCTCTCCCACCTGACTCCTCTTCCATGACTTCCTTCCCAGGGGAAGGCAGGGCAGGACTGTGCAGGCAAGGGCATAAGTTTTCTTGCAAGGAAACATTGAAGCAGAGGCTTCAATCCAGCCTGGAAAGCAGGTCTGGGGATGGCAGAGGCTCCACCACCGGGTCATGGGGTCACCTCAGCACCTGCCCGTGACCCTGCTCCCTGCATCTCCCTGGCCTCCCAGCATGTGCCTGGTAGGGGCAGTCTCTGCCTGCCCCAGGCTGCATGAGATACCCCCCACCCTTGTCCCTGCTGCAGTGGCATGATGGGGTGTTAATTTTGGGGTGGTGAGAGGTGAAGGGCTGCAGGTTGTCATCTCTTTGAGACCTGCAGAGAAGACAGAGAGCTAAGGGTTTGCAGCTCAGTCGGCAGCTGCCTGGCACTGCTGGCACGGCCCTGTCAGCACCTCAGAGAGGCACCGCTGTCCCTGTTGTGACAGACCCAGAGCATCCATTGCCACCACCAGCAGTGTGGCTGAGCGTTCCATGAGGCACCATGGGGTGACTGGGTCAGCTCAGGAGCTGGGTAGGACCTACTGGGGCAGGACCTACTGGTGACATTTCAGTGACCAACAGTGCAGTGCAGGCAGTGCTCAGTGTGGGAGTGGTGTCAGGGTGATGGAACCAGTACCAGGAGCCCAAGAAACAGCCATCATGGGGGCACGTGTTACCCAGCAGCTCTCTGAGGTTTCTGGGGAAGGAAGGACCTCCATCCATCCATCCCTCTGGGTTCCTTCCCAGTCACTTCACTGCAGGAGGAGCTGCATCTCTTGCTGCTCCTGGCGCAGCACAGCCCTACAGTACTGCTCATGTCTCACAGTCCCATCCCTGGAGTGATGTGCACAGACCTGTAAGGTGTCTTTTCTCAGCGTGGAATCTCAAATTTTGTCCACTTGTGGTGCCAGCTAAGCACAAAATCACAGACTGGTTTGGGTTGCAAAGGATTTTTAAAGGTCGTCTAGCCTTTACCCCTCTCCCATTGGCAGGGACACCTTCCACAATCCCAGGCTGCTCCAAGCCCTGTCCTACCTGCCCTTGGATGCCTCCAGGGATGGGGAAACCACAGGTTCTCTGAGCAACCTGTGCCAGTGCCCCATCACCCTCACAGACAAGAATTTCTTTTCAATATCCAGTTCAAATCTGCCCTCCTTCAGTTTAAAGCATGGCCACCTACAGCTTGTGATAGAGCTTGCTGTCAGGATAATTCCCTGCAAACCCATTTACTGTCTCCTTCCGAGGCTCAATCCTTGCTGTTTGCTTGCCAGCTGCATAGGAGCAGTTTTTCACACCACAGGTCAAAAATCCTGCATGCCAGCTAGGGTACTGGAGGTGATGTGTCTGCTAGGGATCCCTGCTGCCAGCAATACCACGTCCCATGGAACTCTGCACCATGCTCCGGGGAGGCACAGCACCACATGCAGGGATGCGTCTTCTCAGCCGCCTGCAGATACTGGACATGGGATCATTTCTCCTGCCTTAGAACTGAGGCAGCTCCATGAGGACCCACTGTTCAACTCCCAAGGCTCTGGAAGCACGTGGGTCCCTGGAGCTTCTATGCTGGAATGCTTCATCCTTTTTTTTTTTTTTTTTTTTTTTTTTTTTTTTTTTAATGGCAACAAGAACTGCAGATTAACAGCCCAGTTAGGCATCTCATCCCACTTGGAGCTGGGAATTGAAACCGGATATTAAAGAGCAGTGATCTGCCTGGAAAGCTGGAAAGCCTCGGGGATTGTATATTTGGGGTGCAAGAGAGTAGCGACCCGAGACAAACTATCTGCGGGAGGGAAACCTTCCTCTGTACCCAGCGTGATCTCAAAACTCATCCACTGAAAATGAAGAACAGATTTGTGGCATGTGATAAGAAATGGCACAGAGAGATGCTGACACTGCCAGATGGCATAATGGGGAGGGAAAGAGTTTTCTGGGGAGAAGAAAGGTTCCAGGCAGGAGGAAGCGGAGGGTGGTNGGGGGCGGCAGGGACTCTCCTGGGGAAGATGTGAAGGGAGGGGAGCTCCCAGTTCGAGAGCGCTGTCCAGGAGCGCACCGCACCTTCGGCCGGGGGAAGCGGTCGGTGGAGCCCGCCTCTGCCCAGAGCAGCGGGGGTACCGGGGGCACCGGGGGTGTCGGGATTACCGGCGGGCCCGGGGGCTCCTCTGCAGCCGGAGCTGCCAGCGGGGCCGGGAGCGGAGCCGGGGGGCAGGCGGTGCGAGAGCGCCGCATGTCTCCGCATCTCTCCTGAGATGCAGCAAATGCCCAGGAAATCAAACCAACATAAAAATGGGTCGCGGAGAAAAGCCGCGGTTATCCTGAACGGGGTTTAGATCCCTGTGTCGATGTCCTCTCACCAGCCTGTTCTTCGAGTTTGTTTGTCCCTTTTTCGGGGGACTATGATCTCGCCTGGACAGGGGTGAATGTCTTTAAGCTGAAGAAAGGTAGATAAGATTAAATACTAGGAAGAAATTCTNCGGAACGAAAATGTAAAGCCGGTGACCTGGGGAGGGCCGGGCTGGGGTATTTCAGCTGGGCAGGAATATCCCCGGCAGCGGCGGCCCCGTGGGACCAAGCAGAACCGATTGTCTCGGTGTGCCCGGGGCCAGCGGGGACCGCCTGCCACTCATTNGCCAGCGGGGCCGGGAGCGGAGCCGGGGGGCAGGCGGTGCGAGAGCGCCGCATGTCTCCGCATCTCTCCTGAGATGCAGCAAATGCCCAGGAAATCAAACCAACATAAAAATGGGTCGCGGAGAAAAGCCGCGGTTATCCTGAACGGGGTTTAGATCCCTGTGTCGATGTCCTCTCACCAGCCTGTTCTTCGAGTTTGTTTGTCCCTTTTTCGGGGGACTATGATCTCGCCTGGACAGGGGTGAATGTCTTTAAGCTGAAGAAAGGTAGATAAGATTAAATACTAGGAAGAAATTCTCCACTGAGAATTTCTGAGGGTGGTGGGACAATGGCAGAGGTTGCGCAGAGAAGCTGTGGCTGCTCCATCCCTGGAAACGTCCAAGTCTGGGTAGGACAGGACTTGGAGCAACCTGGGATAGTGGAAGGTGTCCCTGCCCATGGCAAGGGGTGTGGAAAGAGATGAGCTTTAAGGTCCCTTCTAACCCAAGCCATTCTATGATCCTTGTGTGTTTCTTCCAATTCAGGACATTCTGTGGTTCCCTTTGAGAGGGAGCATCTGAGTGTGGTGGATAGAGCTGGACTGTAGCTGTTCATTGTGGAAAAGGTTGCTGGGATAAACTCCTGCCCTGCTCCAGCGGGGAGCGCAGATTGCTTTTGTGCAATGTGGACCTGGCAGTGATAGCACAGCAGGGGCTTGGCTTCCTGTGGTGGAGCAACTGAGACTTAAAGGTCTCTTGTATTGTGAAATAATTTGATTTTTTGCATTGAGCACTCTTCATCCGGGGAGAATTTCCAACATTTATGAGTTTTATTGGCAAATCTTTACGATCTGAACCAAATCCCATGTTTAATGATTTCCAGTCCAGCTCACAGAGGTGTGTGGAGGGGTGGCAGTGACAGTGCTGCTGAATGAGCCTTTAACCTGGAGCCGGTAAGTTGCTGAAGCAGCAGCCAGGAAAACAACCTTGTCTGATTGTGCTCTGACACGGCGTTCCCGCTGCACTTCTTCGGGAGCCAGCGGGGTACACTAAACGGCAGCTTTGCAGCTCTCTGTGCTGCCGCTGACACAAACTCCTGGTGACAAGGTGAAGTGCACCGGGACACGTCACTCCCTGCCCGCATCCTCCGTGCCCGCGCTGAGACGGGGCCGTGCAGCCCATCCCCGGGGCCGTGCAGCCCATCCCCGGGGCAGTGCAGCCCATCCCCGGGGCAGTGCAGCCCATCCCCGGGGCCGTGCAGCCCATCCCCGGGGCCGTGCAGCCCATCCCCGGGGCCGTGCAGCCCATCCCCGGAGCCCTGAGCTGCTCTCGCCATTTCGCAGCGTGACTTTTGCTTCTGTTTTTTGGGACCATTTAAAAGGAAATCACCCGGCATAGCCAAACCCGCTGCTTTCTCCAGGTGGGTATAAAGGAAATCTTGGACTCCACCGGGAAGTGGCTGGAGAGGTAAAGCTTTGGCAGGGAGGGCTATACTGGGGGGGCTGGGCAAGCAAGGTGAAGGACAGAACAGGAGGCAAAGGAGGGGGTCCAGTGCTGCTCAGGGTGTCAGAATCACCGAATGTCAGCAGCTGGGGGACCCTGAAGCAGAAGCCAGGCAGCAGGACTGGGATGTGTATGGAAATGGCAGAAAAGTGGGAATGGGTGGGTTGGTCAGAGGGAAGGGTAGAGCTATCAAGGGGGAAGTACGGGGTGAAAAGCTAGAGAGGTAAAGAGGAGGCTGGGGAGCCCGGGGGACAAGAAAATGGGATTCCTGTGTGACAGCCCCCTTGAATTTGGCTCATCTGCTCCATAGGCAAAGGGTGGGCAGCAGAGCTTTGCATGTCTGCACAAGCAGTGTTACCTTGTCCTGCGTGCAGCATCTTCAAGGTGGAGGGACAAGAAGCAGTGACATGAACACAGGAGAGGTCCCCCAGCTGGGCACCCCATTCTGGTTGTGGGACTCTCTTTTCATCCATTGTGTGATTCCTGACAAAAATGTTAACTTCAGGATGGAGACGATCTGTTTTCATCCTCATATTATTTCAAAAATACAAGCTCTGCCTGCCCTAAAAACATCATCTGCTGTCACACTCTCTTCTGTGTGACTTGATTCTCTTCCCACTGTCTCCTTTTCTCTTGGCAGGCAAGCGCTGTGCCCCTCCCTGGGGTCAGAGCAGGGATGCTTTAGATGGTGTTGATAACACACAGTGCACAGCATGGTCCATGGGGTGGGGGTAGAGCCTTGGGCTCCCCAGTGCTCCAACCATGCCTGAGCTGTGTTCAGAGTCCTGTGTCCAGTGGAGAGAGCTGCTTGTCTTGGCAGCAGAGTCTGGCTTGCCCTGGAGACAGGGCAGTTTTATTTTGCTGAGCCAGACCTTGCTGGGAAACATGGGGCTTCTTCATTGAGGTCAAAGGCTGTGGCATACAGGGTGTTGCAGCAGGTGGAGGATGGACCCCAGAGGTGAGCAGAGAGGGGAGCTGCAGGCAACTTGGGGTGTCAGTAGGACTTTGTGCCAGTGGCTGCTGTGATTTTTGGGGGAGTTGGTCTCTGCAGGGTGGTAAGGACGGCAGGAAGGTGCCTCTGGGCTGTGGGACACCAAGTGTGGCTGTGCTGAGACAACAACTAGAGCCCAAATACTGTTCCACCACAACTCTTCACCATGAGGAGTGTGGTGTGTCCAGTGTGGGGTCTGTGCTGGCCCCTGCTCTGACAGGCTTTGTGGAGAAGGAGTGGGACTCTGCTGTGCCAGTGGAGACTGGCTGATTTTGGGGAGGGAAGGAGGTGAGCTGCAGGAGAGTGCTGGTGCACCTCTGGGCTGAAGCCTGGTCCCTGGCAGGATCACTAGGGCCAGGAGAACACTGGAGCAGAGGCAGGTGTACTGCTTGGTGAACTGCAGGACTCTTGAGATGCACCCTATATATTTTTATTAATGCCCTCTGCCCACAAAGCAGCTGAAACTGGTGGAGGAGTTGGAGGTGGAAAGCATCACTTGGTGTCTGGAGTTGCACCACTGAGCAGAGATGGTTGAGGAGTGAGCATGAGACTGTGCATGGTGGCACTGATGTGAAACAAGAGTGGGCCTTCAGGATATAATGGAGAAGGATAGTCTGGGTGTACTCATCAAGGACAGGAGGATGTGAACTCACCACTCTAAAATCTTTCTAATACTGGCACAGATGTGGAGGAACCTGGTGAGGGTAGTGGTCCACTGCTTAGTTCTGACTAAACACTGTGGGAGTCAAACTAGATCAAATCCCCAGAAAAGTGAGAGAAATGGGCAGCCCATTTCTCTGTGAGTCTGGTGCATGGGGGCTAGTGATTTGGCAGGGGTGTGTGGTGGGTCAGGGTGGGTATGTGTCTGTCTGGGATGGAGCCACAGCGGTGGGGCTGAGGGATGGGGTCCACTGCTGGTGCCATTGTGTGTGGTGAGGAGGTAGGTGGGAAAGAATGCTCTGGGTCCCAGTGATGTTCAGGACCAGGTGGATCAGGGTCCTTGTGTCCAGGGACTAGAGCCTGGGCTGCCCCGTGGGACAGACTATGCTTTGTGGGATGGGCTGGAGAGGCCGTGGTGGGATCAGTACTGCAATTTGCTTGTAGGGTGTGACCAAAACAGGTCTGCTGCTGGGACTGCTCCATGGATCCTGCTGGCCTTGTGTTAAAGACAATATTTTTCATGTATGAAGAACTGACGGCGCTGTAGTGGATAGGGTACGGTTTGGGATCAGGGCTTGTTTTTTCCCACAGCAGGGACCAGAGTCAGAGCCAGCTCCTCCCTGCAAGCATAGAGGGTGACACCAGATGCTCTGAGGCTCCAGCTGCCCTGTCAGCTTGTGTTCCCGCTTGGGGGATGTGGGACCAGCTTGCAGAGCTGGATGTGAATCGCTGGAACAGGCACATGGTACCCTTCACTCTGCAGAGCAGACAAGCAAGTTTTCCAGATGTTGAGCTCAGTCTTTAAACAGAGCAGAAAAGAAATTACTTGACCTGGACCCTTTAGAGACATCCATGAAGGATGTCTCAATAAGAAAGTGCTGAGCTCTTCAAATAGCTGTAACATCATTCTGAGTTCAAAAATTATCAGTGGGAACTGATAAAGCTCTTGAAGGACAAAGTTCTCGAGGCAGAAATAGGCAAATGTCTGCAGATAGCAGAACCCAGATTCAATAAAAAGAAACTTTTATTGTATGCAGGGGCAGTTAAAAACCAGCAGCTCCTGTTCAGTGTGGAGCTGTTGGACATTGCCTTAGAAGACCTGTGCTACCAGTGATTGAAAGCTAGCAAAACAAAGCTGCCATGGGGAAGAGAGGTGGAGAGTTCACACACAGAGCTGGACTCCTGGCCTTGCCACAGCAGGGAATCCCTGGCTAGAAACAGCCCTGAGGAGCTTGGCAAGGGGCAATGTTCACAGCTGTAGAGGAATGCAAAAGCCCCCTGGCACTTGTGCCAATCTCCAAGGGAGACCCTTCCTGACCCCAAACTGGCAATGAGCTGTTTCCTGAGCATGTGAGCAAACCCTGTGCCCGATCCCTGCAGCTGTCATCCCTCCAGGGCACAGCACAGCTGCCTAACCCCTTTCCTTCCTCTACTGGAGGCACCTCAGGAGGGTTTAGCACCACAAAATACTCCAGAAGTGGAGTATCCTCAGAGCGAAAATTAATTTCCAGCCCCACTAGGAGACCATCAATGCTCCTAAGTGTTGAGGAAATGAAATCTTTCAAAGTTTCTGTTCTCATTTTTAATGAGTGCTGCATCTGGCAAATGTGTGGATGGGGAGGTCTGTGGTGGTCTCCAGATTCCTGGAATGGAGTTTCTTGTTCTTTATGGGCCACTGAATCTTTCCCACTGATACCCACCTAAAAAGATCTGGTACCCTTGAGGACGCCCAGATTTTGGTGGGTCCTGTCACAATTAGTGTTGGGTCCATTCTCCAAAGCTTAAGGCAGAATTAGGGTTTGACCCAGGTTGGTATGTCACCCTGCTCACAGCTGGAATTGGGTCAGATGACCACTAGAGACCTCTTCCAGCCTAAATTCTTCCATGATCATGGGCAGAATGTTCAGAGCAAGAGGTGCCACCCTGATGGGAGATAAATACCAGCATGGTCATGACCACAGCTGCCTTGGGGCTGCCACGTTAATGCTCCCTGCATTAAAAGCTGCTGAGAGGCCCTTTGATCCCTCTCTTTTTGGGAAACAGCCACCCCAGGGCTCACACTGCCTGCCTGCCTTTCCTTTGTAGTTTTCATTAGTTCTCCAGTACTGAAGACTTCTCCCTTGACCTTGGGGAAGACCTCCTCCCCCTCCTGACAGACTGTCTCTGGGAGATATCTCTTGCTGATCTTTGCTTTGAGCTCCTGGTGTGTGTCTGAGAAGAGACCTTCCTCATCCTCACTTGTGTGGACCTTGGCTTTCCATGGACCTGTAGCCCTTCTCCTTCAGACTGGTGATGTCAATGAAGAGACAAAAGTGATCTCTTTTGGAACAGAGCAGGTCCCAGATGTCCCACTTGTTCACTGAATTCTAGTGGTTCTTCAGAAACCTCCTCAAAGGTCTTCTAGGTGCTCTGCCAGGTTGCCCCCCAGCTTTCCTCCAGATCCTGCTGCAGAGCCCTGCAAAGGAAGCACAGAGTTCCCCTGTGTGGAGAAGACAAAAGTCCTTGGTGTCTGGTGTGCTGGACTCATGTCAGAGATGATTCAGGCATTTCCAGCTTGGGAGGGAGCCAGTCCAAGCAGTGGTGCCTGGAAATGAAGAGAGGAGAAGGCCTGGCTGAGCGCATGATCCTGAGCTCCCTGGGAGAATGGAGGTTGGGTACTGGTGATGGCAGGATGGGAGAATCCACTGTTGTCTGGTTTCCTTGGAATGATGAGCATGTTCCTGAGCCTTGGGAACTTGAACTGTCCCCAGCAGACCTAGGGCTAGCTTGGGTATGTCCCTAGAGGAGGACAGGGCAACAGAGGAAATGCAACTGTGGGAGGACCAGGGCTGTGCAAAGCCTGGAGGATCTGGGATTGTAAGATCCAGGGACTGAGATGTTTGTTATTCTGGTAGCCACATCCAGGATCGTCAGGAGCTGGCAGCTTCTTTGTCTCTTCCATGCTTCAGACTCAGGGCAGGGTCCCTTCTCTGAGAGTATGAGCTGAGTTGTCACCAAGCCCCTGCCTCCTCTGGCCTCACAGCTGCTAGCGCCTGGTGCCAGATCATATCAGTCGTCTTCTTGATGACACTGGGATCTCGCACATCATTCCATCCTTAGGAGAGAAAATTTGGGTCCAGAGCTTGAGAGGAGGGGTTCAGTGGGATAGGGAGGGGACAGAGCTGCCTTGAGAGGTGGAGAAACTCCCTCTGTCTGTCGAGGGGTCCAGTTGAGGGGACTTGTGCTGGACAAGTGGGAAGGGAATGAGACGCAGCCCTCTCGACTCTTCTTCCTCTGGTGGCACCCAGGGCTGGTGTGGCCAGGGCAGTGGGGGTCAGGGTGATGGCCACAAAAAGGTGAGTGTGCAGCCAGAAGCTCAGTGAGTCTGGAGGAGCCTGGAGAGGCCGCAGGGGCAGCTGGTGTTCATGTGCACCAGGCCCCCCTCACACAGCAGATGAATCATGGCTGAGGGGACTCAGTCAACAGTGGCACAAGTAGGTCTCTGCTCAGTGCTCCACAGAGGTCTCCAGCTGGAGCTAGCTGGGACTGCAAACTGACGTCTCTGGGAGATGTCTGTGTCACGGGGCATGGCTTGGTGCTCATATCTGTGCCAGATTTCTAGGCAGGATTATTTACAGCAGCAGGGCAGATGCTGCAGCTGGATGGGGGGGACCTGGGTGCCAGGTGAGGAAATGATTTTGGGGCAATAAGCACAAACTGATGCTCAGGGGGAAAACATTATTTATATCTACGATGTACTAATACACTTACATAGTTATACAGTTGCCACATTAGCTCTTGGAAAGGATTTTAGAGTCACAGCAGAGCTCTTGATTAAAACAGGAGCCTGGGGCACTGCAGAGAGCAGAAGCAGTGCTAATAATAGCTCTGCCAGCACTGCACTGCTCAGAAGTGGTGCAGGCTCTGGATCCTGCTCTGAGCCCAGCAGAAAGTGTGGGCTAGAGTGTCCCTGCCTTCATGCCCTGTACCTGCCTGCTCGTGGCAGATGGGTGCTGCTGGCCATGATCAGGCAGTGGACACTGGGCTGAGCCAGGTGGACTGTCTGGTCTGATATCCCTGACCTGCACTGAAGCTTGATGTTGCCATATTTTACATATTTTGTTGCCATGCAGGGGAAGTGCTCATGGTCAGTAGCACTAGACTGCTCCCCACGTTTCTCCTGTTGGATCATTTTCCCAGTTTCTCCTGTTTGGGAGCAGGCAGGTGTCCCTGGCTTATGCTTTGGCAGTGCTCTCTGTGGATGATAGAGCTCTGCAGACAGCCTGGTGTACGGTTCCTCATTCACACTAGAGTTTTTAGGGATGGGACTAGTATGTTCCTCAACACCACAACAGTTGCCTCATATTTAGGTAGCTGACTCCTTGCCCTCTCTGAGCAGATGCTGAAGGTGTTCCTGCTTAGCTGTGTGCCACAGAGTGCTGTTTTGCTCAAGGAATAGATGATGAACTGGTTTACTGAGCAGGGACACCTTGTTCAGGTCAGGTTGTCAGCCTTCAGGACCTAGCAAGGTTTTACAGGTGATCCTGGGTTCAGCTACATTGTGTTGTATATGGGCTTGTTTCCTTCTCCTAGCAGAGGTTATGGTTTTGGCCACGAATCCTGTAGGATCCAGCTCCAGATCAATACCTCTGGATGCCACTAGCAGACACATGGCCCTGTTGTGTCCCCTGAGTTGGTCTGACAGGGGAGACTGGTGCCTTTCTGCAACCAGCTGAGTCTCGGGCAACTATGAAGAATCTCCACGTGCTTGCTGGGGCTGAGGCTGGGAGCAGCCAGATGGCTTCTCTTCTAATGGCATCAGCTGGAATCCTACCAAGAACCATCCAAGAACCATTTTGGTTTTGTCTGATGAACTCTAGGAGTGGAGAAGGGACACCTCTGATAGCAAACACTTCCCTCTGACCTGCTTTGGGAGGTGCGGATGCCTCAGTCCCTTGGAAAGGCTGTAGGGACCATCAGTTGAGAAATTAGATGTGAAGTGGGTTTGAGAGGATGGCTGCAGATTGGCATCTTTAAGGTCCAGACAAAGCAAAGGCATCTCAAATGAATGGCTGACATTCTGACATTCAGGAACTCTGGCATTCCCCCAAGTCCTTGTTAGAACCAACCAGACCAGCTAGAAACCAGTCCCACATCAGCATCTCTGGGAGGGTTGGAGAAGTTGGAGTGATTCTCTGGCATATGTGGGAGCCACCCTTCTGCCATCCAACCCACCACCTGTCCAGGGGTCCCTGCTGTGGTCCCCTATATGTGCAGCATCCCAAGGGGATGCTGGAATGGTGCTAGGAAACGGCTTGCCTGGGGCATGATCCTCTCTTGCTGCCACAATGTCCACTTCTGCCACGGGAAATCCACTGCAAGCCAGCCTGGGTTAGCGGGGGCTTGATTTGCTCCCAAGGCACCAGTGGCAGTATTTTATTATATGCACTGAATTGTTGTCCTGTATCACTGATACATCAGTGACTCAAGACTCGGTTTGCCTCGTACAAAGCCGTTTTCTGTTTCTCTCAGCTGCTTCTAGCAAAGAGCCCTAGAGCAGCTACTGCCTGTGATGTCCCCACTCCATTTTCCTCCACTGCTCTGCATTTATACACCTTCTTACATGGTATCTTTTTTTGCATTTGCTATTGCATAAACATTGTCATGCTACTTTCCTGGGATGCTCTTGGGAGAAGAGCTCTTCCCTCTGCATTTAATAATCCCTCTTTGCAGAGTATCAAATAGCACAAGCCTGCTTCGCACCATGGGCAAGGCACTAAGCCTGTGTTCTTCTGTAGCTTGGATTGCTTATTCAACATCATCCAGTCTCTGAAGATGCTTCTGCAACACAGCTGGGGCTTGGCAAGGTGATGCTATGCATGGAAGGGGAGTTTGAAGGTGTTTTGGAGGGATATAGCTGAAAACAGAGGGATACATCCTGATATTTTGAGTTGATTTTTAAGCTAAGGAAAGAGGGCGCTTGGTATCTCTCTCCTGGCACTTCTGTAATTTCTTGTCCATGTAAAGATCTTGAGGCTACAGAAAAACCTACTTTGCCTGTGTCAGAATATAATTTGGAAATGGTTTTTAACTTCCTGCCTAGATCAGAGGGCTTTTTGAAAAATATATGGCAAAACCATAGTTAATCAGTTAAATTCAGCTGGAATGAGTAAAATGAATGAAATATACTATTTTATTGCCAGTGTCTTGGATGACTCTATGCTATTTTCAGTCATGGAAAGGAATTGGAAATGTTTATCTAAACTCTAAGTCTTACCAAATCTGAGAGCACCCCAAGTCAAAGCTAACAAGAGAAACACGACTTGACCTTAAAAACTACAAAAAAAAAAAAAAAAAAAACCCCACCCCCCCCCCCCCCAAAAAAAATAACAACCCAAAAAACCCACCACCACCAACAAAAAAACTCCAAAACCCCAAAAACCTCAATAGTGTAGAAAAAGGAGGCTGATACAAAATGGTCTGATATCAAAACCCCTTTCTCTAAATAATTGATTGCTCCTAAGCCAATGGCATTTCCGCAGGAATGAGCCTAACTGGCATAGGGGAACTTGCAGGACTGTGTAATAGAGCAGACTTCTTTTTTTCCATCTCCTAATAACACAAAAACCCCAACTGAAATGTATTTATGGTTCAGTCATTGTATCTGAGCTGTGACCTATGTGCTTAAAACTTTAATTCCCAAAAGCAGGGCTTTGAGTAGTTACCAAACTCTGGCCATAAAAGATAGGAGAGTTTTTGTAATTAACTTTGATGTCTGAATTTACAAACTGCATAACTGAGGGTGTCTCCCAGCACGGTGAGCTCAGCAGTTCTCCCCGTGTCCCTCGGGTGCCCGGGGTGTGTGTGTGTGCCCGAAGTGCTGCCGGCAGCTGCGGGCACAGGCGGCCGCGCTGTGGCGGCTTTGCCTGCCCCCCCTTCCACCCGGTCCAGCTCTCACGGAGCTTTTCTGCCCGGCGCAGGTGGGGATCGACGCGGGAGGCGGAACACGCGAGCTGGCCCTGTACCATGCGAGGATGTGCCTGCGCCCTCGCTGACCTGTCCCGCCCGGCACCATGGGAGGATGCTTCTCCAAGCCCAAACCAGGTGACTGCCCTCGGACGCCAGGCCCCATCCCACTGTCCCCCCGGGAGAAGTAGGTCAGCAGTGGACGCTGGCCGGGGGAATGTTAATGCCCAGCTCCTGCAGGGAGGATTACTGGGCTCTTAATCCCCCCAAATTCCTCAATGCTCTCACTCGCAGGCAGGGAGCTGTGGGGGGTTGCAGCAGTGCCAGGGGGGTGGTAGGTGGGTGGGAGGGGAACTCACCCTCTACCATGATGGAGGCATCGCTGCCTGGTCACATCTCCTTGCTCTTCACCACCCACCTGCTCCTACCTTTCTGCCGGATCTGAAGCAGAGTTAGTTGCCCCCCTCGTGCAGCAGTGTAGGTTTGAGTGACAGCTGTCCCAGCACAGATGCATGGGACTCCAGCACCTTCCTTCTGCCACAGCTTTGTCACTCACTGGCCAGCCCTTATTTCTTTCCCTGTGGGAAGAGAAAGACCTGGGAAGGAGCAGGCCAGGTCCTGGAGCTGCTCTGCAGTTGGGATTTTATTTTCTCGGTGAAGCTTGTCCATCTGTACTGCTTTTGGTGGGGAAAGCAGCTGCAGACACCTGGGCATCAAGGATTCTCCCCTTACGTGGTACATTCCTTCCATAGCTGGGCTGGATGGGCTCCCTGCTCTGTATGGTTTGGGGAAGATTGGGTGTGTGTGCAAGGGGCAGGAGTGGTGCCACCTGCCCAGACAAACTGGCTGGTTGAGTGGAGCCTGGTGTGGAAGTGTCAGTGCTCAGCCTTATCCTGAGCAGGCTGGACATGAGCAGGCACTGCATGATCACCCATACCCATCACCCCTGGCAGCCCCTGTGTGGCTCCAGCACTGGACCCTGGGAGCAGTGGCCAGTCCTGTGAGTCCTGTTAGTGTGTCCCAAAGCTGCCATGCAGGAGTGCTCCCAGCTCCCATCCTGCAGCTTGTTTTGGCCACCTCAGAGGGAGCTTAGGGTGACCTTATCCTTGTTACTTGCTTCTGCCCCAGGACAAGGGGAATCAGAATAGTGATGGTGTATCAGACCAGACAGCATCCCTGTGTAGCCTTTGTGGGTGGAAAGATGTCTTTTGGGGACCTTTTCTTGGCAATTTGTCTTTGCTGCCTGAGGCAGGAGGGATTTCAGATTGAAGGAGTAAACAGGTCAGAAGGGAGATAAAAGTTATGACTCACTGAGCATCCATGGAGTGAGGTCGCTGCCTTTCTGCAAGGCACAATGGAAAAATAAAGGTGGATTTCTGCCCTTGACCTTTACTGTGATTATGGTACAGGTCACCACCAAGGTAATATGGCACTGGACACTCTGACCTGTAAGTTTTCTTGTGAAAGCCCTGTTTATATGTTTCCTTAAAATGTTTGAGGAGTAAAAACACATCCAGGAATAAATGCGTTTGTTGATTAAACTTGTGACAAACTCTGCTATGAGCAGAATTAGGCTCCACTTAATTATGTATCCTATCAGCAAAACTGTGTAATCTTGGACCAGTGTTGGAATACCAATGCTCTGCAGGCATCTTTCCTGAGCTGCAGATTTTTGTAGAGAGCAGTATTTGCATAGCAGGGCCAAATGCCTGAAACTGCAATGCACCTCCATCCCTCACTCTGGTTTGGATTAGCATCTTCAAAGGCTTTGCACAAGCCTTCCACAGCCCCTGGGTGGCTCAGCACTGACTGTGGGGCTTCATCTCAGGCTTATAAAACCTGCAAATGCAAGGAGGTAAACAGAGGCATTTGAGGATACTGATTGTTCTTGCAAAGGGAATTAGAGCTGAGTACTGGACTTTGCTGTTTGTAGGAACTGACCTGTTCCTCATCCGAATAAGCAGGGACAGAATAGAGCTATTTGCTCTATCAGTGCTGTTTCAACATGAAGGGAATATTTCAGCTGCAGCCTGAAGTGAACAGAATTGATTCAGGCACTTTTTCAAGGTGTGCATGAGGTCCTTATCTGCTCCATTTCCTTCATTATGAAAGAGACCCTCAGCTGCCCTGAGCACCCTCAAGATAACCTTGGCACCTTGCACATATCACCTTTTGATGGGCAGATGAGTGATACAAGAGCTCTGGGGAGTGGAGTCCTGGATCCCTAAATAGCTGTGCTGACTGTACTGCTGGCCTGCTGTGAGGTCTGGCTGCTGCTGGAGCATCCACTTCCCTGTCTGGGTATTTCAGTGTTTAATTAAGAGCTTATGTTCAAACAGTGAAGTAATCTGCTGTTATCTCCAATGCTGCAGCCCGGTGATGCTGGATGCTCTTTTGAGGGCCCAATTCTCAATCTCTGCATAGTTTTATCCTTGGGTTTGTCTTGGGTGTGTGATGGATTGGGGATGAGCTGCCCAGCTGGCAACCTGTGTAGTGTCCCAGCACCTGCGCCCAGAGCACAGACCAGTCAGGATAATGAGTGACAGGAACCATCACGTGCCAGCTCTGTGAGCTGTGGCAGCTGTCAATGTGCTGGGTATGGGAGAGTGACTTCAAATTGTGATTCTTCTGCTGGGATCAGTGTTTGATGGTGGGGCAGAGCAGTCGCTTCCCAGTGCATGGGATGTCTGCGGGTGGGCTTTGCCCTTGCACAGAGGATGCATTCAGCAGGAAATGTGCTCCCTTCCCATGGATGTTGCACACTGCTGGAGGGTGCTGCAGGGGGTCCTGTTGGCTGAGGTTGACCTGAGGTTGGCTCTGAGCTTGTCCCCAGCCTTGGCTGGTGAGACCAACCTCCTGGTTTTGGTCTGCAGCATTTGCTTACAGGGCATCTGGAGAGGGAGAGCAGAGCCAGGCACATTTAACGTGGTGGTTTTGTCATTGGCTCTGTCATTTTTAACAGAATGATAGAATCATGGAATGGTTTGGACTGGAAGGGTCTGTTAAGACCAAGTAGTTTCAACCCCCTGCTATCGGCAAGGACACTTTCCACTGGACCAGGTTGCTCCAAGCCCTGTCCAGCCTGGCCTTGGAAGGAGGGGAGAAGTGGTCCATAGAAATAGTTTGGAGTCTCTTTGAGACCACCTGAAGTCACTGTCATTGGGGCTTATAGTTGAGGTGGGGTGGGTGAGAGTGCAGCTCTGGCAGGGCAGAATGGGCCCCAAACATGTCCCATGGTGGTGGATTTACTCTGTGCTGGCTTTGGGAAAACAAACCCTGCTGGGGGAAACTGAGGTTTCTGGCTGTGCCTGCAGCATCATCCCTTGATGTATTTCTGATTTCCACTGCTGCCAAAGCTGTTGGCATTATACAGCTGTTCCCTGCCCTCAGCACTCCTCTGCCCTGTGCCTGCAGCCCCAAAGGGGCACACCCTGAGGCATGGCAGGGTTTTGGGGCTGGGGAAGTTAGACACACTGCTCTCCTCTTGCCAGCTCAGCTCCTCTATCCCCTCCCTATAGCCAGGCATCTTCATCTTATCCAGACTCCCCTGGGCTTAAGTCAAGTCTTGGCCCATTTCAATTCTCTCTGCCCATATTAACTCAGTATTTTCCTTGTTTCTAGTATTTAAATATTGGATGCCTGGAGGTACAAGCTTTCAATGGCCCGATATCCATAATTTAACTTTAGCCTCCAGAAGGGCTCTGAGCCATACTGGAAACCAAATCCTGTGATAAAGAAGTATTGGGGAATCTAATTGCCCTATTTTTTAAAAAATAATGCCTGTGACTCTGCAATGCAGCCCAGCCACCTGCCAGCATCCTGCTTTGGGATTGATGTCAACACTTCCAGCCTCACATCTAAAGTACCTCTCCAAGAGCAAGCAGAGGCTTTGACTTATCCTACAAGGCTGTGAATAGTGATGAAGAAGGAATAAATTTACAGGAGATGTAATGGGATATTAAGGACTGACTGCTTGTGTGTGTGACATCAAGGCAAAGTACAAGAACATTGTGGCCACAAGAGAAAAAACAACACTTGAGACAACTGTGATAAATGGTGTTGGGACATGGCTCCTGATTGTATGTGAAAGATCCCAGCAGTGCTCAGCCTAAAGGCTGAAAACCTGGGAGAAAAAGAAATGGGTCAAAATTTATAGTCTTGTCAAAGGTCTGTATTTTAAATGACTCTGTGACTTTGAGGAGCTGACTCAGGATTTTTGGGTAGTGAGAGCTTGCAGTGCTGAGGTGTAGGTGGATTTGTGATATGAGCACTTGCTAATGCTCAGCTGGTTCCTCTGCTTTTTTCTATATTCTTACAAAATATTTCCAGCCCTGGCCTTCTGATTTTTCATCTGTGTAAGTGTGTATCTATAGAGACATCTTAAAAATGTGCATGAACTTACACAAACATATACACACACATATGTATGTATGTAAGTGATGTTGGTGGCACAGACAAGCAGGCACATCTCTGTCTCTTTCTCTCATCTATATATACACCTATACATATTTATTTTTTAATCTATATAATCTATATCTTTATGGCCATACCTATGTATCAATATCCATATTTATAGCCATATCTCTACCTATATTCCTGAGGAGTTGCCTACTGTCTAGATTTGTAGTCACATGCCTAAAACTTTCCAAACAGTTTGCTTTAAGATCCAGACCCTCTTCTAGCAGTTATAGGATCTGACTGTCAAAGAGCTGGAACACACTGGCCCCAGCCCCATTGTACCGACTGGATTTCAGAATTAAATTTGGGTTTATAAATGTTTCATTTAAATGTCATTTTCTCTTATGGCAACTGAATCAATTTGCTGGATCAGCTCAGGTGCTGCTTAAACCTGGATTCCAGGAGGGATCATTCCTTAGGAATGCAGGTTTCAGGCCAGAGGGACACCCTGTGAGGGGCTGAGAGGCATGAGAAGGAGGAAGAAAAGGAGGTAAAAAGGATTGCTAAGATGCAAGTGGGATATGCCCCGCATAGAGGCAAGTGATGAATTGTGGGACCTGAAATAGGAGAGGGAAGATTTTGTAGCTCTTTTTCTTTTCTCTGGACATTTATCCAGCAGTGTTGGTGGGTGCCAAGCGGGGGTAGCTGAGTGCCAGAGACCTGCTGCTTCCTGCATGTGTTTTCCTAGCTGAGGAAGAAGGAGAAAGCTCAGAGCTACAATTTCCTTCTTCATCCCTGCAGATCCATTTGCCTGTGAATCAGTGGGCACTCCATGTGCTCACCTGACCCAAATGTGCTCTGGAAAACAGTCCTGGGGCATCAGCCAAGTGAGAGATGGGAGTTGCTCCTTGCAGGGTGAATTCACTGGTAATCTATATCCCTCTCACCATTAGGGCTCAGAGGCTCCAGCTTTGCCCAACCTTTGTCTCATCCTGTGACATGGTCTACCTCCACAGTCTGGCTGCAGGGATGCACAGCCACATTTTCTGCAGATGGACTGTGAAATCATATGACATCAGCCTCCTGTTCCTTGGGCCAAAAGTATTTTACTTGGACTGGCATAAATGAGTATTCATTATATTTCCGAACTGTCTTGGACAGTCCATGTCTGCTTCTCCCAGTGCCTTAGGAAAGCAGTGCTTATGGAGAGCAGCCTCTTCCCTGGGTGCCTGCTGCAGTTGGACTCCTTCTCTAGAGCTCCAGGAACAAATTTGCTCACAGCAATGTGTGTTTTTTTAATGCATGGTGCTAGCCCTATTAATTAGCATTAACTCCTGCAGCTGCAAAAGCACAGCAGAAGGTGATGTTTTCTGTGGGTTCAGGGTTCATACACACTTTCCTGGATCTGTCTGTCACTACCCCTCCTGAATCCTGCCTGGGTGAGCACAGAAGTTTGGTACTTTGGCAAAAAAGTCATGCATCCCTTGGCTTACTGAGGAGGCACAAACAGCAGAAACATGCAAGACTCCTGAGATGGCCACCTGCCTCCAGGGCCTGCATGGCCATGGCCACTTGCTTTTCTCCCTTTCAAAATGGGTTGGGACATCTTCTGCCTGCTTGTTCTTCCATTGTTCTCTAAATACTCTTGCAATAAAACTTTTGGGACAACAGATGAAGCTGAGAAGACCCAGCATTCCTGTAATTCACAAGCCTTGCTGAAGGGCTTGTTTTCACCCTTCCTCTGCATTTCCTTAACCTGTTTAGTTCATGAACTTTAAGTTTTATCTTCTGCACTGATATTCCTGTTCATGACATTTATAAGATGGGAAAGCTCAATGATTTCCCATGTACTTGAGATACTTCACCCGTCTCTGGCACTTTCCCCTGGCTTGCTATAGAACTCCCTGGCATTATATTAATGGCTTTAGCTTGATGAAGTCCCTAGGAGATAAAGTAATGTTTTCCACTTTGTGATGTGAGAGCTCATCAGGGGCTTCTGATACTGCTGTGACCAGCCTGCCCAGCCTGGCATGGCCCAGCACAGGGGTGTAGCTGGGTGGGCCTGTGGGGAGGGTGGGTGAGCACTGCCCTTCAGGGAGCTCGTATGAACACAGAATGACAGAATGATTTGGGCTGGAGGAGACCTTAAAGCCCATCCAGTGCCACCTCCTGCCATGGGCAGCAGCACCTTCCGCTATCCCAGGTTGTTCCAAGCCCCATCTAACCTGGCACTGGACGCTTACAGGGATGGGGCAGATACAAATTCTCTGAGCAAACTTGTGCCAGGGCCTCACCACCCCCACAGTAACTTCTGCATGTCCTCACCTGGGTGGCCGAGGACAGCACCTTTGCTCCTCACTGTCCCTGCTACCATGTGGCCCTGGGACCTCTGGTCCCCAGGACAGGGTTGATTTATTGTCAAACCTGTTCACTGGTGTACACATGAGAAAAATGTATCATCCTTGCTCCTTCACCTATTGTAGAAGAGTCACTCTACACTCAAAACCTCATGTGGAAATAATTTTGGATATTTCTAGTTCCTTATTAATTGGTCTCCATCTAATGAAGCAGTTTTATGCACCATGCAGTGTTGGCTTTCTCTTTCAGTTAACATCGCCTAAAAACAATTAAAGGGGTTTTTGAAGTCTGTCTGAGCCCCAGAGACCTTGGCATGCCTCATACAGAGCTGCCTGAAGCTGTTTTCCACTAAACAGGACAAGAACTATAGCTGAGAGGTTGTTTTGCACCAATGGCTCATGTCTGCTTTCAAGAATATGTACTTTATGAATCCAAAGTGCCTGATGTGGAAAGAACAGAGGAATAATGGGCTCAGGTTATCAAGCCAAGCTTGATGTTAAATGTTTTATCTTCCAAGTCAAGTCAACAAAAAATATCTGTTTTGATATCTGTTTCCAAGTTCAGGGAAGGAAGGAGTGATAAAACAGTGAACAGCAGCAAAACCTCTGGCTTCATTTTAACAAAGGTTTTGGGTTGTTCCTGCAGTTGAAGTGAAAATTGAAGTTGTGATACCTGAGAAGGAGAGAAGCAAGGAGGAGATGTCACCCAATGGGAAAGCCAGCCCTATGATCTACAAAGTCAATGGGACTGCCCGACACTACCACCTCGAGGAGCATCCTATTGCCAGCAACCCCTACCACAACCCAAAGGACGTGGTAGAAGCATCTGTGTGCCATGTGAAGGACCTGGAGAATGGACAGTAAGTGCCCAAAGCTTTTGCTGATAAAAACCTTCTGACCTAATCTGAATGCCCTGTCTTGTTTGTTCTTTAGAGTTTTTGGAGATGATGATTTAACTTAGTAAACTTTTTTTTTCCTTAAAAAATTACATGGACAAGTGACAACTGTTTTTACCAGGTCTACTGTTCCTTGCATGATTTGCTCTGGGACTTGTCTCAGAAAGAGGTGATGTTATGTAGCAGAATTTCTCAGGAGGCTCCACTCAACTTGCATTAATCAACCTAAACATTTTTTTAAATTTATAGCCTTAATGATTTTACACAGCAGCAGGAGGAGGGCATGGGTGGAGCTGATGGGGTGCATCATGTACTCCATTCTGTTTGCAATGCCTGTCTCTTCCAGTTGAGCTCATCAATTTGCTCTTTCACTAAGGATGCAGCTTTTCAGATCTCTTGCAAATGAGAACATTCTTCAGCTGGGCACATTCAGTGCCCTGATTTAATTTTCTGAACTCTAAAGAGTGCCCAGTCACTGTGCTTTACAGGTGCCTCTTTTCTAGGGTAGAAGTACAGGTTCCATTGACATCTCAGAGGGATCTATCTTTATTTAAAAGAAAATAGTTGGGAATAGCATTTGTTCCAGTGAGGGAGCATTGTAAGGTGTGTGGGACACAGCAGGAATCTGGCAGCTGTTTGCTTTAAATTGAAGCATTGCCTGTGATAGTATCAAAGAACAATCATGTACTATGGGCTACTTTGTGCTGAACTTAAGGGGCTTCATGGGCCATAAATTCATTTTGTTAGGTAAGTTAATCCAGGAATTAAACGTGGGTTTTTTCATTGCAATGGGAATTTATATATTATATCATTATACAAAGGGATGCACTGGATTCGGTTGGATTAAATCTTCACATGATGTGGAGCTTTTGAGGTTGCTTGGCTTGTATCCTGATTCCAAACAGGACAAGGTTAATTTTTGCAGTAGCCAGGAGGTGCATGGCCAGGACTCAGAGTTATTCTATACAACCTTGTCTCATTGCTGAGGCAGGGGAAGGGAGTCTCTTGTGGGGAGAAGTGGTTCCTTGTGGGTGAGTAACTGAGGGACAGTGGGGTCATGCTGGTTCCAAGCCACAGGCAGTGGGGTGGGGAGCTCTGAGCTCTGGGTGAGCATTTTGGCACGTGACTCACTCTCTCTTTTGTTCACTTGTGTTATTAATATTCTTGCTGTTACTGTTAGTTTTCTTCTCTCATTGCTGTTTCCAGTAAATTGTTATCTCAGCCTGTGATCTTTGCCTTTTGTGACTCCAGTTCTCCTCCAGCCACTTACGGGTGGGGCAGAGGGGAGGGAGAGTGAGCAGCCACGTGGTTTTAGTGGGAGCACTAAACTGGGGAATTCCATTCCTAAACCACAGCAGCCTTATTTTATACCTGACATGGGGTGGAAGGGTTGAGATATCAACAGGTCTGCCTAGAGAGGGCTGGAAACAAAATTTGATCAATCACTTGTTATATTGGGTACAGAGCAACTGGCCACAACGTTGCTTGCTCTGTTCACGTGGGTGTGTTACCTCACCCTGTCTGTATTTTCATATATCCTCTCTGTGCCCATCACAGTGCTCCTTTTGAGAGCAGGGAGAAGGGTGAGGATCGCTCTGTTGTGGGATATTGGTTTATGACATGATAACACTGAGGACAATACGGGCCATTTGGGATGTGTATTCAGTGTTGATCTCCTGCCTTGTTGTCTTGGTTTGGGATGACAGGCGTCTGCCAGGGAAAGCCAGAGCTTCCCTTGCAATGGTGAATATAAACTCTGTCCCTCTGAATTATTATAATTTTGAAATTAAGGGGCTTTCAGGCAAAGATATGGGAATAGGAATAACAGTTCTTTACTAGAAATTTAAAATTAGAAATGTAGTAGTACAAAAAAAGAAAACAGTGACAGAGTCAGAACACAACCTGGCACCCTGTTGGTCAGGGTGTTAGTAGCAGTTCAGTTAAGTCTTCCTGGAGTGATTGATGTGGTTCTGTTGGAGCAGAGATGATCCTGTAGAATGGTGTAGTTTTCTCTGAAGGTCCAGTGGGGGTGAGATGGGTCTGCTCTTTCTCTGGGAAAGAGCCTTCCTCAAGGCAAACAGGCTGCCTTGGTGTTCTGGCTCTCAGGTTTTATCCAGGTGGGAATGCCGGGCTCCTCCCTCTGGATGGAGCATCTCCCAGTGGATGATGGAATTGTATCAGCCCTGCAGGGAGCCTCGATGGCCCATGGACAGCAGAGATCCCCTGGAGCCAGGAAGGGTCGTGGGAGAGATAAAGGAAACCCCTCCCCAGGCAGTTTCAACAGATGGCAATAGAACACAGACTTTGGTTACATCTTGCACTGATCCCAAGGCACTTGTCCTTGGGTGCTGTCTCTCAGAGTCCATTAATAATCATACCCAGTCTGTGGGGAGAAGAGGGGAGGAAGATTTTTTCGCAGGTTTCACCACATTTTCCTCCTTCAAGCCTGTGACAACAGCTTTTGAGGATTTTGAATTTCCCTTGGATGTTAAGGAAAGCATGTTCTTGTTGCTAAGTCTTCCAGTTCTCCTCAGTGCAGTCAACACCATGTTTAGGGTTCCGAAAGAGATTTTTAGGAAGGTCATTTAGAGATCTGCCCCAGGGGTGTATAGTCATGAGTGGCATGTAATGTGGCAGAAACAGGACTATTCTGCTCTGGTGGTTTGGAAGTTCACCCCTGAACAACTACAGGATCCTGATAAAGTGGGAAAATATTTGAAAGAAAAATGCTGAGGCAGTTCCAGAGAGGTGCAAAGTTATGCAATGTGTTGGGCCCTGGCTACTGTTTATCAGCCATACTGGACAGCACAGTCAGGGAGAGGAGGAGGAAGGCAGAGCAAGAGGCACCATGGATACTGCAACTGCAGCTGAACCAGAGGAACAGCCCATGCTGGAAGCACTTGCCTGTGTATGGAAGACATCCAAGGCAAAATCCATCTGCTTAGTGAGGGATGAAGAGGAAGCAGGGCCCTCACAATGGGAGGAAGAGGCAGGGTCAGAGACAATCACCCAATCCCTATCCCCATGTAAATTGTGGGATATCCAAAAAGACTTCAGCTGCCAGTCAGGAGGGTCCCTGATGACCTAGCTGCTCCAGTGCTGAGATATCATGGCCCATGGTAAAGAGCTGGGTGGTAGTCAAACCAAGGAGCTGTCCTGGGATGTAGGCACTGACAAGGTGCTGGGGATTAGGATTTTTTTTTTCCTCACAGAATTTTGTCCCATGAGTTGCTAGGAAACAAGAATGACCAGGTATTTAAGAGAGACAAAAGAAATTACCAAGCTCAGGGGAGGAGGGGATCTGGCTGGCTGCATTTCTCTTATCTGAAGTATCTCTCTGAGCGGCAAAGATACTGAGAGAATTGGGCAGGTAAAGGACAGGGCTGGGGCAGCTGCCAGTTCTCTCTCTCTTTCTCTCTCTCTCTCTCTGATTCGGAGGAGGATGAGGGGAGGATCATCAGAGCTGCTGCTTGGGGGCAGAAATTCAGTTTGCTTCTGCCACTGGAGCCCAACCCAGTCCTGCTTCTTCTACTGTGGGGTTACCCTTTTGGCTGCCGAACTGGGATGTTATTAGTACCCTACCTCACTAAAAAAAGGGCTTTCACCATCTGCTCGGGAGCTGGGCTGCCATGACCCCACCCTTGCTGTTCTTTTGCCATTGCTCTGATTTTTGCTGCACTGTAGCCCTGCACCCCCTCCCGTTCCAGGACACCCTGTGGTTCCAGTGATAGCTGTGGAGCGTGGAGCTCAGTACATCTCCTCTATCCCCCGGGATGTTTTTCCTTGTTCCTGCCGTTCACCTTGCTGCTTCCCCGGGTCCTGCTGGGGCACTGGAGCAGCCGCCCCTCTCTCCCTCCCTTCCCGTCCCTCCCCGAGCCCGCCCCACAGCGCCCCCTGCAGCGGAGGGGGAATCACTGCACCCTCCCTGCCCGGCCGGGAGCCAGCAGCGCCCCTGCTGGCCGTGCCTGGAACTGCACCAGAGGGGAAGGTGCCTGCAGGCAGAGTCTGGGACTGGGTCTGTAATTCTGTTTGTTGTTAATGCTGTAGCTGTTTGTTTGCCTCGTTATACGTACTAGTAACAAACTGCTATTCCTTTTCCGATATCTTTGCATGAAAGCCCCTTAGTAATTTGGAGGGAAAGGGGTCATATATTCCATTTCAATGGAGGCTTCCTTAGCAGACGCCTGTCTTTCAAACCAAGACACAAGGGAATTGGGAAGGGGACAGAAACTCTCACCTCTGGAGGTGGTTCCTGTCAAGTGTGAGGGAAAGGTATTCTCTCAAAGATGTCAGATTCCAATGGATGTGGCCAAAAATCCACCAGCTTTGTCCCCCCCAGCCAACTAGAAGGAGACACAGGCTTCCCTAGGAGCTGTGGGGTTTTGGAGGATGCATATTCCAGAGTACAGTCAGATTGTCCTCTCTACCATGTGACGCAGCAGGAGAAGAATAATTTAAAGGGGAATCTTGAAGAACAAGAAGCTTTGGAACAAATTAAACAGGAGATTCTTGATGCAGTAGTCCTTGGGCCAGTCAGGACAGGACAGGATAAGAAAAATATGCTTTACATCACAGCCAGGAAGAGTGGTCCTTCTGGAGCCTCTGGTAGAAGGTACCTGGGGAGACTGGAGGACAATCCCTGGGGTTCTGGAGTCGAGTATACAGAGGATCTGAGGCCTGTTACATCCCAAATGAAAAAGAGATACTGGCAGTTTGTTGAGAGGTTTGATCTGCTTCAGAAGTTATTAGCACCGAAGCACAGCTCCTTCTGGCACCCTAACTATCAGTGCTGGGCTGGGTGTTCAGAGAGAAAGTCTCTGCCATACATCATGCCACTGATGTTACCTGCAGTAAGTGGATTGGTCTGATCACACAGCGAGCTTGGATAGGAAACCCCAGTCATCCTACGATCTTGGAAATCATCACAAAGTGGCCCTAAGGTGAAAATTTCAGACTGTCATCAGAAGAGGAGGAGGACGAGAAGGTGACGTGCTGAGGAGGCCCCACCCATATAATCAGCTACCTGAAAATGAAAAGCAATGTGCTCTCTTCACTGACAGTTCCTGCCTTATTGCAGGGATGCCCTGAACATGAAAAATTGCTGTATGGGTCCCTACATGGCGAGTGGCAGAAGATATTGAGGGACAATGTGGATCAAATCAGGTTGCGGAGTTGAAAGCTTTCCAGCTGGCTTTAGATATTGCTGAGTGAGAGAAATGGCCAACGCTCTACCTGAACAATGACTCATGGATGGAAGCAAATGCTCTGTGGGGGTGGCTGGAATGATGAAAAAAGACAAACTAGCAGCACAGAGAGAAACCCATCTGGGCTGCTGAATTGTGGCAGGACATCACTGCCTGGGCAGAGGAGTTGGCTGTCAAAGTCTGTCATGGGGATGCACCTGTCCATAAGAGTCAGGCACTGAAGAGCACTGCAACAATGTACAGGTGGATTGAGCTGCCAAGATTAAAGTGTCTCAGGTAGGTCTGGGCTGGCATCATAAAGGTGAGTTATTTCTGGTTCAGTGGGCCCATAATACTTCAGGCCATCAAGGAAGAGATGCAACATAGTCTCATGATTAAGGGGTGGACCTGACCGTGGACATTTTATCCTGGGTAATCCATGACTGTGAAAAGTGTGCTGTGATCAAGAAGGCCAAGTGGGTAAAGCTCCCGTGGTTGGGGGGTGGTGGTCAGTGTAAGTATGGGGAGGCCTAGCAGATGGATTGCATCACACTGCTGCAAACCCACTGCCAAGGTAAGCATTCTGTGCTGACAATGAAGAAGGCATGACTGGATGGCTGGAGACATATCCCATATTTTACACCACTGCCTGGAGCACCATTCTGACCCTTGAAAAACAAATCCAGTGGTGACACGGCAGCACTGAAAGAATTGAGTCAGACAACAGGACTAATTTCAGAAATATCCTTATAAACACCTGGCCTCTGTTAAAGGTTCAGAGGAGCTGGGCTTATAAATACTGAACAAGGTATTATAGTGGGTGTACCATATTTCATCATGCACCAGCCCCTGGGAAAGTGGAATGGTGCAATGCACTGTTGAAAATGACATTGAAATCAGTGGATGGTGGGACCTTGAAACACTGGGATCTATATTTAATGAAGGCCACATTTTCAGTTAGTGCCAGAGGTCCACCAAATGAGCTGGCCCTGCCCAATCAAAATCTCTATGTACAGCAGAAGGGGATAAAGTTCCCATGGAAGTTCTCATGGTGCATATGTGGAATGTGTTAGGGAAGTAAGGTTGGATCCATACCACCTCAACCAAAGACAAACCCATCTGTGGGATTGTTTTTGCTGAAGGGTGTGGTAGCCTTTGGTGGGTGATGCAGAGGGACAGAGAAATACAAGGTATCCCTCAAAGAGATTACATGTGGAGGTGCAGGTGAGCAGTGCAGCAGGGCTGGAGAGGAGTAGGGCAGAGCACAGGCAGCAACTGGAATTGCCTTGATGGTGGAGTGAAGAAAAAGGTGGAGACTGTCTTGGGAGATAAATACTGGTTGCACAGGGAGGGTTCCGTTCCAGGGTCAAGATGCAGCCTCACTTGATCTATGGAAGGTGTCCCTGCCCATGGCAGGGGGTACAGTGAGAGGGTCTTTAAGGTCCTTCCCCGAACAAACTGCCCTGTGATTCTGTGAATAGCTAGATTGACTGGGAAACAGGGAGTATGATAGATGAATAGATTTGGAGAGCTCTTCTGGCTGCAGAGAAGGTGAAGAAGAGCTGGCTGCAGCCTGTGAGAACATACAGGTGGCCATACCAGGGAGCTCCTCAGCTAGAGCCAGGGCTAGGAACTGGCATTGGTCTGGAGCCAGTCCCATGTGCATCACCTGCTGCAACTTGCTACAAGTGTGACAGCAGACATGCCAACACCACACATTTTAGGTTATAGTATATATATATATATATATATATATATATATATATATATATATATATAGCTAGGAGAATAGCTGTTTTCTACCAGGCTGAATCCAGGTCAAGATAGGAGTGCTGTGAGAGGGTACAACAACTCATGTAAACGATAGGCCAAGCCTCTTGTGCTGATAGCCAGAGAGATTTTCTGGGTATGATTTTTCTGGGATGATTCTCCCAAGGAGTGTGTTGGGCAGGGGTATAGATAGGCCTGGCAGCAGTGCAGGCTGCTGGCATGAGTCTTCGGGCACCACTGCCTTGCATTAGTGGAGTCTGCAAGCACAGAGGATGCTTTCTGCCCAATCTTTATGTCTTTCTGCTACCAGCACGACCTCAGCAGAAATGAGATGCAGAAAGATATTGGAGGATAAACTGGTGCTACTGTACCCAGCCAGTCTCCCAGCAGGCTAACTGGAGGGACAGAAAACAGTCCCCAATACTCTCACAGCTCTTGAGCAAAGGTCCTTTGCAGGCAGAGCTGAGATTTAGCTGTGCTTCCCAAGTGGGGAGAGACAACAGGACAAATTCCTAACTGAGTAAATAGCTCAGCAGGGTGCAGGGCAGTGTAAAATCATTCTCTGGATTACTCTGGAGTGAGTGCAGGATAAGAGCCTTGCAGGTGGCTGTGTGCTGGCTTGAAGACATCAGGTCTTGTTTTTGACTCTCTCGGCTCACACAGTTCCTTGGGTAAGTTGTAAATCCTTTAACTTATCGTATCTTCCCAGGGAGTTATGGTTGCCATTGAACAGGTTTTATCAGCTGAGGAATGAAGCAGGACTTGTACTGCTCCATTCCCTTTGTGCAGAGGGAAGACCTCCAGGTGCTGAGTGTCCTACTTGGGGAGGGAGCAGAGCTGCATCCCTGAGGAACAAGGTGGCCAAATTAATGGCGCAAAGGGCAGTCACAGTGAACTCTGCTTGTTTTTCACCCAGGGTGGCAAGGAAATTGGGAAATTGAGCATTTGTAATTGGATAGTTGATACTGGTGAGGCACTTGCTGAAAGTCTGGCTTGAGGTGGGTTTGGGGGTGTAACAGAAGTGTTGGTGGGCTGAGTCCTGTTCTCATCTTCATGGCTTCAAAGCAGAGTGGAGCAAGTGTCTGTGTAGCCTGGGGGCAAGTAATGGGATTGAGTTGGAATGTTATCTTAGAAGAAATGAGCATGCAAAATCTGTCCCATTCTTCTGAGACCCTGGAACCTGGCGTGCATCAATAGCATTCCAGAATCACACATGGTCCCCCTTCCTTGGGGTTTGCTGTGACCACGGTGATGTGTTTGGCTCCCCAAAGGCAATGCACTGGGATAGTTGTAGAGATGGTCCCCTCTATCCAGTGGGAGCAACCAGGATTTCCAGATAAACACCAAGTTGTGTAGGGACAGGCTTTCTGGTCCCCAGGGAGCAGCAGCTCTGTGTTCCCGGTCCAGCTCCATACAAAAGGAGGGCTCTGTCCTGAACTCTTACTTTCTTCCATGGTTATCTGGAAGACTCTGCTCTGGGGAAGCAGCTGCTGATAGTTGCACTGGAAAGAGGTTCAGTGCCTCTGGCAGACCATGGATTGACTGCACAGAGTGTATCAGGACTATTGGCTGGAAAGGGAGCATTGGAGAGGTGAGAAGAGAAAGGATGTGCTGAGAGGAAAGTCTGGTGGACCTGGTGGAGGCACAGTGAGAGGGCAGAGAGTTAAATTTCTGCTCAGTGCAGAGCAACATCAGTGTCACACAGCAACGCTTGGGCACTGCTCTGCAAAGCTGTGGAAATGTCTTTGGCCAAGGTCTGGGCAGGAGGAGACCTCAGTGCTGGAGCCTTTTGCAGTCTCTAGCCTGCAGAGAGGATCAGTGAGCAGCCTTCTGGAAATGACAGAGGATTGAAAGACTTGTGCTCGGGTAGATAGTGCCACTGACTGGTGTAACATGGCTACCAACACGAGTCCAGCCTGTACAGCCTGCAGGGAACTCTGGCACATACAAGTACGTGTTGAAGCTCCAATGCAGAGCCTGTGCCCAGCCAACCTGCAGCAGGCAGAACTGGAGTCACTAGGCACCTTGCAGGAGGCACAACATCCCTACATCCCTAGGAGATGCTGTGGACAAATTCTCCTGCATGCAGCTGCTGCAGAGGTGTGTATGGCTCAGTTAATCCCTGCTGGGTCAGAAGGCTACAGAGCACCTCTTGGACATCCCAAGGGTGGTAGAAAGAATATTCTGAAAGGCTGCTTTTCAGTGCTAGGGGCATCATCAATCACTCATTCAGCAGAGGGGTGTGCTCAGTAGCTCTTTCTGGCTTGCTATACAAGGTACATGATCAACAAAGAATGCTTTCAGCCAGGATGGGACTGAATTTCAGCTTGGCTTAGGAGGTCAAGGAGGGATGTGTGGCCCAGTGAGTCTAAAAACTGCTCAGTGTTGTAAACAATTCCTGCTGTGCTAATCATGCTTTGATCCAGGGTACCACACCATGAAATCATTGGATCAGAATGGTTTGGGTTGGAACGGACTATTAAAGGTCATCTGGTCCAACCCTCTGCCATGGACAGGGGTACCTTCACCAGACAAGATTGCTCAGAGCCTCATCCATAGAATCACAGGACATCCTGAGTTGGAAGGGACTCACGAGGATCATCCAGTCCCACCCTGTCCCTGCCCAGAGCCCCCAACAGCCCCACCCTGTCCATCCCTGCAGCGCTGTCCAAAGGCTCCTGGAGCTGTGGCAGCCTCGGGGCCGTGCCCATTCCCTGGGGAGCCTGGGCAGTGCCAGCTTCCTGGGGGAAGAACCTTTCCAGCCTGACTCTCTCCTGGCACAGGTTCATGATGTTCCCTTGGTAACTGCTCTGTATTTCCATTTACCATCAAAGTGTTTGGCTGAGGCATCAGCGAACCAGACGTCTTTAACTTCAGAGTATGACATAACTGCAGGAACACCAAGTATAGCACCAGGCTTCTGTACCTGCTGCAAAGCCAGCATATCTGGGATCGTGGCTGTTTGTAATTTTGCAGGTTTTGTTGACTGTTCACTTATATCTATTAGACCTGTGACTCTTGAGACATGTGCACACCATTTGTACCCTGTTGGTCTTTGTGCAATCCCACCTCGTGGAGCACAGCCCTTCTTAATACTGGCTAACAGATTAAAAGGTCTTTGGGTTTGCACAGGTTGGTGCTATTCAATTTTTTCTACTTGTTTAAGAGCTCAGGTCAGAGATAGTAATCTCTTTTCCCAGTCAGAGTATGTCTTTTCAGGATCTTTTAACGCTGCAGAACTGAACCCTAATGGTTGTTTAGGTCTGTGTGGGCCTTTCTGGAATATGTTACAGTAAGTCCCATGTTCAGCAAAACCCCATTCAGATCTGATAGGATCACTGGAATGAACTGCCCCAAGTGATGAATATATTTTAACTCCTCTATTAGTGTTTGTAAAGCCTTTTGTGACTATCAAGTTACCCCTAAGTCTGGCTTTTGCTCATTAATGCATACGATGGTCCTGCGCTGTAGAAAATTAAGGAATATGATTTCTCCTCTATCCTGAAATGTAACCATGAAGAACAGGTCTTTTACATCTAGAACTGCCATCCATTCGTGTGCAGCTGCCTGCAGGGTGGCACTGAGACTGGCAATGTTTGGAATGAGTCTTCCTGTGTTGGCATTCAGCCACCAGTAAGCAATCATTAAGTGCCAGCCCATATCTGGTTTCCACACTGACCAAACTGGAGAATTATATGGGATATGTGTTCTAAATATAATACCCCTTTGTACTAAATTTTTAATAGATTAATTTTCTATTTTTTTAGATATTTTATTATATGGAGTTTTTTGGGTGTGGATGACCAAACATTCCTGTTGTACAATTGCCAAACTTCATTTAATGATATCATATCCTAAAAAGTTTTCTTCAAGATCTGTGACTGCAAATGTGTGTGAGAGCATTCATTTTCCCCCAAGCAACCATAAACAGACTTTGACAGTGGAATATATAATGCTTTGTCCTTTGAATCCTGTTAGATGATCTCCTTTTCTTTTAAAACTTAAATTTATTTTTTCAGCATGTGTGGGGATGATTGGAGATATTTGGGCTCCTGTAGTAATTAGAAATTTTAAATTGTTGTTTTCTAGGTCCTACTGGTAAGTAGATATTGGTGCCCATCCTTATCAGACCACTGATGAGTCATAATTCACTGTGTGAGAAGGCCCAAAGTTCACCCAGAGCTTAGTGTTTTTTTCCTTTTGTATTTCTGTCAACTCAAGAGGGTTGAGGGAGGTTTTCTGTGGAAAAGGGGAAGCTTTCCATTACTTGTGTTCCCTCCATCCTGCACAGCTTTGACTCAGTCTGCTGTCCTGCATTGGACTGCCCCCTGAGGGCATCACATGGGGCTCCTGAGGTCGCTTGCTACCACTCTCCCCCAGCAGCTGGGAAGGTGCTTTGAGCCACCTCTTGGCACAGTGATGGATAAATTAGATGCTGCCACTCAATGGCCCAGCTTGGATGTGCCCCAGGCTGGGACAGCAGAGCCACCTCCTAAGCTGGTGTGGTGACAAGGAACAACCCACATCTGTGGTCATCTGAAGCCAGTAGTGAGCAAGTTGAAGGAGGAGGGGAGCCTGGTGGGACTAGGGCTGGACTGTAGGGTGGAGTGGTGGCATCTGCTATAAGGTGGATGCTCTGCCATCTTTCCATATTCCTCCTCCCCAGGATGCGGGAAGTGGACCTGGGCTGCGGGAAGGCTCTGCTCATCAAGGAGAGTGGCGAGTTCCACGCCGTGGGACACAAGTGTCCCCACTATGGGGCTCCACTGGTCAAAGGTCAGTCTGCTTCATGTCCTGGAGAGCAACCACGGGCATCACACAACAAAGAACAGCCCCCTGACTGTGCTGCCAGGCATGCAGCGGTGCTGCACTGCACACTCAGCATCACCTGGGCATCTTCTGGCTGGAGAAGGCGTGGGCAGCAAGCTGGAGTTGCACAAAACTCCCCAGAACATTTTGCCAGCTCTGGTTTGCAGCTGCCACTGCTGATCACAGGGCTGGTGCTTCTTGTCTTGGAGGGGAAAGAGGACTGTCTTTGAGCTAATGGGATCCTTTCAGTAGCAAAAAGAATGTTGCTCGTGAGTGGGATGAGGTGGAGTGGTTTCCCATTTTGGCACCTAAAAACATTCAGTCTGGCACTTTCTCAGCGCGTGCTTCAGGACCTGAGCCTGAGCAATGGCAGCAGACAGTGCTGGCCTGGCTTTGTACTGATGTGTATCACCAAAATGGGGGTTGGGAGGGCACTTTGCTGGAGGGATCCTGGGGAAGAAGGGGGAGCATCCTTCTGAGTGTCTTCTGGGCACTGGTGGCCCAGTAGCCCTGCTGGGTGCAGCAGCCATGCTCTCAACCCCTCCCCTGGGGTGAGTAGCTTGCTGAGCCCCACCTACCCTGGAGGTGAGAGCTTCCTGCCCTTTCAGAGACCTGTGGTGCATTCCTCAGACTGGCTGTCACAAAGGGATCTCTCTGGGGACTTTGCTGCAGCTGTGAGTGCAGGGGGGCTGCCCCTGGGACCCGCAAATGGTGGTGATGAGATGTGGTGCTGCTGTGCCTCAGCAAGCAGAGACACAAGCTCAGGATTAGTCTGTGGCCACATGGTGGCCTGTGCTCTGCCCAGCATTTTGGCAGGGAAGGCTGAAGTCCAAGGCAGCAGCCTCTGAGCCAACACTTAGAGAAATGAACACATGCCTTTAGATATGCTTGTGCCTCCCAGGGATGTGCAGGTGCCTTGCTGTGCCAGGGTCTGCTCTGGAACACGTGTACTCTGAATCAGTGATGCTCTGCTTGAGACACCACTTGTTCTGGTAATAGTGGGGCTTGTAAGGATGACCATGAGACTCTGGGAATGGCAGCCCCATCCTGGCTGGAGAGCAAGATTATATCCCAGAGCAGACAGCTTTGGAACTCTGCCCAGAGGTACTGGAGGACTCTGCCATCCTGGGCATTTTAGAAGGAATTGCTCATATAGGATCCCAGCTGACTGCAAACATGCCCAGTGTGCGTGCTGAGAAAACTCCACCTTTGCCCATCCAGGTCCACATCAGCTGCCATGTGTCCTGTAGGAGAGGTGCCACCTCCCAGGATGGGAGGCAGCTGCAGGGCAGCACCAACCCAGCTCTGCCATGTTCCCTGCAGGGGTTTTGTCCAAAGGAAGAGTCCGCTGTCCCTGGCATGGAGCTTGCTTCAATATCGGCACGGGTGACATTGAGGACTTTCCCGGCTTGGATAGTTTACCCCGGTTCCAGGTGAGATCCTTGTCCTTGCACCAGAGGAAACCATAGAATCACTGGCTGGTCTGGGTTTGAAGGGACCTTAAAGCCCACCTCATTCCACCCTCTGTCATGGGCAGGGACACCTCCCTCTATCCCAGGTTGCTCCAAACCTTGTCCAACCTGGCCTTGGACGTTTCCAGGGATGGAGTAACCACAGCTTATCTGGGCACCCTGTGCCAGGAATCACCACCCTCACAGGGAACAATTCCTTCCCAGTATCCCACCTATCCCTGCCCTCTGGCTGTGGGAAGCCATTCCCTGTGTCCTGTCACTGCAGGCCCTTGTCCAAAGTCCTTCTCCTGCTCTCTTGGAGCCCCTTAAGGTACTGGATGTGGCTCTGAGGGCTCCTTGAAGCCTTCTCTTCTGGCTGAACAATTCCAGTCCTCCTTAGGGCTGCTCTCAATTCCTTAATCCCCCAGTCTGACTGATAAGGCAAATTGCTCATATCCAATTGCAGCAGGGTTCATTTGCCCTTATTGAACTTTGTGAGATTTGGCCACTTCTCCAGCCTGGCACATTCCTCTGCATGAATCCCTTCCCTCTAAAGCATCAACCACACCACTCAGTTTGGTGTCACCCACAAAATGACTCTTTTTATTGTGATAAAAACAACATTCTATATGGCATGGAGCAAATATTGTCCAAGGTGTCTCCAGTGGAGAGCAGCTCCTCACCCAGCTCTTTCCTCCCTGCAGCTCCCTTGCACCCACCCACAGGTATCTGGGAACCTGGGAGTGCCCAGTCTGGGAGATCTTTGGAGTAGGAGTGGGGTGGGAATGAGAAACCATGTGTAAGTGTGGCGTTGAAATCAGACTGTTCACTGAGTGTCAGTGCGTGCTTGACACAAGGCAGGAGATCCCACAGCCCCGAGCTGGGATGAGCCCTGCTATGGCCTGAGCTGCTCCTACAGGTGACCCAGTGCCACCACCCCTCCTTCCTTAGCTGTTGCCCAGAGGGAGTCCTTGCTACTCTGCAAACCAGCACTGTTCTGTCACCCTCAGGTGAAGATTGAGAAGGAGAAGGTATACATCCGAGCAAGCAAGCAGGTGAGGGGCCACTGACATCCAAAAATCAAGGCCAATGCTTTATTTTTTGCTGTATGTGCATGGGTGTGGGGGGAAATGCTTATCTTTGATCCTCTGGCCTGGGCAGAGGAATGTGTGACTACCCAATTTACATGGAGGTGCAAGTGGAGCAGGGCAGAGGTGTTGGGTCCTCCTCCCACTCAGCCTCCCTGCAGCTGCTGAACACCTGGCCTGGGCTGTCCATGCTTTCAGGTCTTACAGATGTTTGTCCCTTTTGTCCTATGTTTCCTTAAACTCAGGGCAACTTTTAATTTGGGTGATCTGTGGAAGGAGGCCTCTTCCACCAACCTTTTGGCCTTGTCTGAATAGGGTATGGTGATGACAGAGGCCACCTGAGCTCCCTCTTGAGCCCACACCTCAGCTCCTGCTGGAGAGGAACCTGATGCAGGGTAGAAGGGGCTCTCCTGCCCTGATGGGATGCAGAATGAAGCCAACTCAGGCCACTGCATCTTTCTTTCCATGAAAAGCCTTCTTTTGATGCATGGTTGTATGTACACATATGCAAATCCAGTAGCTCAGAGCCCCAGTTGACCCTTATGGCACTTAGGTTAGATCCAGAGATGTCACCTGAATGGCAGCACATCAACTCCAGCTGATTTGGGGATGTGATGAGGGGAAACTAGAGTCTATTTGCTCTACCAGGAAGAGATTTTGGCCTCTATTGCCTGGGAACAGGGAGTCTGTGCAGCAGGGCTACATTGGCACAGGTCCATGCTTGTGCTCTGGTGGTTTGGACAAGTCCATCAGCTTTGGATATCAGGTGTACAAGCTCTGCTCAGATTCAGGATAAGATTCCTGACAGAGGTTCTTCATTCTTGTCTCACTTTTGGTGCAGAATTGCACAAGGACACACATGCTTTTTCTAATGCCCACCACCACCACCTCTGAGTAGTTTCATGGCTTTGCAGATGATGGATTTATTTTTCTTTTGTACCTTCTAAGAGGTAGTGCACTGGACACTGGAATGGTATTTGGGTGAGCAGGGGTTTGGAGTCCTTGTTCAGTACAAGGGTGTGGTTGTTCCCTTCCTATCCAAGCTGGTTTATGACACTGCTGCAGTTGCTCAGGGTAATGCTGAGTAAAGACAATTGCTCTTCTTCTTCTTTTTGGTGTTGACACAGGCTCTTCAGACACAGAGGAGGACAAAGATGATGGCAAAGTGCATCTCCTTGAGCAACTACAACCTGAGCAGCACCAATGTGCTGATCATTGGTGCAGGTAAGGGTGGCACATGCTGGGACCACTGTGTGTATTCCCAGCCAGGCAGGGATACTGGGAGAGGGTGTCTGTGTGCCCTGCATGCTCTATCATCCCTCCTCTGTTCCTCCCTGTGCAAAGGGTCTCTCCTCAGAGTGCTCTTTGTGAGTTTGTGGCAGTTTAGGGACAGACAGGAGGATTAATGTCACGGTCCATAGAGCATCCCTTCTCCAGCCTTGTGCATCTGCTCCAGCTGGCTTCCCATGTGAGCTGTTTGAGTTAGGAAAGGCTGTGAAGTGAGGCCAGGGCTGGTGGAGATGGTGGTTTTGGAGTCAGCCTCAGTGGGTTTACGAGTAAAGGGCACTTTACTTCATGAGTAAAGACCTCCCAAGGCCATGTGGCTGTCACTGGTCTCCTCCCTTAGGGGCAGCTGGGCTGGTCTGCGCAGAGACCTTACGCCAGGAGGGCTTCTCTGACCGGATTGTGATGTGCACCATGGACAGACACTTGCCCTATGACAGACCAAAGCTCAGTAAGGTTTGTATCACTCTGGGTATGCCACATTCCACCCCTGTTTTAAAACTTACTCTAGCACCTTTTCCCACTGTTATTCATTGCAGCAGAAAGGTTCTGTTTCCTTAGTCATCCTGTCTCAGTTTCCCTTGAATTTTCTTCCTTCTTTGTGACTAGAATATGAAATACATAAAAGGAGTAGTTCAGATTGAATTAAGAGTACTTCAGCAGGAAAACAAGGGCATTCTTCCTTCTGTGGGTGGTGATGTCCTGGCACAGGGTGCCCAGAGAAGCTGTGGCTGCCCCTGGATCCCTGGAAGTGTCCAGGGGCAGGGTGGACACTGGGGCTTGGAGCACCTTGGGGTAGTGGAAGGTGTCCCTGCAAATTGAAATGAGCTGAGCCTTTAGTCCCTTGCAACCCAAACCATTACATGATTCATATGATGGTTCTTCACAGATCTAATGGTAGCTGTCTCAGCCACCTTGTACCTGGGTGGGTCTTCTTAAAGTGTTTCTGTATCAAACTCTTTAAGGCAATGAAATGGAGCATGTGAAAAAATGGTGTTGTCTACTAGGGTTTTTATTAATGCCTGTTTTTTGCTGCCTTGGGTGCTCTGTGCCATAATTATGATGATTCTCAGCTGTCATCACAACTAGATAACTTGATGGAAGTGCAAAGGTCACTTTTTCTGGCACACATCCCATTTTGCATTCCAGTTTGTAGACACAGGATGATCTTTAAACAGATTTTTTTTGCTGCTGATTCCTGAGCCTTCTTTGATGTCAGAGAGCAGCTCAAGTTGGACAGTAGCATTTGACCTTGGAGCTTGGAGATAACATAAAGTGAGTTATGTGTTCATCCTCATGTCAGGAATGCTTACCCACAGGGACTACTACAATTAGAGCACCTAACTCTGAAAATCCCTTTTCGGGTGCTGGAAGGAAAGACAAGCAACCATGCACATGGCTGTTTGGGAGCATTCAGGCCATTTCTGTGCTTCTGCGAGTCCTGCCTGGGTTGAGGAGCATCTTCCTGTTACCTGCATCCAAGCAGGGTTGTGCTGGGAAGCTTGGAGAATCTGAGAGTCCCTGTCCCAGCCAGCCAGCTCTTCCAAACACTTATCCCCATGTATGAGTCTTACCCTAGCTCTTCGTCTCTCTGTTAAACAGTAAGAACATTTCACATTCCAGAGATGTTACACACGATTTGTTAAATCCTCCACTAAACACCTCTGACTGTAGTTGCTTTCAGAAGGTGCACAAAGCCCATGGAAGACGAAGAATTTTTTGGAAGTATGTAGGAAAAATTGGAATTTTTCTTAATCTTGTTGTGATTGGGACTAAACCCGTACAAGCCACTGGACAAGGAGTGCTAACTCTGTAAGCAGCAGAGCTCTTGCTCCCTGAAACTGCAGCACTGCCCTTCCTCTGCCCTGCTGGATGCCTGTTATCAGTCTGTCCCCAGGTCCTGCTGGAGCGTTTCCCTTTTTCCCCTTTGGACCATGATCTAGTAGTCCCTGTGTGTTGCCACATTTCTGTTACTGTCCCTAGAGCACCAAGCAGCAGCAAAAGTTGTGGTGGTTGTGCACTGTTCTTCTTTGCCCTCCCTGCACACTGTCACAGAGGGGTCAGGTGTTTCTCTCTGTAAATGTAGAGTATTCAAAGAATTTGCAGTAAAACCTGTATGACCCTGCCTGTGCCTCGAGTCCTGTCACACCAGTCTCTCCTGAGCAGAGCATTGTCTGAAGTCAGAGTAAGGGAGTGTCTTGTCAGGCTCATTCCAGCCCCTCACCAGGCCACTTCCAGGGAGAAGGATCTAGCACAGTCATCTCCATTGCTTAAGAGGAAAGCTCTTGATTCCTGCATCTCTTGTTGCACCTGGGTCCAGCCCAAACATCATCCCTCTGTGGCATGAGCAGATGGTGCTGCTGAGCCCTGTGCTGAGCTATAGCTGATCCATAGCAGGGCTTGACCATGGCAGCTGCTCCTGTTCCTGCTGCAGGCAGGGAGGAGCACACGAGCAGGGAGCAGCCTGCACACACAGCTCACTTGATGCTCAGGTGTCCTCACCTGAGCTTGAGCTTGTGTCCACAGAGTCAGGAGGACAGATGAGCTTGGGCTGGACCCTGTGTGTAAAGAAGATGTGTATCTCATCCTAGTGACCAGGGGAGGCTGGGAAAAGCAAGAACCTTTACCTTGCAGATATGGGCCCCACCCCCTTGCTTCAGCATTTGATGGCGCTTGTGCAGCATAACTTGGGTGCTTTTAAAAGTGTATTCTTGTGTGTTACTGCTGCTTGTTCTTACTGCTCTTCCAGCTTCCATTTGCCCTGGTAACTGGCTGTTTTCCAATTTTCCAAATAATCATAGAATGGTTTGAGTTGGAAGGGGCTTCTAAAGGCTATCCTGTGCACCCCCCTGCTGTGGGTAGGAATTCCTTTTACTAGACTAGGTTTTGCTCCAGTCCAGCACTTTCAGGGATGGGGCAGCCACAGCTTCCCTGGCCAAAACTTTTCCAGGGCCTCACCACCTGTGCTGTAAAATGAGTTTTTCTCTTGCTCCTATGAACCTGTGTGTGCTGGGAGGGGCTGCAGTTATGTCTGCTTTGCTGACACTCCAAAGCACTTGTTCCTGCCTCAGGCCATCAGCCCCAGCCCCAGCCCCATGCCAAACCAGCAGAGAAGGCACCAGAGCCCAGACCAGCCTCTTGTGGTGACTCCTACTTGAGAACAGGCTTTCATATCAGCCCTGTAGAGCCATTCCCTTAACCAATGCAACAAGTGCTGACTTGTGCTGGTAGCAGCCGTTTCTCCACTCAAACCAGAGTAGCTGACAGAAAAATGGCTTTTTTTTTGCAGTCAATGGATTCCCACCCTGAGCAGATTGCCCTGCGCCCCAAGGAGTTCTTCTGCACCTACGACATCGAAGTCCTGACTGAAATGCAGGTAAGTAGAGTCCTGTGTGTGCCTGAAGGAAAGTGCTGATGTGCAAAGGCTGTATTAGGGAATGTGGCCACTGTCTCTGTTCTTTGCTCACTGGATGCCATTGTGTGAATGCTGGGTCTCCCCCAGTACTCTTCTTTTTGCCCCAGAGTGCAGGTTGCCTGTGGTTGTTCAAAACACAGATAATACAATGCTCCTGTGGCAGGAAGGGCACCCTGGGTGTGACCATGGTGTGGCCATCTGTGGTGACCATCATGTTTTACCTGCCATTCCTCATGTGGGTCTGGGGAACCAAGTGCCATCTGATAAGCATAACCAGCCTTCAAACAGTGCAGACAATGATGGCTTAAATATTTCTCCCCATTATTTTATTTATATTGGGAAACCTTCCAGGATCTGTGAAAAGGCAACTAGCAACATTTAAGGTGTGGGTTGGCCAAGCTGTGGACAGGGTGGACTAAAACTAACAGACTTACCAAAAGCTACTAACTAACTAAAACTAACATGGAGGACTAAAACCTGACAGACAAGTTGATCGGGCTGGGACCTCAGTGAAAATCTGGGATTTCTTCCCTTAACATTATTTAGGAATGATTTTAGGTGGCGGCTGTGGATGTGAAGAGCAAGATAGCTGTGTTCAAGGATGGGTTTAAGATGGAGTACAACAAGCTGCTGATAGCAACGGGAAACATGTAAGCTTCAGACAAACATCCTAAAGATCAAGAGAAACTGTTTAATTTGAGAATGTGAGGAGCTTGTGCCTGGGGATACGGGATGAAAGGTGGCAGGTGAATTTGAACACTGAACTTGTTTGAGTGTGGAAAAGTCAAGGAACACAAAAGATATTAGAAATGTCTGTATGTATCTACATCTGTATATCATCATCTATCTCATATACATCTACATGATATATTATAGAATCACAAAATCACAGGATGGTTTGTGTTGGAAAGGATGTTTGTGTTGAAATTCATCCAGACCCACCCCTGCTGTGAACAGGGAACACTTTCCACTAGACCAAGTTGCTCCAAGCCCCATCTAATCTGGCCTTGGACACTTCCCAAGGTGGCACCAAGACCTTGAACATATTTTCTTTAACAAAAGCTCCAAACTACAAGTATCCTTTTTTATTAGAGGGCATTTTTTGCCACATTGCTCTTCTTTTCACTCCTTGATAACACTCGCCCTGACAACCAGATAATTCATCCCTCTGAATTTCCATCTTTCATTTTCTGTCAACCTTTAAGATCTTTCTCAGCAATTGTGGCTTAACACTTTGCTGTTGTAGCCTTAATTAGGGGTTGCTGTTGCCCCATTCCAACAGACCCTTTGGGAGCCTTGACCCCAAGACAGGAATTTTTGGGACTGAACCTGGTGCAGCCATAGGGAAGGGTGGTATTGATGTACTGGGATGCTGAGCGTCACCCTGGATTACTGTTGTCACTTGTGCCCTGGAAGTAGTGGATCAGTTTGTTTTCAGTTGGAGGTTTGTCAAAATCAGCAGTTTAAGCTGAAAATGAAGCATCCTGGCTCTCCTTCCTTGTGTTCCTTACACCAAGCCATAAATTGAAGAGAAATGCAGCCCCTGCATAATTTATCATCTGGGGAAGGGATGCTGTTGAACACCTGAAGCAGAAACTCCCACTGGAAACCAAAGTGCCACCAGTCATAGCCAGTGCCACAAGGTGGAAATAGCTGGTACTAGGGTACTAGCATCACAGCCAAAATGCCATGTGCACCAGCCACCCAATTAGGTTCAAAAGAGGATTAAGCCTTTGGCAATAATTTCAAAATCGTCATGCACAAGCTCTAGGTACACTGGTTAGGGTACCTAAATTACTTAGGATCTTCTGTCCTGTTTCCAAATGTGAGTCAGGTATGCAGGGGCCAGATATTAAAAAATATATGGGCTCTAGTAAGTGCCTGAGGAGGGCACAGTTAAGCTGCTACAGCATCAGCTATATGTCCGTGGGAATGGAGAGTGTAGGCTGCATCTGCAGAGCCTTATCAAACTTTCAATATCTGGCTCCAAAGCACTGCTGGAAGACAGAGTGAGTTTTCTGTGTCCCATTAAGTTTCTAAAAATTTTATGACATGCTAGTAATTGAGCATAGGCTCATAAAGCAATGTCTGTCCTGCACTGGATGCACTAGCCCAGGAAGGAGCTCCCCTGGACTGTGGGTGTACCAGTCCATGATGGGGTCTGGGGTGGTTCCTCAGCACCCCCTGCTCCACCACTGGCCACCAGCATCTGGGTTTTTCCATGTTATGTCTCCAGCCCAGAGAAAGGTGAAAAAAGGAAAGTTAGGAGTGTTCTTGGAGCCCTGGAAGGGGTGTCTGCAGTCCTAACTGGGCACTGAACTACACAGAGTTGAGAAAAGCAGCTGTATCACCCTCGGTGTTTTTCAGGCCCAAAACTCTCAGCTGCAAAGGCAAAGAGATGGAAAACGTTTTCAACATCCGGACGCCTGAAGATGCCAATCGTGTGGTGAAGCTGGCCACGAGCAAGAATGTGGTGATCGTGGGAGCCTCTTTCCTGGGTCAGTACTTGCCTGGCCCGTGTCCCTGTCCCAGTTCTCCACCTCTGCCTGCAGATGGCTAAAGTCCCTTGCCCAATTCATCACTGCCCAGTTAGAGGTAACACCCCCATGAAACTGGACCTGGGGTAGTCCAACCTCCAGCCCCAGGTGTATGGAAGGACATTTCCATGCTGAAAAAATCGATTTTTCAAAGAGGCTGGGCTGGTATGGGCACAGATATTGCTATCCCAGTTGGAAAAGCACATGGCAAGACAAGTACTGGTGCTCATATGGGTACAAATCTGATGTGTCAAGAGTTAGCTTCGGTCAGAAGAGTCTGGCTGGTGGGTGGGAGCCTGCGGGCTTATTGTCTTTTACATTTTAGCAGTGTGGTGAGTTTTTAAAATGTACAGGAAAAATCTTGTCCTTTCTTTGATGGCTCTTCTTTTTGCTTGATATGTTTCCAACAAAATTATTGTGGGTTGTAACAAAATAAGAGTTGGTCCTGCAAGCCTTAAACATAAATTATTATTTGTCAGGGAATTTATTACAAAATGTTAATTATTTGTTTTTCTTCTTTTATAAAAAATAAACTTGTTTTAATGGTTGAATCAATATGATCTACAGAAAAGCATGTGGTGTGGTGCCAATTGCAAACTGCAGGTCATCAAAAACATTCCTTTCCAAAAAAGCCCCACAGACAGAAAACGTCTTGGTGGAGGTTCCCATGCAACTGCCAGCAGGAAAATTCTACCATTCTGATGGGAGAAGACAGTTCCTCCCAAGAGCTGTTTTCAGACCACAGCTGAGGTTGTCCCAGCTGTAGGAGGAAGGTTTCCCTTGGCTGAGGTCCCTTGTTCCATGTTTTTCCCAGGGCACTTCGGAATTTCATGGCTAGTTTCTCCCTTTGGTCTTTACAAAACCTACATCTAAGAACATCTGAATCAGTGTGATCCCTGGTGTGATCAGGTCTGGTGGCTCCCCAGTTCTCCCAGGAGTGCAGCTCCAGCCTCCCTACCTGGAGTGGGGAGTGCTGCTCCTCGTCTGCAGCCAGGGACACAGGGCAGTGCTGGGTGGGTTCATGGAGCTGTTTGAACCTGCTTCTCTTCCTCAGGGATGGAGGTGGCTGCCTACCTTGCGGAGAGGGCCCACTCGGTGTCCCTGGTGGAGCTGGAGCATGTCCCCTTCAAGAAGTTCTTCGGGGAGAGGGTTGGCCGTGCTGTCATGAAGGTGACCTTGCTTTCCCATCTGGGTGGGTTGGTAACAGAGCAGGTTTTGCTCGTTTCATTTACTGCACTAATGAATTTACTTCACATCTGTTGACAAAGCTGTGATGGCAACAGTCAGTGAGAATGGGCTGTGTTTTTCCTGTCATGGTCCATGTGCTATGGAGCCATGTTGGGGATGTGGGGATGCTGGCTCACTTGGCAGTGTGGGTCAAGACAAGCCTGCAGGGTGGGCAAGGCTGTGCTGAGGGCAGCAGGACATCAGGACCAGGGTGGTTCAGGGTCCTGATATCCCTTGCTCTGTCCCTTGTCCCCCACTCCAGTTGTTTGAGAACAACAGGGTGAAGTTCTACATGCAGACAGAGGTGTCGGAGCTGCGGGAGCAGGAGGGGAAGGTAAGTGGTGGGCAGGGGCTCCCTGGGGGAACTGCTGTGACATCCCCAGAGCTGCCATTCCCTTCCCTCGTGGGTTTTGCTCTCCCCTCATTCCTATCCCCTGAAATTCGTATTCCTGGATTTGGCCCCCAGGAGCAAATGTATGCCAGTGTGGTGTGTGGGGTGGCTTCATTTCACAAACGAGGGGAGCTGCCAGCTTGGCTTGCCCAGCTGCTGCTACACAGCTAAAATAACTCTGCTGTGCCCCCTGCCCCCTGTGTCTCCTGCAGCTGAAGGAGGTTGTGCTGAAGAGTGGGAAGGTCCTGCGTGCTGACGTCTGTGTCGTGGGTGTTGGTAAGGGCTGTGTGGGTGCAGAGACAGGGAGGGAGGGCAGAGAAGAAGCTGGAGAGGATATGGCAGCAGGAGGTCCCTTGGGCTGGGTGACCAGGGGTACTGGCAGTGGTCTGTGAGCCCTGCTGGACTGCCACACAGGAGTCTGCACATCTAAAAAAGGTGTTTCTACACCCGCACCACAAAATGCAACTGAAAATATATTTCAGAAGTAATAATTTTTTCCAGGAAAAAAGAAAACATTTAAAGCAGTTTCATCCTCTCAAGTTTTTTTAAATTAAAGCTTCCCCAAACTGAATTTTTTAATTTTTTTTTCTTTTTAGTTGCTGCTTACAGCAGTACAATCCATACTATAAAATAAAAGAAAATATCCCATATAATGTGATATTTTTCTCCTTTACACTTGGGGGTAAAAATTCCCTTTCATTCCCTCTTCAAAATGCTGTAGACTGGAAGAATCACAGAATTAATTTCATTTTGGTTTTGTTGTTTTTTATTGACTACTCTGTTTTGTGAAAAGCCTGGAGGTAAAAAAACAGGATGAAAAAAGGAGAAAAAAGGTGAAGGAAATGTACAGACTAGGGAAAGGAGTTCTGTCTGGAAAACTGAAAGTTCCTTTTTAAATATATTTTTTTTCAAAATATCTATAAAAGAGAATTAAATTGAAAATTATCTGGAAGCACTAGAAAAGGGTTGTGGGTAGGTTACACTCATGGCTTGAGTAGGACAGGATCCTGAAGGGCTAGAGGCTGATGCAGGGGGGGCTCTGTAGGGTACCTGGCCCTGCTCCACACTCCCAGAGCAGCTGCTGCCTGTCCCTGGGGGCAGCTCCACTGTCCTGGCAGGAGGAGAGACCTCAGGATGAGCCCCCAGGGCTGTGGAACACCAGACACTGCAGCAGCAGCCTTTGGCTTCCTCCCCAGGCGCAGTCCCAGCGACAGGCTTCCTCAAGCAGAGTGGCATCAACATCGACTCCAAGGGCTTCATTGTGGTCAACAAGGTGAGCCCGGGGCAGCCCCTGTAGGAGAGAGAACAGGACAAGCTGGGTCAGCTCCTCTGATGGATGAGCTTCCCTGGGGTTCCAAACTGCTGCCACAGGGGCTTTTTGTAGCCTTTTATCTGCCAAGATAAAAGGGTTAAATTTGGGAATTCTTTGGGATTGGCCTGTGCAGGGCCAGGAATTGAACTCGATGACCCTTGTGGTTGCCTTTCATCTCAGGATATTCTGTGAGATGCTGAGATTCTGCGAGCATCACCACGAGTGCCTGGGACCCCTCTCTGCAAGTGGGGGAGTGCAAAGCCCAGACCTGGATGCTCTGGGTTGGGTCTGGCTCTGAGCTGTCCTGGAGTGGTATGGATATTTAGAGGGGGAAAAAATTGAGATAGATCCATCTTTTCAAGGGTCCTAAAGGATCTCATCCTTTCTCCCCACCACCAGTGACTGCAATGCAGTGTTGGAGGTGGTGAGTGTTGGTGCCTTGGGCAAAGGAGCATGTCAGGAGGCTGGGGCTCAGGGCCATGCAATGCTCATCCCTGCAGTAAGCTGGGCTCTGTCTGCAAACACCAATAAACCCCAGACTTCTGAGACAGGTTGCAGGACATCAGTCCATGTGTCTTTTTACTGGATAACCCGGTGGCTGAGGGATACTGTAGGTCCCTGCATGTATGTTCTCATTTGCAAGTGAAGAAGGCTGTATGAAACCTCCCTTGGGGGTCCTGCAGCTTAGCACAGCCTTTCCTTGTGTTCTGAGGGACCGTGGCAGCTCTGGACCACTCCAGCTCTGGAGTTTCTGTTCATGTAGGGTGCAAACCCCACTAATGCCCACCTCTGTTCCCCCCTGCAGATGATGCAGACCAACATCCCAGGGGTCTTTGCTGCTGGAGATGCTGTCACATTTCCATTGGCCTTGAGGAATAACAAGAAGGTGAATGTCCCCCACTGGCAGATGGCCCACATGCATGGTAGGTGCTTTCCAGAAAATAGCATTTTCCAGATTCTCAGGAAATTTTCAAACCCACCAGGGCAAGAATGAGACAACTGCCAGCAGAGAGACTGGGTGGTTGCATTGAACATTTTGAAGCGTGTGTATCTTATTCTGCCTGAAATGTCTTCATCTGTCAGCATTCTTGCCAAGCTTTGCCTAATGATGCCTCTTCACCAGCACAGAGGAGCCCAGGGACAGGCTTTCCCTTATTCCCTTTGCTCCCTGGCACCGCTGCGGGAGCCTGCTCTACTCCTTGCTGCGGGACACTTAGGAGCTCACATCCCAATGCCAGCCCAGGCTCAGGTTCCCAGCTGGACTTCCCATGCTGCCCAGCTGGCCCAGGAACATTCAGCAGAGCTCTGACCCTTCTTGCCTCTCATCAGCTTGGAACTCCTGGTGTGATGGTGTCTTATTTTGGAAAGAAAGGTGTCTGTCAGGGAAAACTGGAGTTTCCCTTGGAATGAAGAATGTAAAAAAACCCTCCCTCCAAATTTTTATAATTTTGCAATTAGGAGCTTTCAGGCAAAAAATATGGGAATAGTAATAACAGTTCTTTACTAGGAATATTAAAAATGCAAATGGGGTAATGCAAAAAAACCAAGCAAGCAAACAAACAAAAGTCCTAGAAAACCCTGATGGAGTCAGGAATACCACCTGACACCCTGTTGTCAGGGTGTTGGAAGCAGTTCAAATAAATCTTCCTGGAGAAAGAGATGTTGTTCTGTGGAGTAGAGATTATCCTGTAGAAATAAGGGTCCAGTGCTGGTGAGATGGGTCTGGTCTTCCTCTGGGAATCCAGTGGAGAACAGGCTGCCTGGTGTTCCTACATCTCAGGTTTTATTGGCTGGCTCCCCCTGCACTGGGTGTTCCATCTCCCAATGGATGATGTAATGTGTCAGTCCCTGTGACCCTCAATGGCCCATTAACAGAAGATCTCCCCGAGGGTGGGCAGTGGTGACAGAGATCACAAACCCTGCCCCACCTGGTTTAACAGCCGGGCTGTGATCAGAAGGCTCCACCCTCCTCCCCCTGGAGTTACAAGAGATAAAGGAAAAAACCCAAAACATCTCCCCAACTGGTTTCAACAGATGAAATAGAATAAACTTTTTTTTGGTTACATAACCCAAGACAGATGGGCTGCCGTCACGGCCACAGTCCCACAGGGAGGTTTCCTGTGGCCTGGTTGAGAAGTTTTGGAACCACAGCTCCAAATCCAGCCTTTGGATACCTCCCCCGTGTCCAGATGTGCTTCTGCAGCAGGGACTGTACCCCAACAGTCTCCATGCCCTGCAAGGGTTTGTCCATCCCATCCCATCCCATCCCATGAGCTCTGGGTAGGAGCTTAGCACACTCTCAACCCTGTCACTATTGCAAAAGTTGGGGGGAAAGAGTCTCATGGGTACATGGCTGATGGCAGTGGAGACGACAAGCAGGAGCTGCATCATGGGAAGGAGTCTGAGCCCATCCTCGTGTGCTTTCTGCTTTGTCTTTGTTGCTGTATGGGTTTTCTCAGCAGTAGTTCTTGGTTTCCCTGTACTCTGTGACTGCTGGTGTTTGATGCTGTGACCTGAGGGCAGACCATGGGGGTTGCCCTGGAGTGGCAATTCCCCCATCCCTGTGCTCTCTTGCAGGCCGCATCGCCGCCCTGAACATGCTGGCCCATGGCACGGAGATCAGCACTGTCCCGTACCTGTGGACAGCTATGTTTGGGAAGAGCATCCGATATGCGGGTAAGGGGCTTCCTGGGGCTGCTGAGAGTTTGTGCTGGTGGAGGTGTCCTGGGATAGAGAAGCCAGGGTCGCCTCCTTTACAGTGAACCCTCCTCACCCACCTCTGCCACAGGGCTGCTTCCTTGCCTGGCTTTCGAGGGGGTTCTGAGTCTCCTCTGAAATACATCTGCCATGAAGTGCACTTCTCTAAACAAGATGGAGGATTGACTTAAATTTGATATTGGAAGAAATTCTTCCTTGTGAAGGTGATGAGGCTCTGGCACAGGTTGCCTAGAGAAGCTGTGGCTGCCCCATCCCTGGAAGTGTTTAAGACCAGGCTGGACAGAGCTTGGATCAACCTAGGGTAGTGGAAGTGTCCCTGCCCATGGTAGAGGGTGGGAACAAGATGTTTTTTAAGGCTTTTTCCAACCCAAAACTCTCCTGTGATTCTGTGGTTTTTGGTACCTGCATCTCCTGGTGCTGGTCTCTTGTTCAGTGCAGGACCTTCTCCATGTAATGCTGGAATAAAACACCCTGTCTTAGAGCTGGATCTAGAGGGATTGCTGCTGAATCCACTTCTTCTTTGCTTTCCAGGCCATGGGGAAGGATTCGATGATGTTGTCATTCAGGGAGATTTAGATGAACTGAAGTTCGTGGCATTTTATACCAAGTAAGTGTTTCTCTTGGCCATGTTAAGAATAATACACAGGCATTCATATGAGATTACTGTGCTAGGCTGGAAAATAGATCTGCCAGAGAGCCTGTCAGTTGGTTTTGTTCACCTCTGCACACTGAGCTTGTGGGACATTTATACAAAGCCCTGGAGAAATGATGTTCTGATTATACAAGTTAAACTGATCTTTAGACCTGGCGTCCCTGGGTTTTTTCCTTATAATCTTTGTGAGCAGATAATGGCTTCTATTGGCAATTTCTATCAAATATTTCCTTCCCATCTCATCACCATGTTAATGATTTGTGACCAGTGCTGGATAGAGTGCTCAGGCATCCCTGTTTCTGCTTCTGGTTTGACAAATTGAGCTCAAAAAACTCTTCTGTCTGTCACAAGCTGTGAAGTTTGAAGGAACTCAGGAACTTTGTTACATCCAAAGAGAAACTCAGCACCCCCCCGGTTGGGAGTCTACCTGGGAATGTATTCTTGAGATGTGTTGGCAGCTGGGATGTGTTGCCTCAGATGTTCTGGAGCCATGCTGGTTGTTTAGACTGCAAAGTCAGTGCACCATGAATTTATCCCAAAAACATTTGCTGTTGTTTATTCTTCTGTTGCCTTTGTCCATCCCAGACTGAAAACAGTGGCCACACAATGTCCACATGCTGGAACCAGAGGGGTCTCTCCAAATGCTTTCTGATATTGAGGATAAGGAGAGGGAAACCAGGGAAGCAAAAGACTGCCGAGCTCAGCCATCAAACCACTTGCAGCATCATCCAGGCAGGGATCAGGAGGGAGGTCAGGACAGAAGCCAGCTCCAGCTCTGCAGATGTCACCTCACTGTCCCTCTGTACCATCTCCGATGCACTCCATGCCTTCTCCCTCCCTGAAGGTGGCCCACTTGCTCACGTTGCTCCAGAATGGAGCCTGGTGGTTGGATGTGTGCATTGGGCTTGAAGAGGTATGGGGTTCACTTCACCACCCCCAGGATACCCAGTGCTCACCTTCTTACCCCTGGTACCTGCACACCTTGGCTAAACACTTGCTGCAGAGATGGGGTTCCAACTGGCACCCAAGGACCTTTACACACTGAATACAGCCCAGAGTGTGCCAGAAACTCAGTCAAAGTTTCCTAAAGGGGTGGGTTTGTGCCAAGGAACCACCTGTGCTGGGGAGAGCTACTGTGGGCATGTTCCTCTCCTGCAGCCTTTCCATATGAGAGCTTTTTATCTCTTTATCCAAACACAAATTAGAAATGAAGCGTCAGGTTGCTTTAATTAAACATCTGAGGAGGCTGTTCAAAGGGAATGCCCTGAGCAAGGTGCTTAATCCCTGTTCCATGCTAAGGCCGGATGCTCCTCGTGTCATGGTGGCTGCAAGGGACAGGGGCTGCCAGGGGACCTGGGCTTGGCAGGCAGCACTGCAGGTCCCTGCTGAGAGCTGTGTTGTTGTGCCACCCAGGAGGGTGTCCCAGAGATGGTGTGTGGGTAGCAGGATGGCTGAGATGCTGAGAGCTGGAGGTACTGGGAAGCACTGGCTGGCAGGGGTCAGCTAGTGTGTCCCCTGCTGCTTGGCCTCCTGTCTGTGAGAGACCACTGGAGCATTTCTTTCTCTTTCTTTTTTGGTGGTGGTTCTTCTAGTTGGTGCTAATGCTTCTGGATTGAGGACAGTCCCAAGCTGACCATTTCCTCCTGCTTCCTTCTGCTTTGCCCACCCTGTGGTTTGGACTCTTCTCCTCCTGGTTCTCCTTGGTTGTTGCAGGAACCACTGATGGTTCCTGCTTCTACAGCCTGTCCTCAGCATTGGCTTGCACAATAAGGCTTCTTTTGCCCCAGAGTTTGAAGAGGAAAGCTGTTTTATCAGAGCAGTGTAGAGGTCAGTAAAAGGCCTTGTGCTGGGAGGTGTAGGGGATGGCACTCAGCAGATGTCCCCATGGGACACTGCCTTCCCAACAGACTGATGTCCTCCTGCCCCTAAGATCTAGGAGACCAGGGAATTGCTGTGGCTGTCTTCTTCATAGTTCCCCACCTCTGCTATACTGAACCCTGCAGAGGAAGACCATGGAGACACATCCACTGTGCTTCCCTCTTCCCTCAGTCTACACAAGACTTCTAATTGTTCCAAATCCCAGGTTCAGGATGGGAATTTTTGTTGCCTTTGAAGAAAAAGAGGGATTTTGAAAAAGAGGGATTCCTTCTGGCTTCCTCATCTGTCTGACAAAGTGTTCAAAAGCCACTGCTGATGCAGGATGCTCCAGCTCACTCACCAGCACCTCATGAGTTATTCTGCAAAAGGAGTAGCTACGCCATGTCCTGCTGACAGAAACTTTTGGCTGCATCTGCCTGCCTGGCTGGCCCGTTTAGGCACTGTCTGGGTTTGGGACTGAACCAGTGGGCAATTGGTGGGAGAACATTATCTGGTTCCCTTGCTCACCGTGGTTATTCATCGCTTGGAACAGCACATCTCCCTGTGGTTTTGATGGATAGGTCTCTTCAGCCACTTTGTGTTTCCCAGATGGGAGCTGGCTCTGTTCAGGAAGCTGCTCTCCTTTATTTGCCCTGAGCTTATATAGGAATGGGAGTTTGTGATGGAGCTGCCCCATGGCTTTGTAGACAGATATGAGAGATGGCTTTAACTCCCATGGCTGTACATGGCTGAAGTGTCCTCTGAAACATGACTTTTGCTCTCCTTGTCCTGGGAATTAGGCACACATCCCTCCGTACCCCAACTCGTCTTTGCTCTGTTGATCCCAGAGCTCTTTGGCAGTGGATTTAAGAGTAGATCTTGGTTTAGTGGGTGCTTCTACTGTTCAGTTTAATCAACAATATCAACAAAGTTTAAAATCTTACCCACACATCTTCCCTGATCTCACATTGTGCATTCAGTTATCTCTTCATGAGTCAGGCTTTGAAGGTTTACATCTGGGTTGACCTTAGCAAACCCCAAATGAGAAGTGCCCTTCTCATTTGCCTGTGACCTTTAGCCAAAGCTCCTCCAGCAGTTTTATATCCTCTTCCCCTGCTTCATTTGTTTTCCACCCAGTCTTTGAGGCTGCATTGGGATCCTGCTAGGGGAACAGTCAGCCAGCCTGGGCATCTCATATACACGGGGACTTTGTTGCTGGGGCTGTGGGACTGAGGAGTTGGACACCCACCCCAGCTGTCCCAGTGCCTGTAGAGCAGCTCAGAGCAGGGCACTGTGCTCGTTTGGAGGTGGGGATCAGGAAAGGGATGTGGAGCATCCCAACTGAGTGTTCCACAGGAAAATCCTGACCACCTGCCTCTCTTTTCTCTCAGGACAGGGCAGCAGTGCAGGGATCACAGCTGGGCATCCTTTGTGGTGTCCAGGTTTTTATACACTATCAGATCTACCTTTGTTGGTGTTTTCCCACAGATGTCAGGGTGCCAGAGCTGTCTCTATCGCCCGGGCACCCAAATAATGCTCACCACATCATCGTGAACATTGGTGGAGCCTGCTCTGCCCCTCTGTATCCTCTCCTGATCCTTGTTCCAGCCACTAGCACAGTTCCTGTGGTGCTCATACCTTGGGATCAGGCCTGGCTCTGGAATGGGTGATCCTCTTCTCTCCATGATGGGTTTTGGGTGGTAGAGCTATGGCTATCCAGGCTGCCCTAACTGCTCTGCTCTGCCTGACCCTAGGAGTGATGAGGTGGTGGCTGTGGCCAGCATAAACTACGACCCAATCGTCTCCAAGGTGGCTGAGGTCCTGGCTGTGGGCAGGACCATCCGGAAGCGTGATGTGGAGTAAGTAGACAAGTAGAAAAGGGGGAAGTGTCAGTGCCAGGGCAGTAGCTAAGCACAGCTGTGGGATGCTGGGCAGAGCTGAGCCTTTCCCACTGATCCCTCTCCATACTCTCTTTGCATCTCCCTTCCTGTTCTGCTTCCTCCATCCCTGCTGTGCTGCCTCCCAGCTGCCTCCAGGTCTGGCATCCCTCACACACGGGGTTTGTCTCTAAACACCAGGACCCAAATCCTTCCACAGACAGGATGGGATGGGGATATTCCCTGCCTTCAGGCTCTGGCATATCATCAAGGAAGCAATGCCTGGTGCTGGGGTGCACTTGGGCACCCAGTCAGTCAAGGAGACCTGCAGAGAGGGACTGGGTTGTGCATAACCTCCTATGCACAGCCCAGCCCAGAGAGCTACTGGTGCCAGATGCCGGCCCGTGGTGTCTCAGCCTCGGTTCCTTGGAGCGGAGCTCATAGGCAAAGGGCATTTTTCTCCCTTCACTTTGTTTTCAAGACCATGCAGAGGAAAGAGCATAGCTTTGTGCTGAGGGCAGGTGCTGGAAAGAAAATACCAGGGAATTGATAACAGCTGGGAAGATGCCTTTAGAGTGGGAATCAAAGCTGCTTAGGGAATGTGGGTCCTGTCCCAGGGGTATTTCAACATCTGGAATAAAATCAGATCTTTTCAAAAGCTCAGAGAAAGGAGCATTCCCAACCCCCAGGCAGCTCTTAGCCAGCTCAGACTCCCTGAGAGACCCTGGGATAGGAGCATGTTGTGCCCCACCCCTGTCTCCCCCAGCTGAGACAGGGTTCATAAAATGACAGAATAGTTTGGGTTGGAAGGGACCTTAAAGCCCATCCAGTTCCAGCCCCTGTCCCCTTCTCCCCCACTATCCCAGGCTGCTTCAAGCCCCATCCAACCTGGTCTTGGACACTTCCAGGGATGGGGCAGCCACAGCGTCTCTGGGCATGGAGTCACCACCCTCAGAGGGAATAATTTCTTGTGCCATCACACCAGTACATCAGGAGATGATTGCTGGTGTCCCACTTTGTGGCTGGGAGGGAGGGCATCCTGGGGGCGGGGAGGAACTGCTGGCCCTGTGGTGGGGCTTGGGGGCTGGAGGAAGCCAGATTAAACCTGAATGTCTTTTCTCTCTTTGTCTCCTGCTGCTTTCATAACTTTAGGCTGTTTGTTCATCATGGCAAGTACGTTTGGGTTGGGATCCTGAGTGTGCTGGATGTGAGGGGCTGGCAGGAGAGACAGCTGGCCCCCTGACTGGGCAATGTCACTAATTACCATAGGGGGACACTGGTTACATGGAGGATGTCCTTGTTTTCCATGTCCCTCACATGGTGGACAATGCTGGGTGGGAGGGCTGGGGCTGCCAGGAGCCACATCAGGCACAGATTCTGTTGGCTGGGACCTTACTTGGGTGGGGGTTTGGTAACTTTCCATGGGTTTTCAGCTGAAGGGCTGCTTTTAAGTATAAATAAATAAAATGTTTGAGCTCAGTTTTACACAGAATTAAGGATCTGGAGGTGACTTGTTGGACAGTTTAGTGACAGGTGAATGAGGGCAGAGGAGGGAGCAGGGTGCCAGGATGGACACCAAGTACTGGACTAGCACCAAGGCACACCAAGAGCATTTCCCTGTGCACATTGAGAAGTCCCTCACAGTGCTGTGGTTTTTCTCTCTTTTAGAACTGGAGACATGTCCTGGCTAACAGGGAAAGGCTCCTAATGCTGCTGATGGCTGAGCCCTCCTGATGCTGCACTCGCCATGGGGAGATGGGACAGCAGCTCCACGGCCCGGAGGGAAACCCATGGCTCAGCCATTTCCCTTTGAGACCTGGATGAACCTGGCACTGTGCACTGACCTTCCCAGGAGGATCTCACCCAGCTCCTCTGCCCCTGTGCCTGCTGGGCTGGAGCTCTGCTGTTGCAATTGCTGTGGAATGCTGGAAAAGCAGCTCACAGAGAGCGTGGGGTTTAGCAGTGGCAGTGGGCATAGGTGCCGTATGACTCTGGACCCTGCCACTGGGCTGAGGGTCCCCAGGTGGGTCTGCCCCATCCCTCACCCCCATAAGCAGCACGAGTGCCTCTGGTTGCTCCTGTGCTTTCATGCATGATGCCCCTTTCCAAATTCTATTTGCTCCCAGCAGAGCTCCAGTATGCGTCCCTGCGGAGCCTGACATCTGCTCCCTTCCTGCATGGCTGCAGTGTTTGCCACAGCTTTCCCTGTGCCCACCCACCCCAGGGGCCATCTGGGCAGGCCAGGAGATGGGGTTACGCTGGGTGACTTCTGTGCAGCTGGTGCTTGTGTTGTCCAGGCTGGTCCTGTGCAGCCCCACCAGCAGAGGTGGGTCCCTGTCCATCCTGAGGGCTCCGGAGCTGTTCCCTGTCCCAGCATCTCCTGTTCTGGAGCAGCCAAGGGGCTGGGGTGTGTTCCTTGTCTCCCAGGGTTCGGTTTCGGGCAGGGGCACTGCCAACTCTTGGCCCATTCCTGGGGTGTGTAGCTGGGGTACCAGAGAGCTGTGATGGCTCAGCTGCAGCCCTAGGCTGGGTGGCCACCCTTCCAGCCAGCTTTGGGATATCTCTCCTTAATGCTGTCATGGGATCAGTGCTGTTGCTGAGGAGATATTCAAGGAAAAGCAGCTGGGGAAGCATTTCCAGCTGTGCATTCTCTGGCACTTGTCTGGTGTAGTGACAACGTTCCAAGCCCACCATGCCAGTGCTCTGCTGTCCTGTTTTCTGTCCCATGCTGAAGAAGAGCCATGTCTCCAGCTCAGGAGTGGACCTGGCCAGCCACAGTCCAGTGTCCATCAGCCCAGTGGAGTGGGGGTTGAGGGTCCCCCTTGGAGAGACTCCAGTGCTTTGTTCTGGGGTTGACCCCTTCCCCAGCAGTCATTGTTTTACCTTGAGTCCCAAACAAGAGGATTTATATTTTTAATTTGATTCACTCCCTGCCCCCCCATGAATTAAAGCAATATTATTCTTGGGGTCTGGGTAATTTCTGATTCCTTTCAAGACCTTAGGTCACCTCTGCGTGGCCAGGTTGTCCAAGCATCTCTTCTCTGGAGACTTCCCACCTGTGTCCAGCTCACCTGTATTTCCAGTCTTTCAGATCTCGGCTGGGTAGAAATGCACCACTGTCTATCACATCTCTGGTTCGTCTCTCCTGGTTTCCCTGCAAAGCTTTTCCCAGATGGAATGACTAGGAGGGAGGGTAGCAGGATGTGCACACTCCAGCACACAGTGATGAACAGGGACCATTGCATGTCTGCTGGATCCACAAAGAATGGGGACTGGCAAGTCTCATCTCAGGTTCCAAAAGAGAAATGTCAGTGTTCCTGTCCTCAGGTCCTCCTCTGAGGGCAGGGGTGGCTGGGGCTGCTCAGCTCCTGGTGCCCCAGGCAGGGCTCTTCCAGGGCAGTCTAGGGCCGTGGGCACTGCCCAGGTGGAGGCAGCTGCCCAGGTGCTGCCTCAGCTCTGCTCACTGCCCACAAAGATCTCGCTTTGTATCCCATGTCCTGCTGGTGGGATAGTTGGGCTCGGCTTTGGCAGCTCCCCAGGCTACCCAGCTCGAGTGCCAGGGGGCTCTGGGGCACCACAGGGTGGCATTCCCTGGAGCTGTGTGTTTTCCCCAAGCTCTCTGTCATATTCTCCATGCTGAGTGGGACTGGCAGCTCCCCCAGCACAACTTGGCTACGCTGGGGACACGCTGGCAGAGTGCTTTGTTGTTCAGGAAGATGCTTTGTCACCTCCTTTGCCTCTCATGGGGCCTCATCCAGTACTGGGCATGAGCTGCAAAAAGTGGGCATCACCCCCATGTTCACAGCACTGAAGAGGGGCTGAGAAAGGACCTTCTGCCCCAGTCTACAGCTACAGTGAGGGTAATAAGTCCCATTCCCTGCTCTTTACAGAGCAGTTGTTTCAGCCAGGGCTGGTAGTATCACCCGTGACACAAGAAAACTGCAGAAACACTGTAGTTTTTCTTGGGACATGAGCCAGGTCATGGCAGGGCTGCAGGCTCAGATGGGTTTTGCTCCTCTGCACAGATGTGGGGTGGTGCTGAACCTGGGACTCCTTACCCAGTGCCTTGGTGAAGGCTTCCCAGTGCAAGTCTGTCCTGGAAATGGGCAAGGCCGGGTTGTGTTCTCTGCCACCTTTCCAGGCACATCTTGCAACCTCTCATGCCAGGACAGAAAGTTTCCATCTCTTCTTAAGAACCTGCCTGTTCCCATGAGGAATGAGAGTCCAGTTGGGGCACATGCAGTGACTCTCAGTGCACTGCCCCATCTCAGTTACCATCACCAGACTGCCCAGGTATCATCTTGGTTGCTCACCTTGCCTGCCCATGCAGACTTGATGCCCCCAGATCTGGAGCCCTCCACCAGCACCTGCTCCCCAGATTCTGGGCTGTAACTGTCCCCTTGCCCATGACTCACCTGTGTGCTGGCAGGATTGGGGGACAGCTGGGGCTTTGCTTCTTGCCCCATGGAGGTGAGACCCCACCTGGAGAACTGCATCCAGCTCTAGGGTCCCTGCACAGGAGGGACCTGGAGCTGCTGGAATGAGTCCAGAGGACGCCACGAGATGCTCTGAGGACTGGAGCCTGGGGATGCTCACCTGGAGAAGGCTCCAGGGAGAGCTCAGAGCCCCTTCCAGAGTTTAAAGGGGCTCCAAGAGATATGGAGAAGGACTTGGGACAAAGGATGAAGGGAGAGGATAAGGGCAGGTTGGGATATTGGGAAGAAGACGGGATATTGGGAAGAAATTCTTCTCTGTGAGGGTGGTGATTCCCAGCACAGGGTGCCCAGAGCAGCTGTGGCTGCCTATGGATCCTGGCAGTGTTCAAGGCCAGGCTGGACAGGGCTTGGAGCAGCCTGGGACAGTGGGAGGTGTCCCTGCCCATGGCAGGGAGTGGGATGAGATGAGCTTTGAGGTCTCTTCCAACCCAAACCATTCTGTGATCCTATAACTTCAGCCAGTCAGGTGTTGATCTAATCATGCTTTCAGTCCCAGATGGTTTGGTTTTGGCAGCGTATGGCAGTGAGCTCTGCAATTTCATTTTAGCTTTATCCAGGTAAAGAATAGTCTCTTTCTTTGGTTCCTTGTGTTCCTTGACAGTTCCTGGCCCTTAAGGACCCCACTTTTAGCACTTGCTCCTACTATTTGAGGCACCTTCTCTGATGCACCTTCAGGGGTGAGTTGGAGACTGAAGATCATGAGGTGAGACCAGATCTGTTGGGTAGAACTGACTGACACTATAGTGTGTCCAGTGAAGGCAACACTTCTGGGGAAGGGGCTGGAGCCCCAGGAAAGGCTGAGGGAGCTGGGAAAGGGGCTCAGCCTGGAGAAAAGGAGGCTCAGGGGGAACCTTGTGGCTCTGCACAGCTCCTGACAGGAGGGGACAGCCGGGAGGGTTGGGCTCTGCTCCCAGGGAACAGGGACAGGAGGAGAGGGAACGGCCCCAGGCTGGGCCAGGGGAGGCTCAGGTTCATATTCATGGAAAGGTTTGTCCAGCTCTTACACAGGGCAGTGGTTGAGTCGCCATCCCTGGAAGTGTTAAAAAAAAGTGTAGATGCAGCACTTGGGAACGTGGTTTAATGGTGGCCCTGGCAGCTCTGGGCTTATGACTTGACCTGATGATTTTAGAGGGATTTTCCCACCTTAGTAATTCTGTGATTTTAAACTTGAAGTTCCTGAAGAACCTTTCACTGCCGTTCACCTCTGGCTCAACCACTCCCTAACACACCCTCCCCAGCACCCCTGAGATGGGTAAACGCTCCATGAACCTGAAGAAGCATTTCAGGGGAAGAGTGACATCCTCTCATGAGGCACCCTCATCTGTCAGAGGTCTTTGAGCAATATTTGTGTTGATAGAGCCTGGCTGGGAGAGGGTGCAGTTGCTGCAAGTCACAGTGACTGGTACAACCTGCTGTGATCCCCTAAAGCTGCTGCAGAGGGGAGATGCTCTGTGACTTGTAATTTCCTTGCAACTCCACTTTGTGATTCCTGCATGAGCTTCATGTTCCAAGGTGGGAAGTCTCCTTGCCCAGATCCCCCTTCCAGCTCAGCAACCGTGTCCCCAGTGAGCCAATGGCCACGTGGCCCTGCGCATTAGCCTGGCCTGTCATCTCACTGATCCCCTTCTGGCTAATCCCAACTGATCCGGGCTGGGTGAGCAGGGCTCAGCTGCTGTCTATGGCTGTGCCCACCCCGCTGCCCTCCAGCCTGCGCCAGGGCTTGGTGGCCTTCAGTGGCTCCCTCTTCATCAACAACAAGACACGGGACAGCGGCACCGCCCACACCTTCCAGCCAGGTACGGGCAGAAGGGCTCTGCCGAGGGGACTTGGGAACAGGGGCTGTCCCTCACCTTGAGCCTGCTCAGCACATCCCCAAAGTACCTGCATGCCTCTGAGGCAGCAGCACCCAAAGGGCCCCTGAACTCACCCACCAAGGAGGGGAGCAAAAATGAGAGTATTTGCTGCAATCAGCTGTGTGTGGGACCCAGGGTCTGTCACTCCCCTCTGCTGTGAGGGGGCCGGTGAGCAGCCTGCCCATCCCTGCCTGTCTTGCCTTGCTCACGAGGTGCTGTCCAGCCTGCCCCTCCAGGTGATGCTTTACTTCAATGTCTGCTACTTCCCGGTCTGGTGCCTGGCTGAGGGAATTATGCTGCACCTGAAGGTACCACCCCATGGGGCACATAGGGACAGGGGGAGCTGCTCCTGCCAAGTTTCCCTGGCCTTGGGTGGGGGACAAAGGGGGCAGGGGACAGAGGAGCCTCTTCAGATCCCCAAAATGTCCTGACCCCCACAAGAAAAGATTGCCCATCTCTGTCTGTTAGAGATGGAAATCATGAACTTTCTAGGCAGGAATGGTTAAAATGGCAGGGAAGAGTAGGCAGAGCTGGGCTCCAGCATAGTAAGAGCTGGCAGAGCATGGAGAGCTGGGTATGGGGAGGAGGGCACAGGGAGCTAGGCATGGAGAGCAGGGAATGGTGACAGGGAGAGGGAACCTGGGCATGGACAACTGGACTCGGACAAGGCTGTGCCCCCATTACAGTACCAGCTGCTGCCTTGGCACTACCAGTTCCTGCTGGTCACAGCCTTCCTCATCCTCTCACTGGCTGAGGGCTCCCGCCTCTACCTGGGCTACCTGGGGAACCTCCAGGAGAAGGTAAGCACTGCCTACCCTGGCAATAAAGCCCCCTGAGCTCAGTGAGGATCAGCCCAAGTGGGGGAGCTGGATGTCCCCTCACTTAGGAGCCAAGTGCCCATCACTGTCCGTCCTTTGGAGTTCTACCTGGAGCTGTCCCAGAAAAGAACTGCAGGCATGGTGCAGGCATGACCTGAGAGAAGGAATGAAGGGGACCCATGTGCACTCCTGCTGTATCTCTCTTCTGTGTAACCCCCTTCAGCACGGGGGGGGTTGATAGCATCTGACCACAGCTCCATGTGGCAGGGACATCCCTGGTCCCTGGGTGCCAAGGCCAGCAGAGGCTGATGCTGGGAAACATCAGGATGAAGCTCCAGAGGCACAGAGGGTCCCCCCAGCGCCCCACTGCCTCCTTGCCCTATGTCAGCAGGTTCTCATTCTGCAGGTGCCTGAGCTGGCTGGGTTCCTGCTCCTCTCCTTCCTGATCCAGCTGCCCCTCCTGCTCTTCCTGCTGACAGACAGCCAGGTCATCCACCTGCCTCTGGAGGTGCCCATGCACAGCTTGTTCCTGGCCTTCCTCCTCCTGGAGATCATGGCTGCCTTCCTGGCGCTGAGGACCATGACCAAGCAGCTGGCAGCACAGTTCTACCTGCGTCAGTTCCAGGAGGGTGGGAGGGGCCAGCTGGAGCCAGGGGCCACAGGGGGACAAGCAGCTGAGATGGGGTGATGCTGCAGGACCCCTCTGCCCCACACAGCTAGTCCTGGCAGGGAGCATTAAACAGTGCTCGAACCCACAGACACCGTTTCTGAGCCTTGTGGAACCCCCAGAGAAGCACCCAGGCACAGCCCTGCTGCCTGCCTTGCACCAGCAAACATAGCCTGGGAAAAGTGGGAGTGAGGGGTCAGTGCCTCTGAAACATTCCAGCTCACCCCAGGGCTATGCCTGTCCTTGCTGAGAATCAACCCTGGCAGGAGGCAGGAACCAGGGGGCAGGAGCCTCTGCACACCCCTAGGAGGTACCAGCCAAGGTCTGGAACCCTAAGCTCGGCTCCTAAACACCCCCTGAGCTTCCCAGAGAGCTTCTGAGAATCCAGGTGGCCCACGTGAAGCCATCCCAGCTGGAAGCATGCAGGGTGCTGCAAGGTGCAAGAGCAGCACTCCATGACTTTATAGTCCCTCCAGGGCTGGAGACAGAGCAAAGACTCCTCCTGCTTCCAGAACAGCTTTATTCCATTGCATTCCTGTTTTTCAAGGGAAATGGAGGCCCATGGTCATTGGAATGTGGAGAAATGCAAAATGCTTTAAGCCTCTTGTGTCAAGCAGGACCAGCTCCTCCCCAGCTTGCTCTGCTTCTGGGGCAGCTCTGCAAGCAGCTCTGCTCTGGGAGCTACCCCTGGGATGGCTTTGTGCTCCAGAGCCAAGAACTGCTGCTGCCAGGGCTTCTCCAGGAAAGGCAGCCACTAACCCCAGCAGTGCCCACCTGGGCCAGGACTGACACACCACTTGGGCTGCAGCTGTGTCCCCATCAGATCTGCTTGGAGGTGGCACTGGAGGGAAGGGTGTTTGTGGTAGAGCATTCCTGATGTCCTGAAGCTGAGGCCTCAGGCTTTCCTTTAGGGGGCCTTGCCTGCAAAATGAACATGGAGATAAGTATATAAGGGGCATGGAGGCAGAGTAGCTGGCCCTCAGCTACTCTGCTTGGTTCCATGCAACCAGATTCACTGTCCAGGACCCCCACTCCACTCTGGATTTGAGGTCAGATATTAGGAAAGCTCCCCACCCTCCCCACCCCATAGGATGGCGCAGCTTTGGGATAGTGCACCAGGAGATGGGGGATCTCAGTCCTCAGAGGCTCCAAAGACTTGGCCAGACAAAGCTGAAGATGACCTGAGGCAGGGCTGCCCACTATCCTGGTCTGTAGGGGCTCCCTGATTCACCAGGTCAGTGAATTCCCACAATGGAATCATGCTTGGCACGTAAATCTGTCAGTGAATCACAGAACAGGATGTGTCCTCAAGAGCTGGCCTCTCTGTGCATGGAGTCCCAACAGAATCCATCTGGAAGAGGGTGAAAAAGCACAGAGCCAGGTCCCTTTTCCAGGTAAGGTCCCCATGGTGACCCATTGATGTTTTGACAGTAGCTGAGGTCATGGTGCTAATCTCTGACTCCAGGCACCCTCTCCCAATTCAGACTGGGAACCAAGCCCAGAAGTCAGAGACTAAGAGCTTCTCCACCAGATTTTTTCCTGATTTTGGGAACTGAGTTTTAAAGGGCAGAAAATCATTAAATCCAAAATGATTCAGAACCTCCTCTGTCCCATGTGGCCATATCCTCACCTCCTCAAACTTCTCCTTCCAATAAAGGTCAGCCTTTGCATCCAGATAGAGCAGAACCAGGTCACAGACCATCGTAGCCTGGGAACAGACAAACATTGAAGATGGGAAATTTCCCACAGGAATGCCTGGCCTTCCATCCTGGCTCCCACTGAGCCCTGCAGCCAGCTGTGGGCATTTGCTGGGGCAGGGAGCCAGCCCTGCCTCCAGCCAGCACCAGGGGCTCCTCTCTGACCCAACCTGGTCCCAGGAGCTGCACAGGAGGTCAGACAGGATCCCCAGACTGCTCTGGATGGACAGGGAGGGCTGCTCCAGCACCCTCACAGTCACATATGGACTGGGATGAGCATGTCAGGGAGGAAAGGGGGGAGGTGGGGACCTCCCTGTTACTCTGCTGGAAGGGAAGAGCCACAGAAGGGCTCTACAAGGGGCTGCCCCACCATAGTGACAGGACACTGAGTCTCTTCAGTCAGAGAAGCAGAGAGGAGCTGCTGTCTCCTGCCAGCAGCATCCCAGTGATGCTCTGTCCCAGGACCCACACAAACACCTGACCTCCATGAGATGTGACCCTGACAGCACTCATGATCCCGATCCAATGGTGCCATTACTAATGGTCACAGGGAGACCTGAGCTGACACCCTGCCAGACCATCTCCCCTCTGTGCTGGCTGGCACTAAGGAAGCCTTGTGCCCAGGCAGGCAGGGAAACAACTGAGAAGTGACAAATCCCAAGCCACAGACTGAAGGAAAAGAGTGTATATGGAGTACTCACAGCACCAAAGAAGGCGATGCTGGTGCCAAAGCTCACGGCAGTAGGAACGATGCTGAATTTCCCAGCCTGGTGAGAAACAGTGGAGGGGTAAGAGAGCGGGTGGAGAATGGTCAGAGGGGTGAGAAGGTTGTGGGCTGAGCCTTGCAGGGCAGCATGCTCAGAGTCAGGAGGTGCTGAAAGGATCCAGGGATATTTCCCCATGCCCATTTGTAGGAACTGCTGTTGTGCTGACTCCAACCCCGTCTGGCTGTTAAAGAAGGGAGTGAGGTGCCTGATGAGCTGGAAGCAGCAGAGTTTACTGTGACCCACCTGCTTCTGCAGGCCCAGCAGGAACCTCCCTCTTGCTGCAGCTGCCACCCGTGGAACCACATTCCAGTAAACACAACCCTACTGGGATGTGTCCCTCCCTTCACAAATGAGTCTGTTGGTTTCTCTTCTAGCTGCTCCCTCCAGCAGCTCCTGGACCTGCTGTCAGCCTAGGAGAGATATACACTGTCCTGCACAGTGTGCTTCATCTTCTTCAGGTGCAAAGGGCACTGCTGAGCACGAATTACTAGCTGTGGACATTTCTCAGTGTGGGAAGTGCTCTCAGCACAGGCTCCCTCTTTGGAAAGCTAAGCACTGAGTTTGTGAGTGATGCTGCACAGCGTACCATCATCAACAGTCAGAGAAACATGGAATAGTCTGGGTTGGAAGATGCCTTAAAGCTCATCTCATCCCATCCACTGCCAGGGCAGGGACCCCTTCCACTATCCCAGGCTGCTCCAAACCCTGTCCAGCCTGGCCTTGGGCACTGCCAGGGATCCAGGGGCAGCCACAGCTGCTCTGCGCACCCTGTGTCAGAGCATCATTACCCTCACAGGGAAGGATTTCTTCCCAGTATCCCATCTATCTCTTCCCTCTGGCAGTAGGAAGCCATTCCCTGTGTCCTGTCCCTCCATCCCTTGTCCCCAGTCCCTCTCCAGCTCTCCTGGAGTCCCTTTGGGCCCTGGCAGGGGTTCTGAGCTCTCCCTGGAGCCTTCTCCTCTCCAGGTGAGCCCCCCCAGCTCTACCAGCCTGGCTCCAGAGGGGCTCCTGCCCTTGGAGCATCTCTGTGGCCTCCCCATGGCTCGCCCCAGCAGCTCCAAATCCTTTTGGTGTTGGGGACACCAGAGCTGGAGGCAGCACTGCACCTGAGTGAGGCAGAGAAACAGAATCCCCCCTTTACCTCCTACTCTCACTGCCGTGGAGGAGTCCACAGTTTCTGGGCTCTCAGTGCACATGGCTGGGGCATGTCCAGCCTTAATCATGTCCCACCTTCTCCCCCTGAGGGTACTTTTAATCAAGAAGGGATTAATTGTCCAGGTTCAGTAGAGTTAAGGTTGATCTTTGTCAGGGTTCTTCCATCATAAGACCCTCAGAGAGAGACACCCACAAGCCCAGACCAGCTCACATTGCCTCCTGAACACTTCACAGGCCCCATGTCAGATCCTCAGAGAGGGACATCTCCCTCCTCAGGGCATTACCAAAAGGGTTTTTTTCAAATGGGAGAGACCATTTTCTCCTGCTCTGCTTAGAAAACTCTGGAAAGAGGGGAAGAGCTCACCCAGTGGAAGCAGTGGTGCGAGGAGTCAGCCCTGGGCTGAGGAGCTCACGGTACCTGGGCGTGCACAGAGAGGTGGAATCGGATCCCGTAGAGCTTCAGCAGGTTCCGGTAGCGCTGCCGCTGCGAGCCCCAGTAGTAGGAGGCAGTTCTGTGGGACACAGGGGGCACGGCTCAGAAAGGCAGCTCCATGCAGGCAGCGAGGGAAGGGGGTGCCAGCGCCAAAGCATTTGTGGGCTTGTGGGTTCCTGGATGTCCTCCAGGCTGGGAACTGGGCATACATGGGCAGTGAGGACTCACTGGCACCAACAGTGGGGCAGCAGCATCCCCTCAGCACCCAGTCGGGATCACTACGAGAACGGAGCTCTCAGCGTGCCCAGTTCAGGTGGGGACAGTCACCTGAGGTATCTCTGCCATGTTCAGCTCCAAACACAACAGAGCTACAAAGTGTGGGAACTGCCACAGCATCCCCATACTGACAGGCCCTGCTGTGAGTTACCATTCCCTGTAGCCTTAGAATACTGAATCATTGGAAAAGGCCTCTAAGATCATAAAGTCAAATTAACCCAGCATTAATCCATGTCTCCATGTGCCATAGCTACGCAGCTTTTAAATCCCTCCAGGAATGAGGACTCCACCACTGCCCTGGGCAGCTGCACCAAGGCTGGACAAACCTTTCAGCAACAGGATTTTTTCTAGTATCCAATCTAAACACTCCCTTAGTGCAACTTCAGGCTGTTCCCTCCAATAAGGCTCTCTCTGCCCGGGGAGGTGGTGGAATCACCATCCCTGGATGTGTTTTAAAAAAGGCTGGATGTGGCACTCAGTGCCATGGTTTAGTTGAGGTGTTAGGGCATGAGTTGGACTCGATGATCTTGGAAGTTTCTTCCAACCTGGTGATTCTGTGATTCTGTTACTGTCTGGGAACCGAGCCTGACTCCCTTGGCTGCCCCCTCCTGTCAGGGAGTTGTGCAGAGCCAGAAGGTTCCCCCTGAGCCTCCTTTTCTCCAGGCCGAGCCCCCCCAGCTGCTCCTGGGGCTCCAGCCCCTTCCCCAGCTCCGTTCCCTGCCCTGGACACGCTCCAGCTCCTCCAGGTGTCTCTTGTCATAAGGGGCCCAGATCTGCCAGGACTGGAGCTCCAGCACAGGGGTCCCCAGCAGAGCCAGCACAGGGGACAGGCACTGTACCCTGTGCTGCCACATCACAGCTGGCACAGATCAGGTGCCCTTGGCCTTCTTGCTCACCTGGGTTCACATTCACCTTCAGGTCTTTTTCTGCCTGCAGCTTTCCAGCCACTCTGCCCCAGCCTGGAGCATTCCATGGCATTGTCTGACCCCAAGACAGGACCTGGCACTTGACCATTTGCCTTGGCCCATGGATCCAGCCTGTGCAATTCCCTCTGCAGAGCTTCCTGCCCTCCAGCTGATCCACACTCCTACCCATCTCAGTGTCATTTGTGACCTGACCGAGGCAAACTTCCTGTCCCTGCTGCTCCTTTCAGAGCATCCATCAGAACTGAAATCTCAAACAACTGCCTTGTGCTGATCCCACAGGCCTGTGTGGCCTCTCCCAGCATCCTCACCTGAAATTGTACTTTGTGTCCTGCAGGCTGAAGGAATACTGTGGCTGGCACTGGTTAGTGGAGTGGTCCAGGTCACAGTTCCACTCGATAAGAACTCTGATGATTCCCCCCTGCAAAACATATTTTATTCCAGGAGAAGCATGGGATCAAACTGGCCGAGTCATTAACTCTTCAGACATTCCCGGATCACGTATTTCCTTAGCATTTCAGGTCAGTCCTCCACCTCTTGCTCACATCCTTGGGGAACTTTGAGTCACCTTCCATAGTTATATAAGCAAAAAGTACCAGCAGTGCAAGGTCTCCAAAGTTCTCTCCAGCTGCCTCCACCATGTCACGGACACGGAACACAGGGCAGGAGGGGTTGAAGACTGGGTCGTATCTGCAGCTCTTGAAATAGGTGGGGTCAGTGGTTTGTAAAGTGTTGCACCTGAGACAGGAGAGACGGGAGAGAAGGGTGTGGGAGGTCATGGAGCCCAGCAAAGGGGACTCTCTCATTGGCCCACCAGTGCTCCTGCATTAGTGAGGTGACAGTCAATGCCCTGCCTAAAGCCTCCGATGCAGAGAGGGTGGAGAAAAACCAGCCCAGCAGAATCTCACATGGAGTTATCTTCTATACCATGTGCCATGGCCTTCCCTTCTGCCTCTTTGTGCTCCTTTGTTCCTTCCCAGCACCCAGCTGTAGTCACTGCTAAGAACAGTTCATGCCACGTCTCCTGCCACAGTAAGGCAGCACAGTCAGGGTGCCTGGGGCAGTGGGGCCAGTGCAGCCCTTTACTTGCCTTCCATGAAACCACTTTTCAAGAACTAAAGGGCAAAAGTATTAGTTTCTCTACCAAATGAGAGCTTGGGAATGGCTGGCCTTGTCTGGCTCTCTGCAGTGCTCTGTATGGGCAGATGGACACCAGTTCCTGTCTCTGAGGTGTTCCCATCTCACTGCTCTTAGAGCTGCACACCCAGCACAGCTGAAGTGACCTTTACTCACCTGTCCTGCCCTAACTGCCCCAGCACCACCTGCCCTGGGTGCCACTGGCTCCATGAGTCCTTCAGCTCCTCAGCCCCACTGACAGGCTCAGTGCCAAGGCTGGACCAGTCTGCATGCTCAGCCCAGCTGGGAAGTACTGTACTTACTTGGAAAAGTTAAATTTGGTGAAGTGGACAGTATTTTTTATAAAAATAGTGAAATTCTCTGCTTCAGCCAGAAGAGGTTTCCTAGAAAAAAAAAACCACCAACAAAATCAAGTCTTGCACAGTGGCCAAGGCCCCATTTCATGAGCTCTGCAGTCTTTCCTGAAACCCCAAGATTTTGGCTACAATGGACAGGTGCAAGAAATGCTCTTGGGTGAAGTCCTCTGAGTTTAACTGACCAGAAGGTCAATGTCAGAGGTCTCCCTGAGCCTGGCTGCCCCTTGGGTAAATGTGGTCAGACTCCTGGTAACACAGAGGGAGAGTGCCAAATCTCTCAATATCTGCTATCTTGTCATGTGTGATTACCTGGGCAGGGTGCCATTCTCCACAGGGCACCAGCCATAGATCTCACAGGTGGAATGGGTGGCATTGAACATCAAACATTTCCCAGTTTTTATCCCTAGAAACAAGACAATAGAAGACACACTGAGAGAGTTGGGGTTGATCACCTGGAGAAGACTTTGGATACAACTCAGAGCCCCTTCCAAGTCCTAAAGGGGCTACAAGAGAGCTGGAGAGGGACTTGGGACAAGGGATGGAGGGACAGGACAAGGGGAAATGGCTTCCCAGTGGCAGAGGCAGGTTTAGGTGTGATATTGGGAAGGAATTCTTGGCTATGAGGGTGGTAAAGCACCAGCACAGGTTGCCTTAGAGAAGCTGTGGCTGCCTCTGCATCCCTGGAAGTGTCCAAGGCCAGGCTGGACAGGACTTAGAGCAACCTGGCATAGTGGAAGGTGTCCCTGCCTGTGGTAGGGGGTGGAACAGGATGAGCTTTAAGTTCCTTTTTAACCAAACCATTCTAGGACTTTGTTTCTTCAGCAGAACACCCAGTACCATTGCCATGAACCACAGGGTTTCCCATGGGACAATCTGCATCTTCTGTGCACATCCCGTCGAGGACAGAGGGGCTCTGGGAGGGACAGAGAGAAGAGCTGTCACTGCATTGTGCAGCTACCCGAGGCCATGCTGTCACTCCCCCCCATCACTGCTGCACTGCTGCTCCTGCTTCTCCAAGTGCTTCCCAAACACCTAGAGATGAACATTCATCAGCCTCCAGCCAGTCAGAAAAGAGGCTTGTCCAGGGGCAATCCCTCTTCTCCAGAGCACTTGTATCCTGCTGCTCAGTGGCAGAGGAAGCCTCAGGAGCTACCTCAGACCTTTCAGATTGAACAGGGAACAGAGGGATTCAGGAGGGCCCTAATGACTGAGCCCATTAAGCACCTTGTAAAGTACCATGATGAACTCCCTGGCAGAGAGCTTAGCAGACCCTAAATCCAGTATAACACAAGTTGTAGAACTATAAGACAAGGAAAGCTTCACCCTTACTCTGGACCTTATTCAAACACAGAGAGGTGATGGTTGTTGGGGAAACACCACTAATACCTCCCCCAGGTACCCAGGCCATGACAGGAGCCACGAGCTCATGGGAATCTCACCTCCTCAAGCTGTGGGGGGCCCAAATGCAGGAGGGGAAGTGGGGCTCTGTACAGGCCTTCCTTGGGCTGCCCCAGGACAGCCTCAGCCCCTCATTCAGGTGTAAAACCCACCAACATGATCTGAGAGGAGCAGCATCTTTGGGCTGGGTGGGGTCTGCCTAACGGGCTGAAGTCATTATGGGATGCAGAACATCTGGGGATTGCACAAGGTGCTTAGGGAATGGGTTATTTCGGGGAGGAAGAGAAGGCAGGGGAAGGACAGAACTTGGCAGTCTGAAAAGGAACACAAACACTGAAACATAAAGGCACAAAAGGACACAAAGACTTAAGTGCATGTACAGCTGCTGGAACAGCTTGGCTTGCATTTGGTGCTACCTCTGGCCACAGACACACTCATCTGCCAGCACCAAATACTCTGGTGGTCAAGAATATTAAGACAGCTTAAACTCCCTGCAAAGCCAAAGCTGCCACTGCTAAATATTCAAAGCATTCCAAATATGAAATGTCATCTACAGCCCCCATGCCAGAAACTGAGGAACACTTAGAGACTACCATGGGGTGTAGGCTGGGACAAGCACCCACACACACCCCAGCTCTGGAACTGAATGAAATCCTCAGGTCTGTGTGTCCTTAGCTTGCACACTGCAAACCCAGCATCTAGAGATGCCCATGGCTGCCCGTGAGAACCCTGAAACGCCCTACAGCACTTGTGTTCCCCCCTGTTGGGACTTAAGGAGTTCTCAGCATTTTAAAGATGGATCATTGGTGCCATTTTTCTAGACCCAAACCCAGCGTTTCTCTTCCCCTGTAGCACTTGGCTACAGCTGGAGCTGAAGGGACCACTAGGACAATTGCTTGGCTTAGGTACAAAGTGCCAGCAACAGTACAGCTTAAAGGACATTTGCTCCCATCTGCTGAGCTGGGTCCAGCCTGGGAGAGCTCAGCAGAGAAGTTGGCCTGACTCCAGCCCTAAAGATTTCTCCCACAGATATATACCATTAAGTGTTGGCTGGCTGGCAGACCATCTAGACCTTGTGCTCTGTTCCTCTAAAAATAAGACACTAAGATGGACATTAGTCCTGCAGCAGGGAGTTATCAAGGAAACATGACACAGGTATCCATGGAGTGTGTTCAAGAGTAGCAGAAAGCCTGGAATGGTCATATTGTGCCACCACACAAAGAACTGAGAGCTGGAGAGGCCCTATGTCCCTTGTACTGGCCACCACAAACAGTTCTGGTAGAGCATGGGGATACACATCTTGGCTTATGAAGGTATGACAAGGCAAGTGTAGATGTGTTGGGGAGTGCTATGAAGCAGTGAGAATGAGGGGAATCTGGTTTCGTCGGCATATAAATCCATTTTTCCCTTTTATCTGGTTGTCCACTGAGTTCCACTGAGCAGCAGGACCACTGACTCCATCCCACCCTGTGAGGCTGGGCTGGGGTCGGTCCATTCACTCACCTCGGGGCAGGTGCCTTGGGCTTGCTGGATTGTGGCAATGAAATGGGTCACCAGGAAAAGCACATTTTCTCCCTGGGAAGCAAGAAGGCGCTGTCAACGAGGGGCTGACACCAGGGGTATGCCCTGTGACACAGGCACTAATGGCCTTGCCAGGGCTTTGGGAGGCCAGCGGTACCCGCAGCATCTCCTTGCCAATGTCACTGACCGTACGTGTGACCTCCCTGCCCCCGCCCGGAGCGCGGCCGTACCTGCGGGGGCCAGGTGAGATCCGCAGCGTCCCAGAGCCGCCGGCCCGCAGCCTCGGCGGCCGCCGCCCCCTTCACCTTGGTGACCACGGCGACACGCGGGGCCGCGTCGCGCTCCTGGTACCCCTTCCGCAGCAGCAGCACCCACCTGCGGAGGGGCGGGGGGCTCTGAGGGACTCTGGCCGGGCCCGAGGGCTGGCGGTTCGCCCCCACCTCAGCAGGGCCCGGCCACCGCCAGGGCAGGGTCCCTACCCCAGCAGGTAGCCAAGCGCGCTCAGCTGCAGCAGCCGGTGCAGCAGCCCCACCCGCCGGTTCCGAGTCAGCGAGAACTTGGCAGTCTTGTAGTCGAGCAGAGCTCCGCAGGTCGGGTCTGGCATGGCGGTACCGGGGGGGAAGGCGGGAACGGGGCGGGGGAGCGGCACTAATGGGAAAGAGGGGCACGGTGCGCACACCGGCTCCGGCAGGGCAGGGCGGACAGGGGAGGGAACGGCGGGCACGGTGCGGACAGGGGAGGGAAAGGCGGGCACGGNGCTGCTCTGGGCACCCTGTGCCAGGGCCTGCCCACCCTGCCAGGGAACAATTCCTGCCCAATCTCCCATCCAGCCCTGCCCTCTGGCAGTGGGAGCCATTCCCTGTGTCCTGTCCCTCCATCCCTTGTCCCCAGTCCCTCTCCAGCTCTCCTGGAGCCCCTTTAGGCCCTGGCAGGGCTCTGAGCTCTCCCTGGAGCCTTCTCCTCTCCAGGTGAGCACCCCCAGCTCTCCCAGCCTGTGCTAAACCAGCACAGATGCCCCCAACCAAGGGGTGGGCAATTTGTCTTTCCCACTAATGAAAATGATGTAATTCCTCTGCATGTTGGAGCAATGCAAGTTTTACATCAAAGATACATCCAGGGCCCTTTCCACACTGCGCTGCTGGAGGTTCGAGGACCTACCAGAGCCCAGGATTCACCAAATGAGATGTGATGTTGGCCAGCAGTGGGGATTTGCCAGCAGACTCCTTTGAAGTGCTCAGGAACCAGAATCATCTCCTTCCCTGATGCAGGTGGGAGAATGGGATATGTAAATGTGCTCCACATTTTAAAATTAGTCTTTATAGCAAAAATTATAAACCTTCTGTTTTAAATTAATATTTTAAAATTAATATTTTTACAAATAAATGATAAGCCTTCTGTACATTCGTGTCAGATAGCCCCACCTGAAGCTGCTTTCAGCAGGCACAGCATCTTAGAAATGTGCAGTTTGGACCATAAAAGAGTACAGTCTTTCCTACTCGTTTTTGACAATAAACCTTTTTGTTAAGTTTATTTTGTCTGGAATAGTTCTCTGAGGTCCCTTCCAGTTAATTTTCCTGTCTCTGATATCCGTGGAGACAATAATTTGATTTTGTAGTTATCTTTTGTATAATCACAAGGTCATGGCCATGCTTCTGTTTAACTGTAAATATTTTTGAAGTCAGATTTGCCACTGACAGAGAGAAGGATACTTGAGGCAATACAGGTTTAAATGTTGAATTCAGGATTCTGAGCACCTGTGAGTAAACTAAGGGGCACTCACTCCCGGTGCAGTCATAGGCTGCAGGCAGGAGTGATGCCTAGGGAGGTACATTGTCAGGCACAGTGGCCACAACTCTGCATTGTGAACAGTGACAGCAGAAGTATTTTTCATCATTTTAATGGAAAGAGAAATTATCCCTTTAAAAACATAATGAAATATCTTTTACTGTATCCAGTGTTTGCTTTCCTGGCAAAGCTTGAAATTATTTTTGAAGAGGAATCTTGTACTTAAATACATCCATGGCAGCCTGTGTTTGGAGACTCTCTTTGCTGGTGACTTTGGATATTTCTTTTCTTGTTGGTCTCAGCCTTGTTACTGCTCTTTTCCTTTGGCTCTTGAGTTTAAGCATCTGTTATTCAATCGCACATCCCTGCATTCACAGCACACCTGTGGTGCTCTCTGGGCCTTCATCTGCACTGGTGTCACCAGACTTCCCTGTGCTGGGCTCAAGCCCCCATCCTTTCCTCTGAACTCTCCACTTGTGCACGTTTCTTATTGTTATAAATAGGGCAAGGAGACCTTCTGCTCCAGCACAACGCCTTTATTAGTCAGCTCTTTTAGGAATGGGGCTCGGGGGGCTGCGCACGCCGCCGCTGCTCCCGCAGAGTCTACGCCGCGGAGGAGGATGCGTCGGGTCTGCTGCTGCCACTGCCGCCGCAGGTCCGGGGCTTCTCTCCTCACGGGAGCGTATAGAAGCTCGTTATGGCTCGCTCGGTCCAGGGGTGCCCCCCTTGTCGGGTCCGTTGTAGGTGAGGGCGAGAGAGGAAGTGGCTCCCTTCAGTAGCTGGGTGATTTTCCCAGTTCACCTGTGCCCCTCGCAAGCACCCACTCTGCGCCGGTCAGTTGTCCAGGGGGCTTATTCCCCTCTGCTGGACTTCCGGGTGTAGCAGGGTCCTCTGGGGCTGTGAGGTCTTTGCATTTTAAGTGGGGCCAGCAACAGTAACAAGTTATGAAGGGGAGCCACAGTGATGACGTAGCCCTCGATGTATCCCTCGTAGTAGCAGCAAAGATGGCAGGCCCCGTTGTTATGGAGACGGAGTGGCAGCAGTGAAGGTGGAGTCTCTGTCCTCGGGTGGGGAGCAGCGGAGGCCACGCAGGAAGGGGACGGCAGGGGAACAGGAATGAGGGTCTCAGAGCTGTAAAATAACTTAGAACTGGTAAGTTAACAAAAGCTGGGGGGGTTACAGAACTGTACAAAAACTGTACAATAACTGTACAAAGATAACTGTACAACAACAACTGTCCTTCCAACCAATACAGCAAAATCCCACAACCTTTGGTTTCCCATTCTCTGGAGGAATGTTTACTTCACTTATGACATCATTGTTCATCCCTAACCTTCCAACCTTTAGGTTCCTTTTTGCAACAGGCTTCCCCTTCTCCATCTACAGCTGTTCTTGGGCATCCCCAGCCATGCATATCTCCAGGATGAAGATTCACAGATCTCCCTACTCCTGGTCTCACCCTGCACCTGTGATCCAAATCCCTCTGCTTCCAGCACTGCTTTGATGGATACATACTCAGAAAGGAGATACTGGGTTTTTTCTCTGCTATGCCACATCCTATGCTGTGTGCCAGATCCATGTTCTCCCTGGCTTGTGTCTTCCTTCATGTCTTCAGTGGGCTTTTTTGGCTCACAGGAGAGAAAACAACCTTAATCCTCACCACTTCTGGCCACCAGGAACACCTCAGCCATGCACCTCGTTCGTTCCAAGTTCCGTGCTGCTTTTTTTCCTTGCGTTTACCTTTGAAAGCTGCAGTGGCTCCTTGTCACCACCCCTGTCCTCCTCACCTCCTGTTCCTTTCACAGTCAAACAGTTCTCCTCAGCTGTCTCATTTTTAGGCATGAAGATGGTTTCCTTTTCATTTGTCCTGGTTGACAACCTCTTTTTTATCCTGCCTCATTGAAAAGTCCCAGAACACTTGCTGAGCAAACCTATTCTGATTGCCAGTGGCTCTGGGAGGGGTTCCAGGACCAGGAGGGTGTGGGAGCTCCCTGGCTGCTTTCAGGCTCCACCAGCTGGAGAACCAGTGGGGTTACTCACAGCTGCGCTGAGAGCACCAGCCTCTGGCTTTGTCATGGTGATTGGTTATTCAGTCCCTCTTTGCTGTGTTGACAACCTGAGATCTAAGAACATAGATGCTTTCTCAAGATTGCTGTTCCCTGAGATTCCCCTCGGGGTTGCTGTTCTCCGAGGTTTGTGGGGCTTTTGAGCTTTTCTTGCCCTAAAGGTCCCACGCCAGAGCCAGAGCAGACAGGCTGAGTCCCCAGTCTGTGTTTCCAAGGTTGTTCATTCTTTCATTATCTCTCAGTTCTGTCCCAGCTCTGCAGGGCGTCCCCAGCAGAGCAGGACACGCAGGGACTGGGGCAGATCAGAGGGTCCTGGACCTTTTGTACCATTCCCTGACCCAACCACATCCACAATGAACTTTTTATTACAGAATCCTACCAATGCTTACTACCTGTGTTAACCTTTCATTTCTACTCTAAACCAATCCTTGTGATCCAACTCAGCAGAAAATGGGGGACGAGAGCAAGAACAAGGAGCACAGGGGCCACTCTCCAATTCCTCCATCTTGTCCCTTCAACCCCATATACTGAAAATCCCAGATTCTACATTTACATTCTATGATGAACTAAACACTGCTTATTTTGAATTCTCTCAGCTTGTGATTCTTCACACACTGTGGGCATTCACTGCCATGGCAGGGATCAGAGGCAGTGTCCTCCTGGGCTCTGTGTGAGGCTCTGACCCCCTTGGACAGACCCCAGACCCCCTGTCCGGTCTCCAAATCCTCCAGGGTGGCCAGAGGGATGTCCTGGACTCTGACAATGCTTCACTGTCTGGCAGCTTCTGCTTTGGGCTTGTGGTAAATGAGGTAGAAAAAGATGTCGTTTTAGTCACCTAGAGGCAATAGAGACAGTTGCAGAGAAGTACATGAACTAAACCAAGCTTCCTTTTAACTCTTAAACTGTTTGGTTTCATGTATTTTTTCTTAGGGGAGATTTTTGAAATGGTTATACCAGAAAACACTGGATTAAACTTAGAATTAGCTGGAACCATTTCCATAGACAAGGGCAGCTGCCTCTGCCAAAGGCTTGGAGGAGGGAATTGTTTTCACTCCTGTTAAACTGTGAGAGCCCACATGAAGCTGATGTGCTGTTGGCCTTGTGCCTGTCCAAGAGTCATCTATGACCTGGGATCACACAGACCTTGGAATTAAGAGAGAAAAGTCATCCAGTATCTATGGACATAGCACATATATTTTCATTTCTGTTTACAGTTTTTCCCCTTTTAGAGTCAAAATTACTATAATGAATGTTTTGAATGGTTGAATTTCATTTCTGTTAGATAAATCAATACAGATATTGTTTTCTAGTCTATATATTGTTTTTATTTTACTAAAATTTTACTCACCAAAATAAAAATCAGTTCTTCCAGCCTTTGAGGCTGAACCACATGTTAGTGGTTCATGGTGAGTTGGCAGTCCTGCGTTAATTATCTTAGAGGTCTTTTCCAACCTAAATGATTCTGTGATTCTATAAAGTTTATCTTCTTTATTTGAAAATAATTCTACAATTTACTGGTTTGGTTTGGAAGACAGGTATCTGCTAGGGAGGGGCAGGGCCTCCCTAGGGATGGAGAATTCAAATTCCCTCCCTCCAAATTATTATAATTTAGAAAATTAAAGGGGCTTTCAGGCAGAGGTATGGGGATAGAAATAACAGTCCTTTACTAGTGTATGTACTGGTTTAAAAACAAAACCAGTGAGACTCCAAGTCAGAAATACAATTCAATAGAGAGAGAACAAACAACAAGAAAAGACAAAAATAAAGTAAAAATAAAATAAGACAAATGCAGTAGTACAAAGGATCACTGACAGAGACAGAATGCAAACCTGACCCCCTGTTGGTTGCTCAGGGTGTTGGAGCAGCCCCAGTGAGTCCTCCCACAGTGACAGATGTGGCTCTGTTGGAGCAGAGATGATCCTCAGGAAAGGGCCCAGTCACCCTCTGGGAATCCAGTGGGAACGGCTCCCTTGGTGTTTGGGGTTGCTGTTTTATCCCAATTCCTCTGGGAATCCAGTGGGAACGGCTCCCTTGGGGTTTGGGGTTGCTGTTTTATCCCAATTCCTCTGGGAATCCAGTGGGAACGGCTCCCTTGGGGTTTGGGATTGCTGTTTTATCCCATGGAAAGGCTTTGGCTCCTCCCACTGGGTGGAGCCTCTCCCAATGGGATGAGGTGATGTCATCAGTGCTGTGAGAGCCTTCAATGGCCCATTCACAGGGGATGTCCCTGGAGGAGGATGGGGGCAGGAAGAGATAAGGAGGCCCTGCCTTATCTGCTGTTATCAGGTGTCCATTAACAGAAGGCATCGCCCTCTTCCCCCCTGGAGTTACAAGAGATAAAGAACAAAATCTCCCAATGGACTTCAACAGATGAAAATAGAATCCACATTGTTGGTTACATTTTTCAACCCAAGAAAATGTATATGACAAAGAAGCAAACAACAACAACCACAGCATTAATAATGAACAGAACCAGGAATCTCAAATTTCTTTCACAAAGCCCGGGGCAGTTTGATCTCGGTGCCCCTGCAGGACTCTGAGAGCACCAAGCTGGAACAGTGGAAAATCCCGGGCTGGTGGATGAGATCAGAAGCTCCACGGTGGTAGCTGGAACGGCAGGGATGTCCCAGCAGAGCAGGGCAGTGCTGGGGTAAAGTGTAGCCAAAAACCTCAAAGCAGTGCCGAGGAAGACTGCGGCAGCGGGACGGGGCTGACCCAGCAGGGCAGGAGGAGCGAGCCCAGAATTCCTGGGCACATGAGCAGATGGTGGTGGATTTCTCAGGACTGGACTTGGTGACAGTGAACTCCCCCTGCAGCAGCCTGGCTGTTCTCTCTCCAGTGCCAAGAGCAAGGAAGAGCAGCTGCCTCCAGCCCCATCCTTTACCTGCCCCCAAACTTCTTGGTATCTTTTTTCCCTTGGAGAGGACACTCCCAGAGACCAAAAAAAGAAAAAAAAAA